>CM022879.1:24812502-24895731 GCA_012654025.1 Pachypsylla venusta | reverse complement strand
TTCACCTGGGGGTCTTTTAGGGCACCAAATGTAAAATTCGGGTAAATTTTTAAAATTGGAAATATCACTCCAATTTGTATCAAATTTAAAACACACACTCTTTGTAACATATCATCGGCAAATTTTGGGTCTCATGGGGCTATCTTAATCTAGGGGGCTTTTAGGACACCAAACTTTAAATTCGGGTCACACCTCTAAAAGTAGCAATAGAGCTCCAATTTTGATGAAATTTAAAACAGTGAACCAAAATTTGCCGATGATATGTTACAAAGAGTGTGTGTTTTAAATTTCATCAAAATTGGAGTGATATTTACAGTTTTCAAGAATTGACCCGAATTTCACATTTGGTGCCCAAAAGGCCCCCCCCAGGTGAAGATAGCCCCCCCCCCACGACCAAAAATTTGTCGGGAATATGTTGCACAGATTAGTGTTTTAACAATAATAGGTACCTACATTTTTGAGAGTAAAATTTTCTGCTCATCACGAATCCGGGGTCAAAAATTTGTGTTTCTATTTAAAAAATTTCATATGACCTCCAAATAACCTCCAAGGTCAATGTGAAGGTCACATTGAAGGTCAAGGTCATGTGTAAAATTTTCTGCTAATCACAAATCGGGGGTCAAAAATGGGTGTTCCTATTTAAAATTTCATTTTTGACCTCTAAATAACCTCCAAGGTCAATGTGAAGGTCACATTGAAGGTCATGGTCATTTGTCAAATCTTTTGCTAATCACGAATCGGGGGTCAAAAATGGGTGTTCCTATTTAAAAATTCATATTTGACCTCTAAATAACCTACAAGGTCAATGTCAAGGTCACATTGAAGGTCATGGTCATGTGTCCCCCTACTTATACAACAACTTTTGTTTAAAACTTTTTCTATTATTTTGCCTTCCAGTCGAGTTATTCTCCATTAAAGGTTAAAATGGTCCACCCTGTATATTTCCTTGTATTATCATGTCACAATGTTTGTGGGAATCATATCATTACAAGGTATTTTCAACATTCACTCCAATATCACTAAGCCTAAGCTACACTTTTAACAATTTCCTTATAATGCTACCACTTGGCGCTATTACCATAGCTACTCAATTGTCCTCAGGAGGCTAAGTTACCCCCAAACACAACCAGACCAAGCAGAAAATTCGAAAAAACCTTTTCCAAATTTTAGACTCGTCCGGGAATCGAACCCGGAACCTCCGTGGTGCAAGCCGAGTGTGATGCGCACTCTGCCACGGAGACGTCTATATATCAAATATAATTAAAACTCTAAGTGCCAAAACTACCATACGTAAGACGATTTTATGTACCCACCTTAAAACATAAAATAACAAATTTTGAGAGGATTAAAGCTTGACAGAGATTGACAAATTTTAATCTTAGAGCTATATTAGCTACAAACACAAAGATCCTTTTAATTTCGAGGAAGCAAAATAGAATAATAAGAATTCAAAATAATAGAACAGAAAAATGTTTGTCTGACTTTTGGACTGAATATATCAAGCTTGAAAAAGGTCCAAGAAGGTGGGTACCCAACCATTTTATTCAAAGGCTTTGTACACATCGAGAAGAAAAAGATACATAAAAAATGTCAAAATATATGGTAGGCAGACTATTTAATTTAAAAGAAAATGCTCAAGCTTTTTTTTTCAAATAAATAATAAGAAGGTTATAGCATATTAAAACAGAAAAATTGTTCTTCATCAGGGTGACCACAAAATCTTTCTCGGACCTTCAAGAAACAGTACAAAAAGATAAACAAACTTTAAAAAACACTACCGTTATTTATGACGAGGATTCACTTACTTTTTCATTTCCGACTCGAGTTTCGTCTACTTCGTAGACATTTTCAAGGAAAATGAACTTCCTTGGAAATGTCTACGAAGTAGACGAAACTCAAGTCGGAATTGAAAAAATAAGTGAATTCTCGTCATAAATAACGGTAGTGTTTTTTTTTTTTAAAGTTACCAATAGGATGTCTAATATAAATTTATTAAATAATAAGATAAACAAAAGAAAAATCGTAGACTCAAAACTAGAACTCAAACTTCAGTGAAACAGGTAATTCGAAAAAGAATAGTAAAAAATGTTTCTACTTATTTAACTAATACGCATTTTGTACATATTTTCACTCTAACCCGTAAACTGTTATCTCATTAATTTTACTAGGCTAATGGGGTACGGCGAAGGAGCCTTCAAGTATTCCAATTATCATCCGTACTTAAAATTGGTGTAGACTCGGTTCCAGAACAAAATCAAAATATTACAAAGCAGTCACATCTCAACTTCATTTATTGATTTTCCAAATGGACTACTTTGTTAGCCAAAATCGCATAGCCCTACAAAATATTGTATTAAAGAAGTAGCTTTTTGTGAAACTGCATAAACAGTAGATATCCTATTCAACACTACTCAGAACCTAGAAAGAGTAACTTGAGAAACAAAATGTACAATTCACTTTAAATTGTCGAATAAAGATTTTTTTTAAAAAACAGCCGTGTGCAAGTTGTTATTCACACCCATCAGCTGGGTCTACATTAAATGTGTTGCATATACACATCATCAAGATAACAGCCATGTACAAGTTGTTATTCACACCCATCAGCTGGGTCTGCATTCAATGTGCTGCATATACACATCATCAAGATAACAGCCGTGTACAAGTTTTTATTCACACCCATGAGCTGGGTCTGCATTCAATGTGCTACATATATACACATCATCAAAATACATCTTAAATGCTAGAACTCTCACCAAGGCACGTAATTCCACAACAAAAATTTCCTGTGGGGGGGGAGGGGGAGAAGAGACGAAACTGTTGTTATGCATAATATATGTTCTAGCTCCCAGCATATCTCCCATTCTATATGACAATCACGATGCTGAAATGGCGTACACTCAAAACTCAGCGAAAGCTTTGTTTCCAGGAATTCACAATTCAAAAAAGAAAAAAACTTTTCCTTTTAATTCTGTCGTTATAAATAAATTATTTTTGTCTAACTTTTGGTGGTTTTTAAAGTGGTTTTCAATTTGCTTAGTGGTCAGCACATTGTCAATCTCCTAGCTGTGAGATAGTGGCCCTGTCTGTAACTATAACCTATTAAAGGAAATCGCAACTTTCATTTGTCATGAACTGTGTATACTAGTGGATCAATATGATCAGGTGTTCACGTTAGTGTTGTAGTCATTTACAGAAAAATATCTTAATTTTTCTGTAAATGACTGTTCGAAACCAAAATGTTCAAAATCGAAAAGCCCTTAACACCAGCCATCACATATCAAAATTTTACGTTTCTGTAACAAACCGCTAAAAAGATAAAAATAATTTTCAAAAAACACAATATTGGACCCCCTTGGTCCCCGGGGGGGCAGGGCCCCCAAAAACTATACAGCAAATTTCCCTCATACCCTAAACATGTATACCAAATTTCGTCAAAATCGGATGAAAATTGTGGCTTGTATCGCGTAACATANAGCTGTGAAATAGTGGCCCTGTCTGTATAACCTACTAAAGGAGATCGTAATCTTCATTTGTCATGAACTGTGTATATTATGATAGCTGTGAAATAGTGGCCCTGTCTGTATAACCTACTAAAGGAGATCGTAATCTTCATTTGTCATGAACTGTGTATATTATGATAGCTGTGAAATAGTGGCCCTGTCTGTATAACCTACTAAAGGAGATCGTAATCTTCATTTGTCATGAACTGTGTATATTATGATAGCTGTGAAATAGTGGCCCTGTCTGTATAACCTACTAAAGGAGATCGTAATCTTCATTTGTCATGAACTGTGTATATTATGATAGCTGTGAAATAGTGGCCCTGTCTGTATAACCTACTAAAGGAGATCGTAATCTTCATTTGTCATGAACTGTGTATATTATGATAGCTGTGAAATAGTGGCCCTGTCTGTATAACCTACTAAAGGAGATCGTAATCTTCATTTGTCATGAACTGTGTATATTATGATAGCTGTGAAATAGTGGCCCTGTCTGTATAACCTACTAAAGGAGATCGTAATCTTCATTTGTCATGAACTGTGTATATTATGATAGCTGTGAAATAGTGGCCCTGTCTGTATAACCTACTAAAGGAGATCGTAATCTTCATTTGTCATGAACTGTGTATATTATGATAGCTGTGAAATAGTGGCCCTGTCTGTATAACCTACTAAAGGAGATCGTAATCTTCATTTGTCATGAACTGTGTATATTATGATAGCTGTGAAATAGTGGCCCTGTCTGTATAACCTACTAAAGGAGATCGTAATCTTCATTTGTCATGAACTGTGTATATTATGATAGCTGTGAAATAGTGGCCCTGTCTGTATAACCTACTAAAGGAGATCGTAATCTTCATTTGTCATGAACTGTGTATATTATGATAGCTGTGAAATAGTGGCCCTGTCTGTATAACCTACTAAAGGAGATCGTAATCTTCATTTGTCATGAACTGTGTATATTATGATAGCTGTGAAATAGTGGCCCTGTCTGTATAACCTACTAAAGGAGATCGTAATCTTCATTTGTCATGAACTGTGTATATTATGATAGCTGTGAAATAGTGGCCCTGTCTGTATAACCTACTAAAGGAGATCGTAATCTTCATTTGTCATGAACTGTGTATATTATGATAGCTGTGAAATAGTGGCCCTGTCTGTATAACCTACTAAAGGAGATCGTAATCTTCATTTGTCATGAACTGTGTATATTATGATAGCTGTGAAATAGTGGCCCTGTCTGTATAACCTACTAAAGGAGATCGTAATCTTCATTTGTCATGAACTGTGTATATTATGATAGCTGTGAAATAGTGGCCCTGTCTGTATAACCTACTAAAGGAGATCGTAATCTTCATTTGTCATGAACTGTGTATATTATGATAGCTGTGAAATAGTGGCCCTGTCTGTATAACCTACTAAAGGAGATCGTAATCTTCATTTGTCATGAACTGTGTATATTATGATAGCTGTGAAATAGTGGCCCTGTCTGTATAACCTACTAAAGGAGATCGTAATCTTCATTTGTCATGAACTGTGTATATTATGATAGCTGTGAAATAGTGGCCCTGTCTGTATAACCTACTAAAGGAGATCGTAATCATTTGTCATGAACTGTGTATATTATGTACCAAATTTCAAAGCTCTGGCACCCGGCGTTTTCTTCAAGGCGAGAGTTTTAGAAATATTTGATTTCAACCAAAAGTGTTATGTGAATAAGCACATATTACGAACTCTCTTTTTCACCATTCTATTTTTATGCAGTAGGTATTTGTGAAAGGATAATTTCGATTTTGCCCAAAAGTGCCGTTGCGCAATTTAAGCAAGAGTTTCACATCAGAAAACAAAATGAGAAAATAGAGAGAAGAGGCGATAAAAAAAGGACAATTCTATTACATTATGTCCTCATGATAGTTGTGTCAGTATCCCAGGACAACTTAAACCAGCAACACAACAAGATATGTTGATCAAATAATAATTTCGATCAGCTCTAGGTAGTCGTGATTGTACAAAATCTATGTCTCTTGTCATAAATCAAATAAAATACTGAAGTGAATAGAGCATATGAGAGCTTGACCTCTAATATTATGATTCTAATGTAAACATCCTGTATAAAGACGGCGACACTTCTCCTTTTATTTTGATTTCTCCTTCTGAACGATTCGAGAACATTGTAAATTTGTTTACGAAGAATTTCTCGTATATATGTGAAGAATGTGTACTGCGTATTTTTCCTTCCCCTTTTCGAGAACAACGCAGAAGGTTTTAGTATGTTTTTTTTTAAAGTCAGTCAGTGAGTTTTAAAAGTGGAGTCTCTTTTTAGTTGTGTTTAGCGAGTGATTAATTTGTGAATTTTCCGTGTGTGAATTACGTAGTTTTCTCGCGTATTTTGAATACGGTATTTGAGAATTTAAACAGTATACGAATTTTTGTTAACCTTTTCCTTTGTCCAAACTGTACACCTGACATCCAAATTTCGATAAAATGTTGAGAACACTTGTTTAGTTTAGCTACGAGCACAATTGTTACCTACAGTATGATTGAAAGTTAAAACTTTATTTCCTTGTAAATTGTAAATGCTACTATCAATGGATTCTCCATAGTTAGAAAACTTACTTTTCTTTTGGCGAATTTTGAAAACGAATTCTTATTATTTTAACTTAACAATCACTTTTTGTTCGGAACAACTTTTTAGAAAATTATATTTGATTCTACAATTTACTGAACAAAGCGCCAGAAAAAGTACTTCTCGAAATGCTAATGCTACACAGAAAAAAAACTCCTTATAATATTAATCAATTGCGTTGTATCCTAAGTCGGATCGCCTTTAAATGTTTGCCAATGCGTATCAGTAGAGTTAAAGGAGCTGTACTATTTAGAACTTACTTATCAGGGTAAGTAATTAAGAATTGTTAATATTAATCAGTAATGAAAATTAACATTTCTTGAATTTTAATTCAAATGAGATATTCTTAACTTTTAATTAAAACTGTTTTGTATTCAAATTGTTACGTTTTCAATTTTTTTTTTTTTTTTTAATTTGGCTTAACGTTTCTTTAACATCTATTGGTCATTCGAGACGGGGGCATCACGAGGCCGCGAACCTACGTGACCACCCCACATGGTACAGCCTCGCTGGACATTGGTTAACTTCAGTGATCGAACGGGAACTGGTTTATTCAACTTGCCATAGACGCTGGCAAATACCAGCATTGTATGTCGCATAAGATGACTTAACGCGAGGATGAGTTGATGTATTGATAGAAAATTCGGAACTCCTAACAAATACATTCCTTCTGGGTTCAATCCTAAAGATCATGTATATCAAAAGTGTAACTCAAAATAAATCAAAATCGAAATAAATTGTCGAATAAAAACAAAATCAGGGGACGGGCGGGGCGTGGGTTTGTTTTCTACATCTTCCAAAATATGAACAAGCTTTCTTTTTTTATATAAATAAAAAAATTCCATCTATTTTGCTGTGCTTGTTATTATTTTCCCGACCTTTTTTTCTGCCATTTCAACTTTTTTGTCTTGTTTTCCGTAGTATTTCTGAATTTAATAAAGGCGTTTATTGTAATCCCCCTAACAAAAGTTGTAAATCATGTGATATTTTGATAAAATACTGTACGACTATTGTTAGGGAAGGGCAGAGGGAAGCTCCCTGTAAATAATTCCTCTCTAACACACAAGCTACAAAACAATTTGTCATTCTTTGCTATCTTTACTTTTACAAATACAGTTGTGATCGATATTAATACCTACCTGGGCAACAAACAAAGGAATCTGACGGAAAACAACTATATTTATTTGGGCCCTTATTGATGATGGGAAAAAGGCCGTTGTAACGCACTGCGATCTCCCCAAATGATGGACATATTAACTAGCACTATCGTGCAAACATTTTTTTGGGGGGTTCGCAATAATGCACCTTTTTGCAGAGTAGGCGGACAAGGTGTAAGGAACTTCCGATTTATTATATTTCAAAGGGTCTCTTAAAATGGAATGTAAATTCATCGCTTTCTATTAAATTTCAATTGAAATTCCTGAATTTTTGAACTTAAATTTCAGAATTTCAATTGAAAACGTCAAAAACCAAAGATTTCCAAATTCTGTGGAAACCCTATTTTTGCAAGAGAAGTTTGTCGGATTCGAGGAAATTTTATTCCGTTTAGATTTGCCTAAGCACCTAAGCTTAACACATGATCCACTTGACTGAAAAGTCTATTGTTTAATGTAAACCTTTTATCTATTTCCTAGGAATATTTGTGTAGCGCCTTCAATTTTCAGAATCTTCAATCTTCATTGAACTCATTCAATTAGAAATTGCAAGTTTCGCAAAATGATTAAATTTAGTAAACTTGAAAATTTTTAGAGCAAAGTTGCTGCATTTTTTCCTTGCTAATATATTACACATTTATTTGCCTGAATTTACCTTCTTTTCCTTCCTTTGTAGCAAAATTCTTTATTCTTATTTTTCCTAATAAATAAAACGTAATTTATGTATGACGTGGCCGGATGAAAGAAAACTTTTTTCTGTAATTTATTTATAAATTTATAATTCTGTTTTCATAGTTGGTATGAAATAAAAGAAATGTAATATATGTAGATTTGAACCTGTAAATTTGATACTTAAAATGATTAATACACAATTACACACATCAATTCGCATCAAATCCTTCAAGTTATGGGTCACCATTCGGGATGTATTCAACTACATGAGGACACATGATTATCTGTTGTCCTGATTACTCTCATAAAAACAGAAAAATATTTTATAAAAGATCTATTGATAATTTCCACATCAATCTAATATAGGAGCAATTTTACCTTATGAACTGATTTAGGAGTGGCAGGAGTTGCGGATTTTCCCCGTGGCCTACCTCTATCTCTAGATGTGAAAATAGATTCGCTGCGACCCATCTAAAGTATTATTTATAGCAATTCGCCGGTTACTGACGTTTTAACAAGACAGAAGTGGTACTTAGTTTGGTAAATTGCATAATCTAATTGAAATAGTGATGATTAATTTTTTGTTCGTTCAAGAAAAATTAGGCGCCGAATTTAATATTACTCAAGAAGAAATATAGCACTAGCAGGGTTCGCTGGGCAACCGAGAAGCATTGTCACATTTCCAGCCCAGAATCTCCAACCCAAAGACTCACGATCTGTTGATACCGAAAAAAGGTGAAAAGGACAATCCAAGAAACTGTATCGTATTAATATATGTTTAAAATTTTAGATGAATACGATGCCGAACAGTAGACACAACGTCATAGTTTTCATACAAAAATATGCATCAGGTAAGCCAAAATTAAACCTACTACCCCCTCCATATTGTACCTCTTTTGCAGGACTTTCTGAAAAAATGAAAGAGTATTGTCCCCTAGGCGGAAGGAAACAGCTTTAGTAGCGAGTTAAGTCCCAATACGGACCCAACCCAGGACCCGAATTTAATGTTTCCCTTTAAGAATTCATCGAGTTTTTGATGCAGTACGCTATGACACGAACACATCAATGGTGCACACGACTTTCTTAAGTACATAATCGCATGATTATATTCGTTGTGTTTTCCGTTCGCGTGAGTTTTAGAAATGAAGCTTCAGATTAGGCACTGATAGGTGGATACGTCAGCATTTTTGATGCGGTTATCGAAAAACACAGCCTTCCCAGATTGCAGATATTAAAATGTTCAGCATCTTCCATAAATATAGTTCGAATGATTGATTTCATTTCAGTAAACCTACTCTTACACTTGCCCCTATAAAGTTTCAATTATTCCTTTCAACATAGCGGTTATCGCTTCAAAACCACCATTATAGCACCCTCCGGTACTACCCTGGAGTTTGAGTGACAATTTCAGTGCTGTTCCCAAATTACTCCTTTTGGTCTTCTATTTTGTCACTTTCTTTGTCATCTTTCTACTTCATCTTATTTCATTTTTGTCTCTTTTAATTTGAATTTTCTAGTGAAAAAGCATTTAATTTAGTAAGAGCGCCCTTTTTTCACTCAAAAGATAAACTCGAGCTTTTACTCTCAAGAAGGAAATGGGAATGAGAAAAGATAGGTTGGAAGAGGGGAAAATTAAGTCTTTGAGGAACTGCATTATTATAAAGCTCTTTCCTTTCTATCCTTAAAAATAATGGCAAGGGTGTGCGAATAATTATTTTATTTTTCAAGCACATATATAAGATAGGTTTTATGAAGACAGTTGTCGCAGTACATGAGGGGGCAATGTTGGGTGCGAGCACACCCACCTGCAAACTATAGTAGTTATGAAGCAAGATGTGTAGGACAAAAGATGTCTGTTTTTTAGAGTTTTGAGTTGTATCTTTTTGGTAATTTCTTCTGCAGCATTTGAAGTGAGACCAGATGGAGGTATGCTAGAAGCAATGTAGCTTATACCGATGGTATAGCTTTACAAGATTTATTTTACGTCATCGTCGTATTCCACGTAATGGATTTGCAGCATTTAGGAAGCTAGTAGCTTGAAAACTGAGCTAGGTGCTTTTTGGGCCATAATTTTCTCGAAGAAACTGGCGTTCGAGTTTTGCTGGGGTAAGTTACAAGTATATATTCCATACCCTTAAAGGTAAAAACACAACTTTATTTTTCTATGATAATAAATATGACATCAATTATGATTGTGTTTTTTGGTGTTTTGAGAACAAAAAACCGTTTTATATGTTTTCAAGTACTAAATTTCCTGTTTTACTTCCCCATGGCATGTTTCATGAAACGAACATAAAAATGACATTTTATGGAACAATAAGTACAACGACAAACAACGCTTGCTCGTGATAATGGCGACGAGGAGATGCTACCTTGTTAGTGGAATCTGAAATCCTTTCTATTGTAATAGAAAGCAAACAATATATGCTGCCTGATGGGGATGGGGGAAGAGAGAATATATTTTATGGGTTTACATTATTGTAGATTGGAGAAATTGTAGATATAAATTGTGACGGATAGAAACTAATTGGTGGCAGCAGTATAATGCAATGCTTGTAATTGGAGAAACTGTATATATAAATTGTGGCGGATAGAAACTAATTGATGGCAGCAGTATAATGCAATGATTGTAATTGGAGAAATTGTATATATAAATTGTGACGGATAGAAACTAATTGGTGACAGCAGTATAATGCAATGATTGTAGATTGGAGAAATTGTAGATATAAATTGTGACGGATAGAAACTAATTAGTGACAGCAGTATAATACAACGATAGTAATTGGAGAAATTGTAGATATAAATTGTGACGGATAGAAACTAATTGGTGACAGCAGTATAATGCAATGATTGTAGATTGGAGAAATTGTAGATATAAATTGTGACGGATAGAAACTAATTAGTGACAGCAGTATAATACAACGATTGTAATTGGAGAAATTGTAGATATAAATTGTGACGGATAGAAACTAATTAGTGACAGCAGTATAATTGAATGATTGTAAATATCCTGACAATGTTAGCATACAGTAGCAACTGATTTCTATCTGAATCGAAAGAGATCTGTATTAACTTTCTGGACATGTTAAAGCAGTGGTCTCAAACTCATATCATTTTGTGGGCCACATGTGAACTCGACAATAACATGGCGGGCCGCATGTATAAATGTTTGAGTAAAACGTTACATTTTCGAGTGGAAAAATGACTTCTCAGAATTTGGTATTCAATTACCGAAGCGAGTTTTAAATAGGACTGTTCACATCAAATGGTTGTCGCTAATGTGTCAGTCATGTGTCCTAGTTGTTCAAATCTGATTTCAAATTCTTTTCGCAGTGAAATGATTTCGATTGTTTTTTNCTACTTATTATCTTTTCAGCAACTTGATATGTGACAGTCAACTTTTTTGACAATTGATTAAGTGACTGAACTACATGAGCAAATATTATTGCTTCATGTGGGTTTTAAGATTTCTTTTTTTTTTTCTGTATGCACATTTCGATTGTTAACATAGGTACTAAAATCAACATCTTTCATTTCAAAGCATGATTTCAATATTGGGAAATGACTCATGTTTCGAGCACCTAGTTGGTTCTCAACAATAATAGTTTCTGTTTGAAAGCATTTACCAAATCATGTAAATCAGAAAGAAATAACTTTTCATTGACCCTGCTGGCAACAGTGTTCGCAGAAAGACTAATGTCTTTGAATTCTTTAACCTTAAATGGGCATAAGAAATCAGCTGATTTTATTAAACAGTCTTTGATAAAAGTTTCATCTGTGAATGGTTTGGAATTTTCAGTTATCATTTTTGAGAGAATAAAGCTGACTTTTACTGTGACACATTGGAAAAGATAATACCTTGATAAAAGTTCATTCTTTAATTTTTCTACTCTTAGCTTTTCCAAAAGTGAATCATACTCAATGAATGCAGCGACTGGAAGTGTCTTTTCAAATTATATTCCTTACAAACTGCAATCACTTGTTTGCAAATGAGACATTGAACACGACTTTGGGTTTCACAAAATAAAATATTCGACTTCTCATCTTGAATTGTACGCTTTTTACTTGTTGATGGCTTCGGAAACATCACAAAATAAAGAAATCTCCCGGTAGGCAATCTTCTCGCGGGCCACGAAATACTCAAGCGCGGGCCGCATGCGGTCCGCGGGCCGCGAGTTTGAGACCACTGTGTTAAAGAGACGCGTGACTCTGTTGGAAAGCATTTTTGCCGATTTTCTGGAAAATACCACCTATCATTGGATTATATAGATTTAAAGAAAAGAGTGCAATTCTTTGGGTCAAAATTAACAAAAATATCAGAACACGGGATATTAGACTCATAGAGCAGGGATTGACTGCTGGTGAAAGAAAGCCAAAAGATAAAATAAAATGTTGAGTAGACACTCACCTGTACATCGCTTGGATACAGCTGCTTTTGTGTAAAATATGAACGCCGCCAAGAAAAATACTGACGAAAGATTTTCCGCGCGTCCAACAACTCCAGTCACCTGAAAAAAATTAAAACGAACATATGAATAACCAAATAATAAGGATATACTAGCAAGTTCCCAAAGAGCTTCCGATGTTTCTGAAAAGATGATTTTGTGACGTTATTTCAAACAGAAATAACTAGACTTTGTTTTGTTGAAGGGAGGTCCATGTCGATTTGAAATACAATGACTATCAAACGTATGATAAGCAAAACCGCTGTCAGCATGGCGAACCTTTTAGAGATAGATTTTTGTCCATGTTAAGCACATTGTTTACGTGTTACCATGCGTTCTCATCAACTTAAATTTAATATTACTCTAAAGATGAAATCGAAAGGCAACAATACCCAGTGTCTAATATGTAACGTAGAATACACCAGTTCCCGTTACATCACTGAAGTTAAGCGACGTGCAGTGGGGTTGTGCCATGTTGATGTCCACGTGGGTTTGCGTTCGCGCCCTCATGATTCTGCTGGCTATTTATTTGGCCCAACCCAGGCTGGGTAATGTGAATGTGAGTAGCTGGTTTTGCAAGTTTCTAGCGAATGAAGGGTAAACCCCCCGTCTCGAATGAACAATATATGTTAAAAAAAGGAAACAATTATGAAAGAAGTAGTGTTCCGGCATTTTTATTTTATACTACCCTCGGGATCTATATGTTTAGTATTTAAAATATTTAAAGATAATTTTAATTCGAATTATTTGAAAAGACAAGAGCGATTCGAAAAATAAAACCTGGAACTACCATCTTTCATTGGAAAAAAAAAATGCAAGCTTATAGTACATAAAATTTAAGTTGAAGAGGTACAAGTTTCGACAATACATATGAGCGATCACCGCGAGGGTACAAGGAACTCTGCTTCATCTATTAAAATTCACAATAATTGTAAAAATAATGGCATAATCGCAAAAATGGAGAGTTTCCACCATATGGAGGGTCCTCATAACAATTAAAATCTTCTGGCATTCTAAATGAAAAGGAGAGAGGAAGAAATGTAGTAAAATACAATTTGGCAACATACTACGAGACATTTTATACTTAAACATAAAGTTTACACATGAGAAAATGTGTCTTGCTAACAACTTTAACTTGATGTTATGTCATTAGAAGCTATCTTTTACTGTTTTTGTTTCTAATATCCCTGACCTTTGAATGAACATTTTTAGAAAAATAGATGAAAACATAATCATTAATTAAATTGTTTTCTCAAAAATGGAAGATTTGTAATATAACTAACATTCTTAATACTCATTCTATATAATTATTTATTATTGCGTACACTGTACAACGGTTGTTTGTTTAACACAAAATAAATTTCAATTATGATAATATTTAATTTTTTTTTTTTTCTAGTACAATAAAATAAAATTTATTTCTATTTTCTTTTCTTTTTTTAATGACTTTCAATAAAATTGAAAATTTAATTTAAAGAAATTTAAAAATAATCAAAGTAAAACTTAGGTATAATATTTAATTTTCTCGGCTTATTTTTCTACATCCTGATAATGCCCTAACAGACAAAATGCATCGATAAAAATAAAAACAAATTTAATACCAATTATTGGACTCTGAGAAAAAAATCTTATTCTAAATATTACAATGGGTACAAGGAACATCCATACTGAAATTATAAAAAATCACAATTACTGACTAAACAAAGTGAAGTCTAGTGTTAACTCCAAGATTTTTCTTTAAATGTCTGTTTGTACCATTATTACTCTCTTACTTCTTGGCAGATTTTGATAAGACTTGATTGGCATGTACGTTCATCAGGGCCCAATGAATGCTTGTTCCGAAGCCAACTTGATAGTTTTTCTGTATAACACATTTTGTAATAATTATCAAGCTCTGATGGCTATTTATCTATTTGGCGGGACTGAGTGAATTCTACAATTATCAGAACTACTATTAACAATGACTTATATCTTATATGGAGTATAAAATCCGCAAAAAAATAATATTTCTTAAACAGAATTAAAAAAATATCGCTCACAATCATTAAGAAGGCAACACAGAAACATCTTTGCACCATGTGATGTGAGAGGCTCATTCCAAAATTAATTCTTCAGCTGAGCGGTATGAAATCAACATTGAAATAGGTATCCATAAATAGTAGGCACATTGCATTTCATGCTAATTCACCATAGATTCCAGGATACAACAAAGAAGCCTCTAAATTTATTTAAAGTAGGAAGAAACACAGTGCAATATTGTACACCCTGTAATGTTGATTAATTAAAATTAAATATCAGGACAATCCCCCGAACACCAATTTCACACAGAACATATTTCCATTAATCTCCCCTCCAAACTGAACTCATTTAAAAACGGTTTTGGTGATTTTCTTTCGTGAAACAGAAAATACTAATCATGTAGGTATCCTATTTTAGGATACATGATTAATAGCCTTATAGGATACATGATTAGAAAATACTAATCATGTATCCTATTTTAGGATACATGATTAATATCCTTATATGATACATGATTAGAAAATACTAATCATGTATCCTATTTTAGGATACATGATTAATAGTCTTATATAATACATGATTAGAAAATACTAATCATGTATCCTATAAGGCTGATACTCAATATGCACTAATTCTAATAATATAATCAACTACATGTTTGCCCGTGCTTTAGTACGGCCTCTAACTTGGTGCCTTAGAAGCATGGCCGTTCCCGAGCTAATAGAATTCTATGATTTCTCTTACCAAAATTGGAAAATTGACCTAACTCGAAAACGGTTGGACAGTATTTTGCAAGTTATGTCCTAAATTAAGGTTTAAAAGGCAACCTAAAACTTTCTCGCTTTGAGCTGATATGTTGTCGCGACTAAATTTAGGATATAATAATGGTAGGGTTTCAGCCTATGGTTTTAAGGGGGAGGAGCTCCATTCCCATAAATTTTTCGAGATCGCTTACAGTTTTGGCTAAACAATTAGTGATACATACCCACCCACACACTGTACACATCTAACGTTACGTTGAGTTTTATTAATAACATACTTTTCACATACAGGAAAAAAAAAAATTGAAAAAACTACCCAAACTCAAAGACCAGAATTTTGGCTGTGGTTGCAAAGCTCATTGATTTAAAATTTGAGCATTAATTCAATAGTACAAATAGTTTATGTTTTTGCACCAAGCTGATACCGCAGAATGCCAGATGTTAAAAATAAAAAATACAAACAAACAAATATTTCTAAAATAAAAAATATTTCCTAACAACCCCACACACTGGATTGAAAATGTGTTAAATTCAATTTATCAAAATTCCTTCATTGTCAGCAAAAATGTTTTTAAACTTTTCATGTTCCGAATATATTTTGCTTATATCAAAGGAGACAGAAAATGAAATCTTCATTTCCGTAAGGTAAAATGTATTTTAGTTTATTATTTTCGATGATAAATCGATCCACGCGTTAATTTTTTCAAGTATGCTTACAGCTTTTTCAAATATTAGTCATTCAACCTTCAAGTCAATCCGTCCGATGATAAAAGAATAGGTAATGAAATAATAAATAATTCGCAATACTTATATGAAAGAACATTCAAGTCAAGGCGGTAAAATATTCTAGTCAAGTAGAGATGATATTTAAGTCACTACAAACGAATACAGGAATATTTAGGCAAGTCTACAGTGTAATTAAGTCAGTAGGAGAGTGTATCATTCAATCCATTATAAAGGAATATTTAAGTCAAGTACGTAAAATTCAAGTCAAGACGTGAAAATAGTGAACATGCAAGTAATTAATAAAAGAAAATCAAGTTAAAAAATGGTAATATTCAAGGCTAAGTCAGGCCGTGCAAATATTGAAGACAAGATCATCTCACAAACAAACCTCTCACTGTATTTATATTCCTCAGTCGGTATTAAAGCTTTCAAATACTGCTACACTTTTAATAAAATATATAAAAAAATCTCAGGGTTGGTTTTAAGGTCTAGACAAATGTTGAACCTTAAGGAACGTACCTCCCTTAATAATAAAAGCAAACTGATATCATAAATTTTAAAAATATTTTACTGGAACGCACACAATGGTGGGAGCGGAGAGTCTCGCAAAATGGCTTTTGATTTATTTTTATGACTTTAAAAATTACGATTTTTGTATATTCGAGAAGAAAGAAGAGGCGAAAGTTTGGATAATTTTCTAACGTGAAAAAGATGTATGAATCCAAAAGTTCAGTCTCTTCAAGACTAAAATTTAAATATATTTATCACAAAAAGTGACTGATTTAGTTCGGTATCCTCTTTTTTAACCTAAAACAGAAGATGGTTTAGAGTCTAGATATTAGATGGAGTCATCATGATTTTCACACCTGCACAAAGAAACCAGCAACATTATCATTAGGTGACATCATTGATATATTCGATAGTAACTCGATAAGTAGTATGTCCTTTATGGAATGTACTCATGACAAAGACCAGTTACTCGCAAACGACTCTAAATTGACCACATTCAAAGCCGGCATAGCCAACGATCATACCACATTGAATACGCCAGTTCCCGTCAGATTACTGAAGTTAAGCAACGTCGGGCATGGTCAGTACTTGGATGGTGACCGCTTGGGAACACCACGTATCGTTGGCTCTTTAATCCGGCCCAACCCAGGCTGGGTGAGGTCAATGTGGGTACCTGGTTTGCAAGTTAGTTTCCAGCGAATGGAGGGTAAAACCCCCGTCTTGAATGACCAATAGATGTTAAAAAGACGTTAAGCCAAATTACGTATCGTCGGCTCATTTTTCCGGGNAAAAAAAAAAAAAAAAAAAAAAAAAAAAAACGGCTGAATTTGAAACAAATTTTGCTGAACTACCTGAAATAATCTTCAAGATTTCCAAAAGTTCAAAATTGAAAAAAAATGTATGAAATCTAGAACAGAGTTGTCAATAATCGACCACACAGCTGTTCACTTGAGCTAATATGACCTCTAGATAATTTGAAATGATTATTCAACCGATAGTGTTTGATTTGAGCTGTAGTCTCTTCTCTAGCTTAGAACTATATTTTTAAGATTCTCTCCATAATGGCTAGTCTGGATTCCCGAATATTAAAGAGCTCCATCCGATAGTCGAACAACAAAATTTATGTATATATATTCAAAATGGTTCTGACCTAATAAGACACTAAAAATATTCTGTCGTATTTATGACGGATATTACTCTCCGACATGCACCTTGTTCGTCACATCTCTACCCTTCCTCTTTATATTTTATGTTTAAATCGATAGAGTCATATACATTCATTTTTTATGTGCAAAATATATCGGTACAAGTCAAAGGAAAGAGGAAGTCTTAAAAAATATTTACAACTTTTATTGGAACATCGGATGGATAGAGAAAGATATCGGAAGAGCAAACTCAGGGTGAAATAAAATCTGTGAATCAAAAGGGAGACCCTAAAAATTTCCTTAATCAATGGCTAAAAAACCTTCAATCAACGAGTTCTGCAACGCAAAAATATTAATGTAATCCATCGGCTCTTCATTCAAAGATGTTTAAAAATGGCATTTTTCAAACGCAAGACCCACTGGATATACTGACGAACACTCACTGACTTATATTTCACGTAACTCAACAATGACTAAACCTCAACACTTGATATTTGGAACACAGTTTTGTCTTTTAGTATGAAGATACGAAGTTACGAAGGAAAAAATGGAAAGTTAAACTGGAAACGAGTGCATATCCCCGGAATGGCTTTCCGATATATGCAATATTTGATTTCCGATATTTTCCGATAAATGCAAAGATTAAGACAGACATAATTCATTTGACCACAAAACAAACTACACAAACAAAGTTAAGGATTTCACATGACAACATCATATGGTTTTATTTTTTTTTTTTTTGCTTCTTTAATCTATTGGTCATTCGAGACGAGCTGGCATCAAACTTCCGTGGTCACCCACCAAGTAAAACCTCGATGAACATAACTTAACTTCAGTGATCTAACGTGAACTGGTGCATTCAACGAACCATAGAGCTGGTGGTCATTATATGATTCAAAATATTTTAAAAATGTAAAGTGGCAAGATTTTAATGGTATTCAGACAATCATCGTCAAGGACCTAGTATCTCTCAACATCGGCCTGATGATGTAGTCTGGGTACAATTCAATAGTGTTCTTTCAAATATTTTAATATTTTTATAATATGTATTCCAAATTGCCGAAACACGTATATTTGGTGCTCTCTTCACGTTACTCATAATGATATCAAGGCCCCTTTACTGGCCATGAACTCTATTATAGTTTTGTGACTTTCCCTTTCTCAATTCCATGATGGAAATCATTTCCAGTTGGAATAAGTATTCAGGACTAATCTATGACTGAGAATTCCTTTTTCTCTTACGACACCCATCACGGCACGAAGTAGTTGTAACAGTATTTTCACCCATTTATGTCGACTGACTATCCCAGAATTTTGTTACTTCGGTGGGGCTGACCCACACTATAATGCTGGACAAAAGGTGACGCCTTATGCTGCTGAATTGACTGAGGACATTTTTAATCCCAGTAACATGGAGTAGATCGATATAGTAAACGATATTTGGTGTGTTGCTGGCGGTGATACTATCGCATCGTGAGGACAATGACATGACTGTCAGCCAATTTGGGTCAAATTTTTGGAATGTATATCCACTGAATAGATTTCGTTGATATATGTTTCGCTTTGGAACAAGTTTCATGCATATTGTTATAATAAATATATGTATATGATATCATTTTGTAGAATAACATTTTTTTGCATGATTGCTCAAACAAAATAACAACCCGCCATCTTTTCCACCCGCCGCAAACTTTATCATTGGAAATGTCAGTCACTAGTTGTTTTTGTCGTATGAAGCTTTGTTATCATCAGACGCTACTTCGAACAATGTACCTCTACATATACAGAGGGCAATAAAAGCGGACGAAATATTGCTAATATAGTTTGTGAACAGTTGTGGAATAAAACTGAATATTTGAGAGCCGGGGGATTTAAATTGGGGATTCCAAGAGTCGCCATACTCTTAAGAACTTAAATTGGTATAATAAAACTGAATATTTGAGAGCCGGGGGATTTAAATTGGGGATTCCAAGAGTCGCCATACTCTAAGAATTTAAATTGGTATAATAAAACTGAATATTTGAGAGCCGAGGGATTTAAACTGGAGGATTCCAACAGTCGCCACGTTCTAAGAAATTAAATTGGCCTATCATTGTTCACTACATACTTCAACATATTAAAAGTTCTCATGTCCCAAGTGAGATCGCAGCGAATGTTTTAAAAGCAATAAGTACCACTTCAAAACTTTAAAGTACTTCTTCAAAAACATAAATTAGAAAATATATACGAGTATATATCATCTGAGCGGTTTATATTCTTTTTTGAGCAACACAAAAGTCTGGTGACAGAATTTTAAGGTGTTCTCTTCACCTCCATTTAAAATAAAATGGAGACCGAGAGTGAGAAGTAGAAAAAAAAACTTTCAAAACCTCAAATTGGAAAACCAACAAAAAACTTTTCAGGAGAATGTTGTTTTTTTTAAATAGAAATTTAGAAAGTATAGAAAATTTTCAGTACAATTTGATATTTGCTTATCTGGTTACACAAGTCAGAAAAATAGGTAAATAGCATTTCAAAGTAATCAAACAGAAAAATAGAAACGTTTACATTTACTCAGAACACAGATAATGATATCGTGTTCTGCAATATTTATTTTAGATGTTATGGTAAAAGTAGATAATTGGTGATTCTATACAATCACCGGTAAATGTAGGAAATTTTTCTCAAATGTTTAATCGGAATTTTTTTAAATATGTCGAGATTTTTTTTTTTTTTATTTATTATTTTATCAATATAAACGTTAAGATTCAATTTCGAAGAAGCAAAAATTATCGAAATGAATATATAGCGATCTTTCGAATGAAATTGAGAATTAACGATCTACCTACATCTGTAATTGTGGCTGTCAGTCCAACATAGCCTGTACCTTTAATTTTTCAAGAGACAAGGACTATCTTTACCCGTCCTTATTTGTCGATTCTCCGGAGAAGTCTCGTTTTTTATTTACCTTGAACTCATACCAATTAAGCTATCAGTTATAATCACTATTTTACGATCAAACCAAATGTTTTCAATTAAAAATAATAAAAATTGCGCGTTTCAGGATTGAAAATAATATATTGCAAATAAGTCGAACGATTTTTAATTAAAAGTAAAAAAATTGAAGACGGTGAGATAACGAAAATTGATACCAAGACAAAGACATCTCCAAAGATTTTCTTTGAGATTGTCAATAAAAATGTTAAGTGATTAGAAAAAAATGGCCGGAGGGAAAGAAGGAAACTAAACGCCCAGAAGTTAATGTATGGATTAAAGAAGGGATAAGCCAACGATCATACCACGTTGAATACGCCAGTTCCCGTCAGATCACTGAAGTTAAGCAACGTCCGGGCGTGGTCTGTACTTGGATGGGTGACCGCTTGGGAACACCACGTATCGTTGGCTTTTTCCGGCCCAACCCAGGCTGGGTGAGGTCAATGTGGGTAGCTGGTTTGCAAATTTCCAGCGAATGGAGAGTAAACCCCCCGTCTTGAATGACCAATAGATGTTAAAGAGACGTTAAGCCAAATTAAAAAAAAAAAAAAAAAAAAAAAAAAAAAAAAAAAAAGAAGGGATGGAGAAATGTTTATTCAGACGAATAAAATTGCATATTAAATTTGAAATGTAAAGGATAGGGGAAACAAGAAAAGGAAATATTGTAAAATGAAAAGACTTTCATAGCTGGGGAATGACTAAAAAAACAAAACCCCGAAAAGTTCATTCAATACCGAGAAGAGGGGAGAACGAAATGTTTATTAGGACAAAGAAAATTGCATATTTAAAACATAAAAGCAAATGGTAAACAAAGCAAGAAAATATTGAAAGACTTTTTTTCGGGAGAAGAACTTTTCTTTTTTTTATCAATTCAAAATATTTTGATAAATTCTGTTCTATAAACAATTTGAAATTCTGGACACGTATTTTCTCAGCCCAAAGCATGAGACCTTTGCACAGATTGTCATAGTGTTTTTTTGCTTTCTTTTCTCTTTGCGAAGAAAAAAATATAATATTTATAAAACTTTTCTTATGAGCACTCAAATGGTTTTTTTCATATTGTGTGACAAAACATGAACATTTTTTTTTTTTTTTTTTGAAGAAAAATTCTTGATAACTGATATACTTTGCCAAAACACAGCCAATCTTCAGTATATTAGGAGGTCATTTATCTATTTTGTATGGAACAGGATGTTAACCACACTAAATTTTAAATTTTGAAAAGCTCTAGGGATCGGAAAAGGGGAAAGGACCGGGGCAATCGAATGGTTAAGGTGAGATGCAGGTTAGAACCCCGGAAATAAATTTTTTGTTCAAATAAAACTACAAATTGAATAAGGAAAATTTTTGCTTCAGACTTTCTAACTGAAAATGGCTTTTTTCAAAACGGCCCATTTTTAACTTCCAGGAGAAAAATGAGATTTGCCTTTTTCCTCTTACGACACTGATGAAAATAAAAATGTACACTTTTGATAGTTTAGGTAGATGAGAAACCCTTTTTGAAAAACAATGAAGGAACTTTTACATCAAAGTTTAAAATGAATACCGTTACACAGGGTGTAACAAAATTACATTTTAAACCCTTCTAGCTCCGCCCCTGAGTATTGTTTTGAACAAATATAAAGGATTTGTTTTCCTTATTATACTCGTATTTGTAGTTTTATTTGAACAAAAGTATTTGTACAATTCCGTTCACATTCCTTGAGATATCGACACTTTTTGTCAATAAAAGTCACTTCCCGGGGTCGAACCTGGATCTCAACATAACCATTCGATTGGGTATGACCTATTTCCTATCCCTAGAGCTTTTCAAAATTAAAAAATCCCCCCCCANAAACCCCCCCCCCCCCCCGGTGACTGGTCAGTTTGGGACACGCTGTAAAGAACCAGTTTTAGAACGCCTTCTCTGATCTGAAAAGAATCGATTTCTTTTGCAAGAAATGTGGCCGTAAAAACGTTTCCTAACCTATTTTATTAGAGGATTGCAGAGGAAAGTAAAAAACAGCCTGTGAGATTACGATTACGACCATGACTTTTTTAATAAAACCCATGTGCTGCTAATCACCAAAGCAAGATACGAATAATTGGGTTTTGAATAGCTGAAGTACCAGGCAACGGCACCCGAATCCTCGAGCCACTAACTTCAAAATTAAAACAGTCCAAGCACTTTTTGGACATACCCTGTATACATAAGGAAATTAAAGGGTTTCAATAATGCCAGTCGTGTGTTTGAGATTTCCAAGAAAATGTTTGTTTTCAATGGAAAGCTGTAATCTTCTATTGTTGCATTCATTTCAATTTGAAAGTCTCGAGAGCTAATTAGTCAAATCTTTGTATTTATTCCCTTCATTGTATACGTCTCCTTAATGACAATATAATTGTCATTGTTCGCATTATTATAATTGTTAATGTTAGGTTTGGTACAATGATTTTAGATCCCCCATTGTTGTTAGTTGTACTCGTACACTTAACATTATATTTCATTATGGTCCAGGTGCGGCACTTGTTGGAACAGAAGGGATACTCGGGATCTCGGGAAAGTGAGTTTCACCAAACTGTATTCAGTTATCAGAATTCATAATGAAAATATTAAACACAGCACAACACAATTCAATTCTTTTAATTTCTGATCAAAATTTCGCATATTCAATCTAAAGACATAGTAGTACCAGATCGAATGAAAAAAAGGATCGCAGCGCCGTACTTCAGGATTTCTAAATAAGGTCTGGCTTATGTTGGTAGCCAGTGGCGACCTTGTTGTTTCGGCAGCGTCTGTCTAATCTGTTGTTTATTATTTGCCAAATCATCATGCCCCTTCGCACGTATGAGCATTACGTCTAAATGACAACCCTTCATTATCACCACGATGGACATCCTGTATTAACCATTTGAGGGTGGTTGTATCTGGCAGAGTTGACGATTTGACCCCGCTATAGTCTTCTAAGAAGACTCGCATGGCATAAAGGCTGTACAGGACATAGCATGGGGACAATTTGTATCATTGGTTTTAGAGGGGGAAATATGGGGAGGAGAGATAGAGAAAGGCCATGCAGGAAATGGACGGAAGATATCAAAGCGTGGGCACCTATGGGGAATGCAAGAGATGGTGCATTCATATTATATTCTAAACATTTAGTAAATTATTTGATAACGCTATAAATTACATATAATTTATCATCTTCCTTTCCCAGTGTGCTCAATACTCCCCCGCACGTCGATCCCTGATTTGGAGATTATGTTGAACATATCAAAGGCTGCTGGTCCGAAAGAGCCAAAGATTTCGACAGCAAAGGGAGTAAAGAGTAAAAATAAAAACATTTCCTTCTCCTTGTACCTGTTTCTTTTTCCCTCCTCTGCCTGTTTGACTACTTCTCCCGGACCGTTGAAAGAAAGATGGATGTTGGTTTTTGCAGATTGTCCACACATGTTACGTCCCACACCAATGTTTTACTGTTATTCCATGGGATCATTGTAAGTAAGAATGTAACAGATTAGCGGAAAGTAAAGCAGAATGGAGGAAGCTCATGGAGAATATCTGAGCACCTTTAGTCTGCGAATATGCTACTAAAATGATTTTTATTTTTTTATATTTATTATGAGCCAAACCCTTCCACCCGCCCTTATTGAAAACCACTATACTTAAAATCACGCTTCCAAGGTAGGCGAAGTCTAAGTTATACATTAGTATATACTAATGTATATAGGAAACTAAAAGGAACCTGTGTGCCAAATTTCAAGTCTCTACGTTTAGCCATCGTGGAGCTACGTTGATTATCAGTCAGTCAGTATACTAACTGGGCTTTGCGTTTTATAAGTATAGATAGGAATAAAAAAAATTGAGATGTTTACAATACATGAAATGGACATGGTAAAAAAAAATAAAGTCTCTATTTAATTTTGCATTCCATGCATAAAACTGATATAAATGGGTACCACATTTTAAACATTAGCACTTACTGCTCTCTTTTTAGGCAAGAACCGCCAAAAAGCGGCCGAAAACCACTAAAAACCGCCAAGAGTAGATTCGATTTCAACCAAATGTGTATTCCATTCATAAATTGATATAAATAGGCAACAAATTTCAAGTTTGTAGCACTTACCGTTTTTGAAATATCTTGTTTATAGACAAACAGAAACACACATGGACAAATGGCTGAAAAGTGTTTTGTCATTGAAAACTCGATATCGAATTTTAGCCCAATACAATACTTTCCTTTTTATAGGCTAAGGAAAGTAACAAGGGAATATAATATGAAAATGGTTTAAACTTTAAGGAGGGGAATGCAAAAAACAAAGGTTCAATGTTCAGATTGAAAACAAATGGCGCACAAAAAAAGTATTCGTTTGTTATTACATGACTGTATTCAATGTTTATTTTATTTTTTTCAAGACATTTTTACTTAATTTTTATTTTTCGATTCGGATGGTGGGGCTGGGACTTTAATTTACAAGATGAAATTTCATAAAGAATGAAATTTTATAAAACTAAATTATTATAAATGAATGGTCAGAATGAACGCAAAACGCAAACAGACCGTAGATTTCTGCAAAGAGAAAAACTATACAAGTTATTGTATTTGACAGTTTTGCACTTCGGTACATGGGAAAATAAATTATGTATGTGTAAGTTGTTTTGGCTCTAAAACAGAAATTTAAGGTCATCCCCTTGTGTGGTTGATTTTTTCAATGGCAAATTACCCTATATTTCTACTTTGACTGAGAGGTATTTGATTTTTCACTTAGAGCCACACTGATCTACTGTTCATCCTGCTTCGTTCTAATTAGACAAGAAAATTCCTTATTGTTTTCATTGTTGATTGAAAAAAATAAGATAACGCCCACTTCGTGCGGCTCAAGTAGTACCCCATCTTCGACAATTACTCTATTTAAGAATTTTCATTTTTTTACTGTACAATAAAAACAAATATTAAACTTTCAACACGAACATCTGTAGAATTTCATGAACCACAACCTTCACACTCTTCACTTTGACTGACACGGCTCTGATCACTGATATCAAACAACAGAACAACTATTAAATTTTCAACACGAACATCAGTATAATTTCATGAACCACAACCTTCACACTCTTCACTTTTGCTGATCACTGATATCAAACAACTATTAAATTTTCAACACAAACATCAGTAAAATTTCATGATCCACAACCTTCACACTCTTCACTTTGACTGACACGGCTCTGATCACTGATATCAAACAACAGAACGACTATTAAATTTTCAACACGAACATCAGTATAATTTCATAAACCACAACATTCACACTCTTCACTTTTGCTGATCGCTGATATCAAACAACTATTAAGTTTTCAACGCGAACATCAGTATAATTTCATAAACCACAATCTTCACACTCTTCACTTTTGCTGATCACTGATATTAAACAAATATTAAATTTTCAACACGAACATCAGTATAATTTCATGATCCACAACCTTCACACTCTTCACTTTGACTGACACGGCTTTGATCACTGATATCAAACAACTATTAAATTTTCAACATGAACATCAGTATAATTTCATGATCCACAACCTTCACACTCTTCACTTTTACTGACACGGCTCTGATCACTGATATCAAACAACTACTAAATTTTCAACATGAACATCAGTATAATTTCATGATCCACAACCTTCACACTTTTCACTTTTACTGACACGGCTCTGATCACTGATATCAAACAACTATTAAATTTTCAACATGAACATCAGTATAATTTCATGATCCACAACCTTCACACTCTTCACTTTTACTGACACGGCTCTGATCACTGATATCAAACAACTATTAAATTTTCAACATGAACATCAGTATAATTTCATGATCCACAACCTTCACACTCTTCACTTTTACTGACACGGCTCTGATCACTGATATCAAACAACTATTAAATTTTCAACATGAACATCAGTATAATTTCATGATCCACAACCTTCACACTCTTCACTTTTACTGACACGGCTCTGATCACTGATATCAAACAACTATTAAATTTTCAACATGAACATCAGTATAATTTCATGATCCACAACCTTCACACTCTTCACTTTTACTGACACGGCTCTGATCACTGATATCAAACAACTATTAAATTTTCAACATGAACATCAGTATAATTTCATGATCCACAACCTTCACACTCTTCACTTTTACTGACACGGCTCTGATCACTGATATCAAACAACTATTAAATTTTCAACATGAACATCAGTATAATTTCATGATCCACAACCTTCACACTCTTCACTTTTACTGACACGGCTCTGATCACTGATATCAAACAACTATTAAATTTTCAACATGAACATCAGTATAATTTCATGATCCACAACCTTCACACTCTTCACTTTTACTGACACGGCTCTGATCACTGATATCAAACAACTATTAAATTTTCAACATGAACATCAGTATAATTTCATGATCCACAACCTTCACACTCTTCACTTTTACTGACACGGCTCTGATCACTGATATCAAACAACTATTAAATTTTCAACATGAACATCAGTATAATTTCATGATCCACAACCTTCACACTCTTCACTTTTACTGACACGGCTCTGATCACTGATATCAAACAACTATTAAATTTTCAACATGAACATCAGTATAATTTCATGATCCACAACCTTCACACTCTTCACTTTTACTGACACGGCTCTGATCACTGATATCAAACAACTATTAAATTTTCAACATGAACATCAGTATAATTTCATGATCCACAACCTTCACACTCTTCACTTTTACTGACACGGCTCTGATCACTGATATCAAACAACTATTAAATTTTCAACATGAACATCAGTATAATTTCATGATCCACAACCTTCACACTCTTCACTNCGTTCTAGAAGGATATAGAACGTTCTAGTATAAAAGATTTTCTAGTACGCAATCAAACTACGCGTTCTAAAAAAAACTACGAGTTTATAAATAATTAAAACGTAAAACACATAAACAAACAAAGCTTAAAAAAAAAAATGAGGAAACAAATAATATGCCGTTCATTTTCCCCCCTTCACCCCGACCATCCTCCTAGACAACCTGAACAGTATAGTAAACATTCATTGATTCTTATAATGAATAAACCCCCTTCACCCCGACCCTTCTCCCACAGAACTCAATGCTAAAAGAAAGACGGAGAAATGAATGGATAGGAGAAGCGTCGAGATATTTATACAGAATGTTTCATAGTAATATTACATACACAGGTCGTTCACTACAATATTCTCATCATATTAAAACACTTTTACAGGTGTATTAATTACCCCTTTAGTTCGATTGAAAATCAAAATGAGGCTGCCCAATTTTGGAAATAAGAAAACAAAAAGTCTTTGGCGAGATAAACGACTCGGATTGATCGGTTATATTGATATGATTTTACGATTCTGAGTTTGAATCTGATTATCATAAACTACGAAACTACGGAGCCCTAAAATTCTTCTAGAAGATCAAATAGTATTCGAGTCCTAACTGTAATGATCACAGTTTGCGGTCAAAATACAATTTTCGTTTTGTTTTGTCAATTTAGGTTTTATGATCACAGTTTGCGGTCAAAATACAATTTTCGTTTTGTTTTGTCAGTTTATTTGAAAACAGTATGTAACTATCATGTGAATTCACACAGAATTTTCATAAACAATACTGAAGCTTCTTTTAATGCTTTTGAAATGTGTTATTAGCAAATATATGCAACTGCGTCATTGAACTGCTGATTGAGAAATCGAACCAGAATTCTATTCTGACACAATTATAGTTTAATTTATTTTTCCTTTGACGTCGAAGTTACCAACCTAACGTCCCACTCTCAAGATAGAAATTCTAAAGAAACAGACAAGTTTTTACTTCATTCAGATATTTCCTATCAAGATATTTACTCCAAGATAAAATGTGCAGAAACATAAAGTATATGCAACCAAGTATAGAAGCAATTCATTCCAAATAAACAATCAATTCGTGAAGCATTCTACTTTCACCTAATGCGAGTAAATAAGGACAGAATGATTATGTGCTTCGTAAAGAATGCCGGCAGATACGAATCGTTCTGGCCAATTTTTTGCCAATTCAGAACCCTGTTGAAATTTTCGTCTAAAGATAGACAGATTTTTTGATATTGACGGTTTTCTTTCTTCTAAATTTTGTTTTGTTATATTTTGTAGTAGATCATATTTGGAGTTACTCATTATATGCCCAAGTTATTCTATTTTACTTTGTCTTACAGAGTTTATTATTTCTGGTTGTTTCCGCAATCTTTCCGAAACTGTATAAGTCTTTCAAAACAAGAATCAAGATTTTTTTTTACTTAATCTCCAAAAATATAAAAACCATGTCTATGTATAAGCTAGACCAGACGAGTTCAGAAAAAACTACGCTGTTTTGCTAAATTTTGCTTTCGTTGTCTAGACTGAGTCCCATACGCGATATTATTGTGAAAATTTACAACTTGAAAAGTTGTGAAATATTCAAAATGCGCAAAAAGAGCATAAACATTTTAGTTTCAAATAAAAAATACATAAAATTTTCCTTTGAGACCCCAAAGACGAGAGATTTTCATTCGAGACGAGACATCGTTTTGTTATGAAAGATAAATAGAATCTGTAGAGACATTAAATTTGTTTTGTCGTGTGATAATGCAAATAGAACTAATTGACAGAAATGAGCTCATCCAGAATGTTCAAGTTAAAATTCAAATTCCATGTCACGAGGGATAACATTTTATCTTGGAAAACATGACAGCAGTATATTAGGAGAAAATGAACAAGATCATGAATTTTACTGCGAAAGTAATATCAAAAAGTAGGCCATTTCGACCTCATAATTTCCAAACGCTTTTTTAGTTTTGGACATGATGGTTTTTTTTTTGCGGTCGATTTCAAAGGTTCATTTAAAAGTTATGGGTTGGTGGATTGGTGGTAAGACGTTTTCATTTGTAAACAGTAGGGCATGGGTCAAACCCAGCCAACCAATGGAATGCCATCCTCATGAAATTGAGATATTGTCCATTTTTCAAAGTGCTGCCCGTTGACCCCCATACAATGGTATAGGCGGACTTCGAACTCACGCCTCATTTTTTTTAAGTTTTCCCCTATATCTCAAAAATGGTTACTTGTAGGGTAAAAAGTATTCTCGGTAAAATTGGAGCCATCTAAATTTCCTACAAGTTTGCTTCTATTCATTTTTTTTTCACCCCTCATAGTTTTCGAGATATCTTCCCACCCCCCACCGCATAATTTTGGGAAACTGAAAATTTACCCCATTTTTCGTTAAATTTTGGTCTGTAGAACACCAATGCTTCGTTTCACAGCAATAACCCGGGAAAAGAAGTTGTAGAGGATCAAATTTGCTCTTAAAAAATATTCCTTTTTACATTTTACTATTAGCCCTTCAAAAAAAAAAAAACAGCCCCTTTTATGGCATTTGGCAATAATATGGACTTTGCCAAAAAAAACTGTTCGCTTCAATTTTCCACAGCTGTCACCTTTTATATATCGATAAACCTTATTCTCAAATGTTGAGAATAAGGTTTATGATCGTTTAATATGCAATTAAATCATCAGACAGGATAAGTGAGGTCTTTATTTAACTCCACAATTTCGCACTCAAAAATTCACCCAATTTCTTGAGACTTTTACTGTTAAAATGGGGCGAATAATGGTACAGATGGATGCATATTCTGACTTTACATCTTACTTTTACCATGCAAAATTATTGAAAATTAGAGACAAAAAAAATGACGGATATCACATATATTTGTTTTCTTATTGTCTCGTGCTGTGTGTCCTAAAACCAACAAACGCAATTTTTGCATTTATAATATCAGAAGAATTATAAGAACCTGCCGATGTAAGTAGGTACAGAATACTATGATATTTATCATTATGTTTCATAAAATATGGGTTGGCCCCGTTTCCCTGAGCATTTTGCAATGAAAGTGCTATGAGAAAATTAAAAAAAGTCAGTGCTATGCTCCCTGATCCAATTACGAAGTATGTATAACTGACAAACTCGTACATATTTGTAGACGGCGGATTTGTGGCACAAAAAAATATTTGGCACAGGACCCTCCATTACCTCTATTTGTGATGGATATATACGATTTGTCAAGACCCACTGTCCTGGAGGGAGTGATGCCAGTTTGATTTTTGATGGATATGCCACTCCACCACTGATATAGCACGAAGCTAGTGGAACAAGGACAACGCTTCAGGACGAAGAGATTAGGGGATATACATTTTAACTGGGAGACAGATATTACTACAAAATATCAGGAATTTCTTTCGAACGTCCCAAACAAAAACCGCATAATTAGTATCCTGATGTTTAATATTGACGCAGCAATTCATTTATCTTAAACCAGCTCAGTGCAGTTATTTGCGAAGTCCTCTTAATTATATTGATGGGTAAAACCCTAACTGACCAAGACATCTTACTCGTGTAACCTAGTCGTGGCAGAACTGTAGCAGCTTGGAATGAAAGATAAAATCCGACACAACATCATGAGCACTTAGAAAGAGCAAAGTGGGGTATCTAAAATTCTGTAGGAAGTCACCAGAAATACAGAAGAGAGAAGAAGTATTTTCTAGACCCTTATCATCCCAGGCTGAGGTCGAGTAAGCAGTGGGGGAGGGGGGTATGGACTTTTTTCCGTCAAATTCCATATATGAATCACTTCTCGGATCCTCCCGACCCAAAAATTGAAATACTTTGGAAAATAATTAAGTATTTAAACTTATTATTTCATGATTTAAGCAATGTGATTTTGTACACAATAGAGTTTTGTTCGAAAAATACTATTAAAAATTTCGCCATAAGGCCCAGAAGATCCCATAGAGCCCAAAAACTAATCACCAAATTCTTTCACAAGCATAATGAGAAATATCCAAACAAAAATCGGACCATGCATTCAAAATAGTTGTTGTGGCTTGTGGCACAAAAGAACGAGCTCAGTGGAAAATCGTGGAGTTCAATAAAGACCTCACTTGCCTTGTCTGCTCATTTAATTGCATATCATAAATGCAAAAGTGTGTTTGCTGGTTTTGGGACACTCAGCACGAGGCAATAAGAAAATAAATGGTACGGAAAACCGTACTAGACTTTCTCTTCCTTAATCATTCCATCCGACTACCACCGAATGCAGATGTTGTTCTTCTAAAGTTGTAAGTCCTTTAGTTATATNACAAAGTCTACATTTTCACCACCTACTTTATTCACTGGGCGATAAAGGAGGATCCTACATCAGAAAATAAGATGTGAAGTCAGTATATGCATCCATCTGTACCATTTTTGGACAAAATTCAACCCATTTTAACAGTAAAAGTATCAAAAAAATTGGGTGAATTTTTGAGTGCAAAATTGTGGAGTTAAATAAAGACCTCACTTATCCTATCTGGTCATTTAATTGCATATTAAACGATCATAAACCTTATTCTCAACATTTAAGAGTATATACAAAGAGTAACTGGTTATATAAAAGGTGACAGCTGTGGAAAACTGAAACGAACAGTTTTTTGGCAAAATCTATATTATTGCCAAATGCCATAAAAGGGGCTGTGTTTTTTGAAGGGCTAATAATAAAATGTAAAGAGGAATATTTTTTAAGAGCAAATTTGATCCTCTACAACTTCTTTTCCCCGGTTATTGCTGTGAAACGATTGGTGTGCATTGGTGTGCTACAGACCAAAATTTAACGAAAAATGGGGTAAATTTTCATTTTCCCAAAATTATGCGGTGGGGGGTGGGAAGATATCTCGAAAACTATGAGGGGTGAAAAAAAATGAATAGAAGCAAACTTGTAGGAAATTTAGATGGCTCCAATTTTACCAAGAATACTTTTTACCCTACAAGTAACCATTTTCGAGATATAGGGGAAAACTTAAAAAAGTGACCTTCGCCACGCCCGCCTGCGTTTCGCTCACCCCCCAGGTCCGGGGACTTCTAGTATGTTTATCTCCTGACCACACCAAACAAACTTTTAAAAAAATTCCTTAGTTTCCAGCCAACGCACTCTACAAACCATTCGTTGACTGGACTATATGGTGCCCCGACTGTTTCGCTATGACCCTTAATGACTTGTGGATAGTGTCAGAAACCCTCGCAGGCTAATTAAACACTGAATCAAACTTCTTCAACTTTTTTTTAAGAATCATATTTAAAAAAAAAAAAAAAAAAACTTTTTACTACATAAATTTTATACATTTACTTATCTCTGTGGAGATATGAAGAAAATTCAAATGAACATACCCATTTTTAAAAAATGGGTATGGGTATGTTGTATTTTTTAAAAAAACAACAAAAAAATCATTGGGTTTGTAGCTTTATACATTGCAATCAAATCTCACCCCTCCCCATTAATAACAGGAATTAAATAAAAAGCTAAGTTAAGAAAAAAATACATTAAAGTGTCAAATACTTTTCTTACCTCATTAATAAAATAAATGAGGAAAAACGATTGTTATTTTTTCCATTCTAATTAAAATAAAAAAAATAAAAACAATAATTACAAGTTAACAAAATGATATTTTCAAGAAGGTGGCTATTGACATGAAAATAATTAAACAGAGGAAAGAATAAGCCGATAAAGACAAATTCATGAGGATTTTCTTTCAAACAAAAAATAAAATGGGCATTTCTCATCAAAAAGCTATCCTGCCAAAAGGCAGGAGAACTACTCAACGAGAGCGAACGAAAAAAAAAAAAAAAAAAAAAAAAAATCCTTTCAAACAAAAATTTAAATGAGCAATACTCTTTATAGAGGTATTACTCAACAAAGGCAAGCGAAAAAGAAAAAAAAAATCATGAAGATTTCCTTTCAAACAAAAATTAAAATGGGCATTACCTTTGGAAAGAGCTTACAGCAGATATATAACTCATTGAGAGCAAGCGAAAAAGAAAAAAATCATGAAGATTTCTTTTCAAACAAAAATTAAAATGGGGAATACTCTTCATAGAGCTTACGGCAGAAGTATTACTCAACAAGAACAAGCGAAAATAGAAAAAAAAAATACAAGAAGATTTTCACTCAAACAAAAAATAAATGGGCTGGTCGCCTTCAAAAATGGGCTGCACAGTAAAAGTATTATTTAACCCAAATAAGTGAAAAAAAAAAAAAAAAATAGAAAAGAGGAAGATGTCGTATACTCTTCACAAAGCTAATTACTACAGACTTCCCAACGCCTTTGAAAACAAAAGTTTGTACCAGGAACCAGGTATACAGAAAATAATCATAGATTTTGAATATGGTAACCCATCCTTCTTAAAAGTTAGAGGGACCAAATGTAGCACGTGACAGACAGAATATAAATAAAATATTAGCTTTTAGTTTCGATATATGTATAACCATAGCCAGCCAGCAGCAATGTGGCATGATGTAAAACGTAATGTCCTATGCAAACTGTTCTATTTATGATCTGTGACATCTCTGTAAACAACTCTGTTGTCTAGGTTAAATGAGGGTGATTTTAGTTTTTATTTTCAGAGTTCATAGACAGAATAAATATTTTGTTACCAAACGTGGCGTGAGTTGCATCAAAAATTTGTACGGATGCATATAAATAATTGACTAAAGCGAGCTTTACGTTGAAGTCAGATTCGCACACTATGCATGAAAGAATATGAAACATGCATCCATCAATACTGGAGTATTTTTATACTTTTCAATTCAGAAATTTGTTTTTCCTTATGACTAAAAATTGGAATAACGCATTGTAGGCGATATTGCAAAATATTTCTTAATAGTCTTAACGGTGGGGTCGTGTCCTTTTCGAAAGGGTTTTTAAAAATACTGGTCGGGGTTACTTGATCGAGTTGTGTTTGAGGTTAACTTGGTCTCACATTTGGTATATGATGTAATGTGTCAGAGGTTAGACACCTCCAAAACACACTAAATCATTAAAACAATAATAAATAATCATACAGCAAGTACAACTTTATATGAGGTCTAGTTTTACCACCACACTTTTCCCTCGTTGATTTTTTATCTTTGTGCTATTGCTCTCGAACGCCATGATGATATTTTGTAATACTGTCCACCAACTCGTTTCAAGGAGGCAAAGAAGCTTCTAATAGTAATTCAAACAAAACTTACAGCTACCTAAATTAAAGGGAAAACAATTTCCCCTCCTCTCATTTTTTCCAGTCAGAATGCACTATCTTTAAATATAAATATAAATGTTTACATTCACGTTTCTCCTCCAGAATCCAGATCCAGGCGGGGCGGGCGCTCCTCCTCAGCTCCCCACAATGCTTTTAAGATAATTATGAAATTGATATTTCTCTCTTTTTACTCTATCGTCTTCTGATACTAATGGAAAAGTAAAGTATTTTGATCGTACTAAAAATTAATACCGACAAATATTCAATATTCTCTTTTCCCTATATTTTGACTTTCTATAACCTTTTTACTTTTCTAATCCTATAAAAAGGAAAGTAATGTAATGGGCTGAAATTTTCGGTGTCGAGTTTTGATTAAATTCGAATATACAGTTAGCGGTTTATGCCATTTTACAGAGGTTTTGGAATCCTGCCTAAAAGGAAAACAGTAAGAGCTAGAACTTGAAATTTGGTGTCTATTGGTATCAATTGCATGCAGTGATGTTCACAACGGATTTTTATATTTTAATATATCTTCTCTCTCCAGGCTCAGGCCATTTAGGTCTAGCTTACCAAATCTATATTAAAACGCACCTCGCAGATTTAATTTCAACTCCGCCCTACCAATGGCCACCTCACTGGTCACTGGGAATGTCCAATATGTTCAATAACCGACCCAGGGGTACCGTAAGAATTCTCGAATAAATACTGTAAAAGTGAACAAAAGGTAACAAGAATAATTCTATATGTTACGTAGGTAAGTTAACTTTGTTTGGACTTTAAAATTTTTAGATAAAAAAAAAATCGCTTTTCATTGTTGTTGTTTTTTCAATTAATTTTCTGCTTAAAAGAATAGAAAAATTACCTTTGTTCATTTTGTTAGTAATCTTGGTAATTGTTTGTGCTGTACAGCTATGGACAGTTACTTAATCGAGATTTTGATAGAGGACGATCGAGTTATGACAATTTTCCATGTCTCGCAGGGGATGGGCGTTGTTCGTTTGTAATCTCCATTGAGAAGAACATAGCAAATACTTAGCCATAACAATTGAATAACATTTTCATTTCAAATGCCAAACTCGGGAGAATCCAATTTAAAAGTATTTTATACAAGGTGGTGTATAGAAGAAATTGTTAGGTATAAGGCGTGTATGAACAACTCCATAAGACTTTTAGGCTACGCCACCAATGTCCGAATATATAAGAACTTTTGTTCAGTTGAACGAAGATTTGTTCAAAAGAAACTATATCGACCGCAGAAATATCTCGTTGCAGCTTTGTTTTTTCATGAACAGAAAAATAATGTAGGTCCAGCATTTGGGGTCGATTCGATTTTAACCTAAAGTATCGTGTTTTTTATTTCTTGGAAGAAAAGTGGCATACGAATATATACATTTGTAGTACTTTTTTTTTGATTTTATATATAAAAAAAAGTACCACAAATGTATATATGCCACTTTTCTTCCAAGAAATAAAAAGTAGCAAAAACCCACTAGATGTAGATTCGATTTCAGCCTGATGTTTTGTGTTAGTTCTTGGAAGGTAAGTGACATACACACCGAAATTCAAGTCTAGCATTTGGGCTTTTCTTATATCTTGATCAAAGACAGTCTTTAAGGTCTTATACGATTTTGATTAATTTTTGTACCTTATCTCAAGAACGGTAAGTGCTAGAGATTTGAAATTGTACACGTATGTCAATTTTAAGGACCATGAAGCTTGTGGTTGAAAACGGATTTACCATTATTCGGTTTCACCGCTTTTTAGTGGTTTTAATTATACCTGCCTGAAAAGAGAACGATAAAAGCTAGAGTTTGAAATTTGATTAATATTCATATTACTTTCATGTATTTAATACAAAGAAGACACTTTTAGTTGAAGTTTAATCTATCATTGACAGTTTTTAGCGGTTTTGAACCGCTTTTTGGCGGTTCCTGTCTAAACAGACAGGAACCGCCAAACCTTATCGGTCCACCTGGAGTTTCACAATGGCCATTTTAAATGAGTGAAGTCTGCTGAACTGCTATATACTTACGGCGAGCGTCAATCTTTAGTGGGAGTTTAAAAAACACAAAACTTCGTGAACTTTTCATGACATTTAGTTTTAAAAAATATATACATGGACAGCTCTGAAAAGCTTTGAGATAAAAAAAAGTAACAAATAAAGCACCTTACTGTATCCCCTCCAGCCATAGCTTCCATGCATAGCACGTATTTGATGTGCTGGTTTTAGGAAAAGGTTATACTTAAATTCAAAAACCCTTTTATTTTTTTAACATTTATTTTTAAATATATTTTTCTAAGAAAAAATTGCCAGAGGAAGTAATAAAAAGATGGATTGCCTGCTTTTGAATTGACCAGCCAGGGGGAGTGCACCTTTATATAAAGAATATGGGCACGTGATTAATTGAGCCCGTATTAGACTGAACCAATATAAAAGAGAAAAACAGTTTTGGGGCATACATTTTTTAACCACTTCAAAAATGCTGAAGGACATTGATTCATGTGGATTAAATTCTACAGCGGTGCGCTGGGTACGATGTTGGGCTAAGTCTATAGGAAGGAACCACATAATAATTATAGTATTTCGCCTGCATCATCAGGTAATTTGAGAGAGGCCATGTCTTTCTCTTCAACTTTTTAGGTTTCATAAAATGTAGCCTGTGCAGGCAATCATATCGATCCGAACGATCGACATTGCTGCATGAAAGAAGAGCAAACTAACAAACCATTTTGCACTTTCAAATCAATGAGAATCATAAGAAAAAAAAAAAAAAAAAANTTAAAAAAAAAAAAAAAAAAAAAAAAAAAAAAATTTACAAATTTGTCAAGCAAATATAAATTGGAACCAGTGGAACCACCCTATATGGTGGGTACAATTTTTTTTCTTCCAAATACATTTCTATTTTTCAATTTCCTAAATACAGATACAAAAATTACATCGACAAGAAAAAAAACTGGCAACAAAGTAGAAATAAAAGTTTGGACCGAAAATATTGTAAGGCACATTAGTCCCTTACATTCTACATTAAAATAATAATGTTATCGAAAAACCTCGAGGAGAATACAAAAGACGGCCAAACAAATCTTCAAGGGGAGAAATAAAAGATCTTAATACAATGTTAATGCTAAAATACCTCATACAATTTAAAGAAATTTCGCATTCAATGTTTCACAAGATTTATAAACTAGACTGAAGAAAAAACTTTTAAAATATAAAGCAATTGCATTGAATCCGTCTTAGGATACAATGCAATTGCCTTAGCTTTGCTCAAAAAGAAGGCAAGAGTAGAGTTAAAAGAGCTGCATAATTTAGAATACGCACTTCACATAACTTATCAGGGTTTCTTTTTTCAATGTACCTACCACAATTTATTATTTTCTTTAATTATTCTTTATTAAGTTACATATTTACAATTGTTAACACTATGTAGTATTAGAATGAAGTAGGGAATCATATTTATACTTGTCCTGCTATAAACAAAACCATTCTTACCGCCAAATTAGACATAATTGACAAGGAAATTCCAAAAATCTTTCTTTTCCAATATTTCAGGCGTCGCAAACCTTATATATTAGTCCATGTCTAAAATATAAAGAAGATTTTGTTCAGAAAATCTTAAAAATACTAAAAAAATTATGGAGAAAAAGAAATTTCTTACGAAATGACAAAAAATTAACGCTTTAAATCTACTTTAAATAATGTAAGAATTTTTCTCCTCCTTAATTATTAATGACTTGACTGTGCGAAGCACCACTCTTCTCAAGATAAGAAAATCTTTTGATAGAGAAAAAGAATATAGAAAATTTCAATTAAAGAATAACTCTCAACAGAAAAAGCTTTTTGGATATCAGATCGGAAGGAGAAAACTTATCTTGTTTTGAGCATAATGTCACCTAGGCAACCCAGGAGCCGCTGGGCCCCATTACTGTGTAAGATTTAAACAAAAATGTGATGTTGTTAAATACTCATTTCTTATTCAATTTTAGAGTCCACTTGAGCCAGCGTCTATGGCACATTGGATACACCAGTTCCCGTTAGATTACTGACTGAAGTTAAGCAACGTCCAGCGAGGTTGTATCATGTGGGTGTCCACGTGGGTTCGCGTCCTCGTGATGCTGTTTTTTTTCCGGACCAACCCAGGCTGGGTGAAGTCAATGTGAGTAGCAAGTTTGCAAATTTCCAGCGAATGGAGGGTAAAACCCCCGTCTAGAATGACCAATAGATATTAAAGAGACGTTAAGCCAAATTAAAAAAAAAAAGTCCACTTGCACTAGGAGGAGCAGCGATAATTCTGGTCGGGTCGGAAATTTGAGAAAGATTTTTTTTAAATATTCACTAGTTATATACCGATTTTAGCAGAAAAATCCTTATATATACGTCTACGTTTGTATCCTTCTGCTCCTGAAGTCAAGTTGAAAGTAAATATGGTATTATTTATTTTGATCAATTCATTTAGCTACGACCTTTTCCAATGAAGTTTTAAATAAGAAGACAAAGGATATTCTTTGCGAGTGCGCACACTACAAAACACAAAAGTTTCATCGCAATCCGATAAATAGGGAAGATCCTATGTATTTCATAACATTTGTAGTTTTTCCAGAACATACCGTGGTTTATAATAGCCCTCCCAGTTCACTTCATCGTAATCTGAAGAAATAAAATAGACATACTAATCTAATTTTGTGGTTTGGGTATTATTTCCCAATTACATGACAATTATAGAGCTTTTGGGAATAATTTCGTAATTCTATGTCATTTTCTAGGTCGTCTTGGAACCTTCATAAATAATATAGGATATCTTACGGGACAAGCAAAGATACTCGAACATTCATTTGACAGAAGATTCATAATTGGCAATAGATATATTTCAAAATCAAGCTAGGAATTGTGTTTAAGAAAGTAAACCTTATTTATCTACAACATTCTAAATTGAATCCACTCAACAGAGGTCTCTATCAGTATATATTCCTCAATTAATAACCTTCAAAGGCACGCACCGTTTTCTAATGGATTTCTCTCTTTTTTTCTTATTTCTTTTTAAATCCCATTTTTCATTTCCCAGAAGAATAAAAAAAAAAAGGTCAGTAGTCAAACATAAAAACAAAAAACAAATTTCAAAGCCCTCTCTTTTTATGGATGATCGATAATATGCAGAAGTACTCATTTTCTCATCTTCCTTCTTTAGTGGTCTCATGAATCAGTTTCCTCGAACAAAATAAATTACATTTGTTTCTATAAAACGTTCGAGTGGATGTGGCGACCAAAAGCTTTGGACGCCACAATTGCCAACCCAAATTGATATAATGACTAACTCATAATAATCAATAGAGTATCAGTAAGGCCAAGGTATCTGTTTTTTTTTTCGAGACAGCTTAATTTTACAATGTCCGAATAGAATTTTGAAATTTAGAGTTAAGATTCCACTTTTCTTAGAAGCACGAAATAAGAAAGGAAGAAGGTTGTCGATTTAAGACGGTTGTCGATTTTCAGCGGTAAATTTACACAAATTAACCGATAAGAGAAATCAAACACTGAATTGACTCCCTTGTTTTTTTAAAAAACAGGTTTTGTATTTTATATCTCGACTCACAAATGGATAAGGGCCTATGTATCTTGGTTCCTATTTTAGCTGTAGATTATTCATTTATGCTGTCTATATCATTGACGACATGTTTAATGTTACCAAAATCAATTTTTTAAAATACTCATTGTCTTTTTGTACGTGCATTAAAAAAACGATGTGACGCCGAGTTTAATACTCGGCGGGGTAAACAAAATACCATTAAATACACTTACCGCTTCGGTGTGAATTGGATGAACTGCAAACAACATTGCCGAGACGAAGCTAGCTGATTCAGATAAAAACATTGATACCATTCTGAAACATTGAACAATAAATTAAACGTATTAGACTGAAATAGAGGTGTGTAACAAATAGAGAATTTGCTCGTCGCACCGTGAGCAAAAAATTGATGGTTTGCAAATTTAGCTTCGTGAGGTGAAGGAGTAATACACTAGAATTAATGTCGGTATAAATATTACAATTTGGGTAAAAAAAAAAAAAAAAAAAAAACACTGAAAAATTACTCCTTATAATATAATATCCTTATAATATCAATTCAATTGTACCTTACGCTGGATCGCTTTCACATTTGTTCCACATGCTTGTGATGAGTTCGTCAATTTAAAGTACTCATATAAAAAGCATAACTTTTTAGAATGCACAGTTTTTTTGTATTGATTGTTTTTTTTTATGAAAATTTTCACTTCACTTTACTTATCAGGGCTTCAATCAATAATTATTATTTAAATTTCTTAACTTATAATTCAAATGGAAATAGGGGTTGTATTTAATTTGAGATACTTTCGGATTTAAGCAGTATTTTTTTTAAAGACAGAAAAAAATTGTTCCTTCTAGCCACATTTTGTTCAAAGAATCTATAACTATACTATACTAGTAGAGTGAGTAAGGCAGAAATACGATTCCCATTAGCGATCGATATTGTTATTATTTCATTGTGTGAAATATTTGATACACATAAAAAATCAATCAATAAATCCATTGGAAACATTCATATGATGTTGTTTGAGAGCTAAAATAATATGCTGGTAATGCATTTATAACATTATCTACAGGGACTTCCTGATACACCTAATAAGTTTTTTCAATTCCGGAGAACTTTAGCAAACCGGGATAGATTGATCCATCTTATTTCTATTTTCAAACTTTAGCAGATTTCACCACGCAAGGAATAAGAATTGAACTCTGTCTGTCGTTCACCTAATCTGACAATAATTGAGTAGTCAGAATAGAATTCTGAAAAACTCTGACAATTTGAATTCGACTGAAACAAAAGTCTCGTGTGTAGGAAGGAAAATGTAAACCTAATGCAGTGTAAAAGATGAGCTTTTAGTTCAAACTGGTGGAAGTTATGAAGAAAGAATCTCTTTCAGCTTCCAGCAAAACAAATAATATCTTCCTCCCCTCTTTCTGACGATAAGATAAAAATAAATCCTTCGGGAACATCCCTTAGCAAACTCTGCTGGGAGGTGCACATTTAATTTGAATTTGAGAGAATAAGCATATTTTCAGAACAAAATTTACATTCAAAGACTTTACTGTGTTTTTTTTTTTTAGTTTTTTTAAAATTCAAAAATAATTGAGGTTTTAACAAATGATTCCAGTAAATCAGCACTGTCTCCTCGATGTAGTGCTGGCTGTCACACTAGATTATTGGCACACAGTACACCCTGGTTCGATCACAGGTCGGGGGAGGGGCGGATTGGTCACTGTACTTGATGTGTGGGATACACAGCAGAGTAGAATGGGGTCATAGTACCAGTAGATCAGGATGATCAGGTGGTTAGTTAAAAAGATAAAAATCATTTTTAAACACAATATTGGGCCCCCTAGGGCCCCGAGGGGGGTAGGGTCCCTAAAAACTATACAGCAAATATCCTTCATACTCTAAACATGTATCCAAAATCCGTCAACATCGGATGAAAATTGTGGCTTGTATCGCGTAACATACAAACATACATATACACATATACAAGTGCATTTCTTCGGGATGTATATGGGAGTCAGAAGTGGAGTTCTCTATGAATGAAATATGTATTGTGTAGATCGGCGCGGAGGGAAGGAACTTTCGACTCTCATGCAGCCTGCCCACATACTGAAGTTGGAAAAACCCTAATACTCACATTGTAAAAAGATCAAACTGGTTACACCCAGGGTGTCACACTAGCTTATTGGCACACGGTAAACCCTGTAATTGATGTGTGGGATTTACAGCAGAATAGAATGGGGTCATAGTATGATTACTATGTATTGTATAGATCTGCGCGAAGGGACGGAACTTTCGACTCTCATGCAGCCCGTGCACATACTGAAGTTGGAAAAACCTTACCCTATAATATTCAAATTGTAAAAAGATCACACTTGTTACACCCAGTGTGGATTATCATAAGTCTGTTGCTGACCAGCATTTCAATATTACCCACAGCATTGAAAATTATATAGTAAATATTTCAAAAGGAAATTATTACGAAACCTAACATTCAATTTGAATTCTTCAGGGACGGAAAATTTAATCAAGAATATTAGGAAAATGTTGAATTATCTACACGTAGCATTCGATAATTGAATACAAAGCCTAATGGGGATAGCTATCATAAATGTGTGCCATAGGTGTAATGAAATAGACTGGAGTTCACAAAAGTTATCAGTAAAAATTGTGTATCCTTTTATAGAGAATAAATTATTTCAAGGGTAAAAAGGGAAAAGTGACAGAAGAGAGAAAAGTGTTTGTCTAATGGGTAGAACAAACGCTGAAAAAGGTTCCAAAATAAATTTACAATTCACTAGGTTTAGGTACAGTGGCGGATTTAAACTTTCGTTTAAATCCGCCACTGCATAGTTTTTTCTAATTTTTTTTTAGGTGTAACAAACAAAGGTGGAGTTGCGTCAATGTAATTTAAGATTAAAATTTTAAAAGGATGTTGGCCCCAAAATGTGAAACTAATTTTGTAATTTTTTATTACAATACGTGAAATGTCGTGTGATTTTTTAATTACAGCATTAGAAACTTTGTTATCTGTGTGATGTATTCCCTGATAATATCGAGATGATCGCGACTGTCTTCAGAACATAGTTAAAAACCCTGACTGTCTTTAATACAGATTTTTATCGATCGTTTGCACAAGTAACCCTTTTCTCATTATTCTTCTTTAGTGGTCGGACAAAATAAGTTCCATTTTTTTCTATAAAATGTTCCAGTGGATGTAGTACTTTGGAAATGAGAAACATGAGCATTATCTTGTAACAAAGCCCAAAACCAGTTGCACTACCAACGACAACTCAACTCTTTATGAGCTGAGTTGTATGACTTTACGATGGTCGAAAGAAAGGAGGACGATTATCAATTTTCAGCAGTACTAATTATTACAGATTATTACGCAAAATATCTGATAAGCGAAATCAAAAGATGAATATAATTATATTTCTAAAAAATACTAATTCTAACATTTAGTCCACATAAGTTATGATATTGACATGGTTATGGTCCATGTCAATTATATAGACTTCCAATATTAAAATTAAATGCATGCTGAAAAGTGAAAACTAAAACAGCAAACCACTTTTTAGAACTTCATAACGTTCTTGCTTTCCCCTTCCTGTCGTTAGCAACTAAAATTAAAGCAGTGCCGACACAATGTGGTAACTCACATTTTTTATCCTTTACAACTGTCAGGTTACTTATTAGGAAGGTTCTTTTTGAACGAACGAAGTGAAAAGTCTGTATTTCTAATTTTGTTTAAACTTGTGTATGTTCATATAATATGAACATACACAGGCCCTCATAATGGTTATTTTCTAGTGCCACAATAGCACTAGAAAACTTCTATTTATTTCTCTCGCTAAATTTTGGGAAACTTTTTTTGAAAATTAGTATTTTCCTCGAAAAGTAAAAAAAAAAAAAAGTTTTAATTTGATCCACACTGCTAAACTTTTCATTTTAATTAGTTCTATAAGTATCTAACATTAAATCAAATCACTGAATGCATTGGCAGAACTTTATAAACGTATACGTATAGTGGGAAACAATAAAAAAATAAAAACAATGCAATTGGAAATGCAAGAGTGCATATATCCATCAGACTTGATTGTTTGATTTCACTGGAATGTAAAAAAATGAATAAAAAGAAAAATAAAATCATCGAAGTGACGACAATTGAATTAAAAATGGAAATTTCATTTTTAATGCAATAACGTTCGGTACAACTATCAACGGACAAACATCGAAATTTGTTGTCTTTCCCCAAATGTTGTAATGCACGTGTTATAATGCACTATTGTGCGGTCCAACTATCAACGGCTCAATATCGGGTAGATAGGTCATTTTGGGTAATATTTGATGGAAACCAAATTCAATTAAAAAAGGAAAAAATTGAGAAAATTACCGAGAAAACTTTTTTTAATATCTTTGGTCAGTCCAAATGTTTTTGCCAAAAATCAAGATAAATCATATCCTCAACTACTACACGGAAGGGTTTTAAATTAAATTGAAAAAAAAAAAAAAAAAAAAAAAAAAAAAAAAAAAAAAAAAAAAANAAAAAAAAAAAAAAAAAAAAAAAAAAAACAAACATGAGAACTTTCCGCTAAGATACCGGGAATTTCCTTCTGGATAATCCAGACTTGATTGATCTGAGATGACATTATGACAAGTTTTTATCTGGAGCCATTAGTTTAAATTTCTGAAAGGGAGGGAAGTGATCAAACGAGGGACCACCTTGTTAAATATTCGAATGTTAGCGTTACGAGATGTTCAGGACTCTTTTTGTTGACCTGACATATGAAACAAATTTAATTCAAAAGCTATTTCATATCTCTCAAACAATAAAGGGAACATCTCCGCTGCGCCTCTCCTCAAAATATCTTCCTTTAAACTTACAAACAAATGTGAAATTTCTAAAACACTAAAAAAGAAAGAAATAAACATTAACTTGAATTTACAGATGAAAGGAAAATGCTCTTGAAAAGAAAATGAAATAGAAAACCAAATTAAGAAAAGAGAACTTTTTGGAAAAGTGATACACATATTATATTGCAGACCCGCCCGCCAGCCCGAAGTCTGCAATATTGTATACAAAACGTATATAATATGTACAATATTTACCGTCACGTCAGAGACGGGAGGAAAATAGGTTCTTAAAATAAAAATGGTAATAAAAAAATACTGAAAGAGATAAATGACATTTCTGGTTTGCCCAATTTATACAAGACTGTTTATTTTTGGAAAAGTAGTTTTGAAATGTCGTTGCCGGGAGAGAATAAACATCCGTGACTCAACAAAGATGTCATTGGAATATATGTTATTATTTTTATAGAATTTGATAAATGGATGCATTCGCTAAACTAAAAAGTCATACAACTCTCATCCCAAGGGTAGAGGGTTCACATTCTCGCGGAGATAATCAAATACTCAATAATATATTCTTCTTTTTATTGTTAGTTCATTAACAATTACTTGTAACTTATAATATGCTGATAGCATTTATTATAATAACCGTCCTCACTGGCTGCGTCACTCTCAAGATCTCCAATACCGGTAGTCTTAAATGTATCCAAAATTTCCATAGTCTTCGTAAGATTTATAATTTCTTTCGAGCCCCGCCCAGTTTCTGGGTTCAGGTTAACAATTACTTGTAATTTGTATGCTGATAGCATTTATTATAATAACCGTCCTCACTGGCTACGTCACTCTCAAGATCTCCAATGCCGGCAGTCTTAAATGTATCCAAAACTTCCATAAAGTCTTTGTAAGATTTATAATTTCTTTCGAGCCCCGCCCAGTTTCTAGGTTCAGGTTCTTCAAGTCTTAGAGATGCAATTAGATTTTTGTATGCTTCAGGGTCATTGTGGTTCTGATCTTTAAACACAGCATACGAAAGTCCATCTTCGATCATTTTCTGAACGGCGAGATCCTCTGTTACCTTAACAATTTCTGGTGAATTTCGATTACGCCGAATTTCAACAAGTTGGACTGGCGACATATTTCCAAATCGCACGCATTCCATAACTTGAATTAAACAGGATTTTCGTTCCGCAAAGTCCGCCATTAACCACCGTATACCTGCCATGAATATTTCCATTTCTGAATGCACACAAATATAGTTTGAATGAAGAAAGACTACAATCTCTTCCAACGAAAGATCAAGCCAATCTTTGGAACTGACTAAAGTGAGAAAGAATCTTTGGATACGAGGTACCATCAGTTCCATGACAGAGACGTTTTTCTTCTTTCTGGCATCCCAGTAGAGAAGAAAAGCGGTGTCTTCGCAGAACAGGTCTTCTGAATCCACAAATGCTAAACACTGATTCTCAAGTTCTTTGATTTGCAAGAACTGAGCAGCAGAAAACACATCCAGTATATTATTCCTCTGCAGCAACTGCTGACAATTGCTTGGCAGTTCTGTCATCCAGGAGTAAATCAAATGGAAAGCTTTACTGGATACTTTATTTTCTGGAAGTTCAATTTTCTTGTCTAGATCTTTACAGGCAAAATATTGAGAGTAGCTTTGCAACACCAGCTTATGACATTTAAATTCTTTGCTCCCAATTTTCACAATAAGGTCTGTATTCATGCGTTGTATGATACGGCCATGCAACATGTCCATTAGACTCGTCTTGGTTGGTAGTTTAATTGAATCCCAATTAACACTTTCGATCGGCACAAACCCCATTTCACGTAAAGTCATTTCGTACTTTTCATTATTTTTGGATTGAGGAGGAGTTTTTTGTAGGTAGTTCTTAAGATGCTGCCTTTGACATACAGGTTCACCTCGCCCACCACTTTCTATTTGGGTGGGTTTGGAAGAACAGAATTCGACAATCTTTTGGTCCTCGGTAGACATGAATCCCTGAACACTCACGTTAGTAGTGCAAGGATCAGCTACTAAAACACTGAATTTGTCGGTTTCAAAAACAACTTGTTTCGGTTTGACCTTAAGATTTCCACTAGGGGTAACTTGAAATGGAAAAGCGTTTTTCGTTGTTATCAAATCTTTACTTTTACCCCAAGAGGTATTGACTTGAAGCGGCGAATCGTTTTTCGTTGTTACTAAATCTTTATTTACTTTTCCATGCTTGTCATGTCTAGTTGATTCCATTTCAAATCATCTTCTCACATACACGAATTTTTGGTTCAATTAAAATTGTTTGAAAAAAAATCTATATTTTTAGATTAACTCTTTAAAATGAAAACTGTAGCACGCACAGAAATTTGGTGTATCATAATATTTCGATCATTTCAAAGATACAGACGGTAAAAATAACAAATTGGCTGACAATTCTGATTGAACATGATGTGACCACAACCATTAGTATCTACACTTTGGAAAAATAGTATCTTTGTATTTCGAACAGCTTTATATCTATATCTCAGAAACGATCAAAGCGACAAAAATGTACACAACTAATTTTGTGGGAAAGTTAAATCTCGTTCAATAATGTCTCGGATTTTTTTATAAATTACCAGGCGTACACCAAAAAATTTGAAAAATTATAAAATATATAATTTTTCAAACAGTTTGAAGATATGTGAGAAAAGATATTTGTCGAAAAAAAAAAAAAAAAAAAAAAAAAAAAAAAAAAAAAAAAAAAAAAAANAAAAAAAAAAAAAAAAAAAATCAAGATCAGGGACAGTAAAATTCCAAATAGCAGTCAGTTCCACAAATTTCCTTCCTCAGGATTCTTCATAATATTAAACAGGAAGTCCAATCTAACAATTTTAGCAAAATTTAGAACTATATCATTTAATGCTTTTTTTTTCTTTAATGCCCAGAATTCCTTAACCCATTCCTCACACAGTAAGTCGAATGTAAACGTGTAACTAAAGAATTAAGCTGCTTCAACATAATTATCTTCATTTCTAATTAACTTGAAAAAGAAATTCTTTATAATACCGAAAGGTCTGTGTTTCTTCCCTATAAATTTTTTGACAAGCAAAAAAAGACGTTTATTTTATAACTTTTCCTCTTTTTTTCTCTCATTTTGAAAACACTTGACTTGAGTAATAAAAAATTAGGTAAAAACTCCTGTAGAGAATAAACAGATAAATTTACTGTAAAAGAGGGAGGGGATAAAAAAATACAAAACATTGCAACATTAACATTATAAGTAACATGACTCCTGCACAGAGAGTATTAATGGGAACACATTATAAAGTGATACAAGTATGTACAGATCACCATTTTGTATTTAACACACTGAGGAAGTGTTAAAAATACAGATTCCGGGTTAAAAAGGGAAAACCGATCAAGCTATTCATTCATACGGTGACTTCGAAATTTCCGACAAATCATTTTTTTCCTATTTCCTGATTAATTTTTTTTCGGCTTAACGCCTCTTTAATATCTATTGATCATTCGACACGGGAGGTTTACTTCCTTTCGATGAAAACTTACAAACCAGCTACCAACATTGACCTCACCCAGCCTGGGTTGTGCCGGAAAAATAGTGGACACCCACTTGGTAACTTGGTAAAACCTCGCTGGACGTTGCTCATCTTCAGTAATCTAAAGAAAACTAGTCAGATTCAAGATTGTAATGCTTGCAGAAATAAATTGATATGAAGTTACTGTTGATGGCCTTTGGCTGGAACTTTAATGGTTTGAGTTCCAAGTCGCTCTGGTGGAAAGAATCGGCCATGGTGAGCAGTAGTCCTGCTAATATCTACTTGCGACTTTTTTTTATGGTGTAATGTAACCAAGTCGAAGTTTTATGAGAATGAACGTCGCGATCTTACCCAAGAATTGGAAGAGCGATGGGAGAACTGGACGGCAAAAAGTAAACTTCATATTCTCATGAACACAGATATTTTTGATTTTTTCAATTATGATCACAAATAAAAAAGTTATTGCATTTACAAAGAAAACATTCTTTTTTGGACTCCCTTTATGCTTGATTATTCTTTCTTTGCTAACTACTATTTCATGATCACAATTTTTTTCCGAAATCACTTCTGCCGGAATTGCGATTCCGGATTATTCCCTTTTCAACTTTCACAATAAGACTTTTTACTCGAATCATCAGGTGCTCAGAAGTATAGCGATTCAAAGTTGTCCATTGAAAATGAAAAACAAATCTTCATTATTTCCACAAAACTCGAAATACCTAACTAGAAACCAGCGCTGCGGTGTCGTGAAAATAATCTTCGACTCCAAATCCGACTCATTCATTTTATAAAATTACGACTCCGACTCATTCTGTTACCAATTGAGAAAACGTTTTTACGAGGTGTGTCCAAAAAGTATCCGACCTGCATTCATATCTTCAAGCTAGAGCGCTCAAGCGGCCTCTGCAGGGTATGAGCATAAACAGTAGACCCTCACGAATTCTCTGAATACCGTAGTTACCGCGGCTGGACGCCTTGGATCGCCCGCGGTGTGTGTTTATGTCCAACGTCTTTTTTCCGTTCGTCGCATTCGTTCACTGTTGAAAATTACAGAAAGAACAGATCAACGAATTTGCATCAAGTTTTGCTTCAATCTCGACAAGAGTTATACGGAGACGATTGAAATGATACAAAAGGCCTTTGGGGACGAAAGTATGGGCAAAACACAGATAAAAGAGTGGTATAGGCGATTTAAAAATGACCGCACATCTGTTGACAGTGACCCTCGTTCTGGCCGACCTTTGCCGACAACAACACTGGAAAACATCGAGCGTGTGCGACTTACGATTGAAGGTGATCGTCGATTGACTTGCCTTGCACTAGAAAATGATCTCGGAATACCGAAAAGTACGGTTTGGGAAATTTTAACCGAGAAACTTGAAATGACTCGCGTCTGTGCGAAATTCATTCCGAAATTGCTAACGACGGGGCAGAAAGACCTTAGCTCTGAAATCGCTCAGGACATCTTGGAAATAGTCAGTGATGGTGAAAATGTCCTTTAGAAGGTTATTACCTGTCCCTGTGACTATTGGATGTTCCCAAAATTGAAAATGGCGCTCAAAGGAATGCGATTCAACGACATCGAGACGATTCAGAGTAATGCGACGCGCGAGCTGAAGGCCATTCCAAAATCTGCGTTCGAGAACTGCTTTAAGATGTGGAAGCTGGGAGCGTGTGGTTCAATCATATGGGGACTACTTCGAAGGATGCCACGCAAATAATAGCACCATTGCGGAGATATGAAGGCAGGTCGGATACTTTTCGGACACACCTCGTATGTTGAGTTTCTCGAGTCAATGTCGGAAAACTACGACTACTTATTTTTTCTATAAAATTTCGACTCTGACTTCTTTTGTCAAAATGACCCACTTCGAACATACAGTCCTGCTATAAACGTAACTCAAATTGAGTGCATTCTTGGAAATATTCTTAATATATATAAATCAGAAATTTGTGTGTACCCATGCAATATGTACCTATGTATTAGGGGTTGTCTGTTACAATACCACAGCCCAAAAAATAGCAGATACCGAAAAATTGATGGAAAATGACCCCCCCAAAATCATGATCTACGACCCCAGGAAAATTATCAGAACTAAAATACGTCAAGCCGTTTTCGAGTTCCGGCCAAATTTATAATTTCTTCACCAAAATCGGACAGTCACGGTCCGATATCTTAAAGCCATTCCAGAGTTACGAGTTCGAAACCGGGAAAGGGTAAAATAAAATTTAGAAAATACTAAAAAGTCAGAATGGCCGTGCTCCTAAGGCGTCTGGCGAAACGTTTAAATTTTGGTTTTTAAAGATTGTAATATACAGGGTGGACACAAACCAATACCCCCCCCCAATTTCCATTGTCCTTGAAAAACAAAAATAGCAATATGAGAATCGTAGCGAAGAACGGGCGAAACAGCTAGTATATTCTATGAGAGAAAAAAACGAATTTTCAAGATTTTTTGCTCATTCACTTTCCGGATAGGTATACCCTGTATTGTACATTGTGTCAAATTTTACAAAAGTTTTCATTTTAAACTGCCAATATAAAACTCTACATTAATTGCACCAAAAATAATCCCAGAACTCCAAAAAAAAAAAAAAAAAAAAAAAAAAACTTTTCATTTTAAATGTTTTATTTTTTAAGTGCCCTCTATTCATTTACCGAAGAAAAAACAACTACGTTTTCTATATTTTCCTGATTTTTTTTAGTCGTTTTTTGTTAACATTTTATATATATATATATGCTAAGTAATCCTAAGGCGACATTATCCTAGACTTTACATTATTATTTTTACAAAGCTGGTTTTATGTTGTTTTTTCGTCATCTTTTTGTTCACCATTTTGGTAAAAAAAGAATGTTGCTCTCAATCTCTCCCTCCTCTTATTTATAACAAACCCAAATGTTATAAACACAAAATCTCGTATAGATAGTCCAAAATTTGGTTAGGGGTTTTCTTTTACCACACCTTATATACTTACGAGTGGATCAAGATGGCCACGTGTTCACATTAGTATTGTATTCATTTATAGAGAAAAAAAAATATGTTAATCAAATTTAAAAAAATCATTTTCAAAAAACAAAATATTAATATGAAAAATTTGGAGGCCGTGCCCCCTCCGGGGGGGGCAGTGCCTCCAAATTTTTCACAAATTGAAAAGCCCCCAACATCAGCCATAACATACCAAAATTTTACGTTTCTACAACAAACCGCTAAAAAGATAAAAATATTTTTTTAAAAACACCATATTGGCTCCCCTGATGGGGGGGGGGAGAGTCTCCAAATTTTTCATAATTCGAAAAGCCCCTAACATGAGCCATAATATATCAAAATTATGCGTTTCTATTACAATAAACCCCTAAAAAGATAAAAATCATTTTCAAAAAACTTAATATTGGGCCCCCTACGGGGCCAATATTATGTATACCTGCAAATTTCGTCAAAATCGGATGACAACTGTGGCTTGCATCGCGTGACAAACAAACATACACATATACATACATACATACACAAATACAAGTGCATTTCAGGATGCATGGGGTCAAAAGTGGAGTTCACTAACGTTCACAAAAATATTTTCAGTCTATAATAAAATAGTTAATGGAACAAGCTTTTATGTTTGAGAAGAGTGAACATGAAATCTCGTATAGATAGTCTAATTGGGACCTGCTTCATAGTTTTTTAACCCTAGCATTGCCAAGGGGGGGGGGTACAAAGTACCCGCGTTTTAGCAAAAAGCTTGTAGTAATCAAATTATGATACTTATTTTAATGAGACCTTTAATAATTGTCACAAACAATATTTTCCATCATAGTATATAAAAATATGTATGTTCTAAGCCTTCTAACGGATGATATTGAAGCCAAACTTTGGGCGCGGGTACTTTTGGCAATGCATGGTACCAATACATTGATTGTCTAAAGCTACAATTAAAAGCTACCATAAATTGTCTAATTATGTATCACCTGCAAGAAATAAGTGTGTGTAAACACTGTCAAAAGACATTTGTCTGTGTGGGATGTCAGGAAGGACAAAGTTCTGGTTCAGAATAGATTTCCTAGGGTCTAGCGATTTTTTTTGTTTATTTTCATTTACATTATTTTATTCCTGGGATTTAATTTTATTTTTATGTAAGATAATAATTGATTTAGTTTATATTTTTTTAGTTTTTCATAAAGTAATAGCGACTTATTGTAATAAAAAAAATCATTTTATCCTTTATTTTGTTTGCGGGTACTTTGTACCCCTCCCCCTTGGCAATGCACGTAATTGAATAGAACTTGGCAATCCTAGGGTTAATATAACTTTTTTCACTCTAAAAAAAATCAAAAAATACTTATTAACGGGACCTAATACGAATACTATCATAATAGAGATCCCAAGATATTTTAGGTGGCATAGATGAAATCATGATACAACCTCAGTTGGTAGGGGCAGTAGATTCGTAACCAAGAGGCTGTCGGTTCGAATCCAAGCATGAGCCTAAGATTTAACAATGGGAACTATTCATTGTGACGAGCATATTAACACAACAAAATTCAATAATAGATATATAACACACAATAATTCCCAAAATTTAGAGTTTTTAAATAGCATGAAGCAAAACGTTAGTTTTGCAATAGCAAGAAAAACAAAATTAGCATGCTATTCTAAAGAATTGCAAAAATTAATTAATCATTATACGATACCCCTGTTTCTATCTTCATAAATTATTTTATATTTTACTCCACTTTAAGATGGTAGATATTTTTTTTAGAAAGTTTGTTCATTAACTATAATATTAGAAACAATGTGAAAAGACACAAAATTATTTTCATAAAGAAAGAGGTCTGGAGATTTTTGGGCATGAAAGGCAAGAATTTTGTAAAATTTAAATAAAGTTGAACTAAATTAAATCATAAATTGTCAGAAAAGACAAAAAGTTTTATTTCATAATGAACTTGCAAAATAATAACGGAAAGCTCGGTGGTATATTCTTACTTCAAAAGTTGAGAGGCTTGAGTTGGGGTGGGGGTATTTTGGGTACGACCAGAAGGACAAGTGGAAAATGTTATAATTTTTTGTCAAAATTAAATGACAGTAAAATTGGGAATTAGTTATCTTTACCTTAAAGTACGACAAAAATCATTGCTGACACCCTTTTGGCTAAAACAAAGTTGAACAAAGAAATTAAATTAGTGATCAAAATCCAAAAAAAAAAAAAAAAAAAAAATCCTTGAGAAATTTGAAATAGAAACTTATCAGCACAACTATTAGTATAAGTTCAGATGATTGCGAGCTACCACGCGGGAGGTACGTTCACATGACAACGTATGTACGCGCGGATGTCTAGCATCAAAATATCTACTTGGTTACTTTATTTCGCCTCAAACCTCGCGGATCAACTGAACAAATCAATACAAATTTGTAGAACTAGTACCGCGCGGTGGTAAATCTTTCGCGCGGTAGCGTGCGGTCATGTAGACAATATGCACTATTTAGATAGATCTTTTGCCGCGCGATTATCTGAACATAGCCTTAGTCTAAACATCAAGCTAATAGGCATGTGAACAGTAGACCTCACTGTCTACCATTAGGCTTCAGGTGCAAATGGTCCAATAAGGTAAACAAAGATTCATCAAAGTCAGACCAAGCGTTCGAGACCTATCAGGGTACAAAAAGAGAACCAGAAAATTAAGGGGCGAATAAAGAAAAAACATGGAGTTTAAACTACGAATAAACATATCAATATTATCCCTTTTGATATACGTAAGTTATTAAAAGTAACAATGTTATATTTTTAGATGACTAACTAGATTTGAACCTTCGTGAGGTCAATCTGGGTAGCTGTGGTGTGTAAGTTTCCAACAAATGGAGAAAAAAACTTCCATCTCGAATAACCTAAATAATGAAGAGACGATAAGCAAAAAAAAAAGTTATTGAATGAGAGTGTCTGAACTAACATCGGGGGAAAATGTTAAATAACATGGGATGTCATTGTGAAAAAAACAGAGATTTTTTTTCGACGTAAATTTAACTTTTTTACGCTATGACAACATTAAATTTTTATTGCAGATTAAAATTCTGGGTAAAATTTTATGAATGCCCAAAATATCGACATTTTCTCTTCTTATTTCTAGAGCGTGAATGCTCAAAATTTATTTTTAGAACATAAATGTGAAGATGTCAGGTATTAGGTAGGTTTACAGTGTTTTTTCTTGAAATAAATACTCACTTTGTCACGCATACCGGTATGCATACGTGTTAGTTATTGGCACACCCTGTATTAGAGTGTCAACTAAATTCACCATCACTTTTATTGAATTGAATTGAATATTGGTACTTTATTTTCAATAATTAATTACAAATAAAAACATCTCCTAAGCTAATGCTAACTTATTGGGAGATGGTCTCTTCCCTTTCTATCTTTACTAGCTATCTAAAAGATAATTAATAAAAAACAAATAAATAAACCTTAAATGATACANTAGTTTACAAGAAAAAAAAATATTGTATAGAATAGAAATAGATAACGTACGAGTATAATAGCAAATGTGTCGTAAACCATGGACAAAGCATCCCTCGTAATTTCTAAATACGTTTTTAAACTCACTAGTGAAATTCTAAATTTCTAAAAGTTTGCCAAACACAATTTCAGTCGCAGCGTTTTGCATAATGTAAAATATTTATAATAATAGACACACCACAATAGATAATTGTGCATATTTATGCACATCAATTGCAGTTGCACATTGTAAAAGCATGTGTTACAATATTTTAAATACAAAATGGACTCGTAAATGTAAATGAAGGGAGGGTTGTTTAAACTGGATCACTCAAAATACAAATCAAATCGCGTGTAAAAGAGGTTACTATCCCCATAAAACTGGATTATTTCCTCAAAAAATATTTTTACAAGATAATTTTGCAAATTTACTTTCAGGGTTGGGTCTAGCACATAGGGCATTGAATTTTGATAAATAAATATGGCAACATTTAATTAGGAGAACCTGCTATCAATATCAATGGCTGGCAGGCATCAGAATGAATGGAAAATGACTTAGAAATTATTAAAACATAGCTAATATTGCTGCTACGAAAAACATAGGTAAGTAAGGTATTTATATTTCGTTGAATCATTTTGAAAGTCTTGATCGTTCGTCCTTCGAGATGAAAAATACTAAATACATATTAGGTACTACCTAGTTTTCAAAAAAAAAAAAAAAAAACTTTTATGCATTTTCACAAGTTAATATGAAGCGTTGCTACTTGCTCTGTGCCCACTCTTGTGATTAATTTTTAACAGGAAAAATCACGTATTTTAATCTCATCACATGGAATTCATATAATCACTAAATTTTGGCGTCGCGAGTTATGAAGATGTCAAAAACAAACTCCTTGTCATTTAAGATTAAAAAAACTTTTCTACTTTCTAAACGAACACAATTTAACAAGGGAGAGAGAGAAAGAAAGAAAGAAAGAGAGAGAGAGAGAGAAACAGAAATAATCTCTATCAAAAATATATAAATTTTTTGTGTGAGAGGGAGAAACAAATAATACCTATCAAAAATATATAAATTTTTTGTGTGAGAGAGAGAGAAACAGAAATAATCCCTATCAAAAATATATAAATTTTTTGTGATAGAGAGAGAGAGAAACAGAAATAATCCCTATCAAAAATATATAAATTTTTGTGAGAGAGAGAGAAACAGAAATAATGCCTATCAAAAATATATAAATTTTTTGTGAAATTAGAAGTTTCCTCAGAAAGTACGGACGGAATGGTGTAGTTTGACTGAGGAGGGTAGATAGGTACATGCTATTATTTTCTTTGAATATTGATTTCGTATGTTTACACACGACTGCGTCCAAACCCCGAACTTGACCCGCGTTCTAAAAAAATTCAAAAAAAAAAAAAAAATCTTTTTCAAAATTTCTGTCAACAAACCAAACGTTTTCTTCTCGTAAGTGGTGAATTTTAAAGTAGTAACTTCCTCACAATTTTTCGACGAAAGCGCTGACTCGGATTTTTCGATTTTCTTTTTACAAAAATGACAATTCCATATTTTCTTAAATTTTCCCGGTACGATTTATCATTTTAATTTATATTGACACTGGTGGATTGCAATGAAAATTCCTGTTGAATCTTGTCTTGAAATTCATTAGTCAAGTTTCATACTTGGGGTCTTCAGAAAAATTTGCCACCGGATCTATAAAACTGTTCCAGACCTTTCATAGGGGACTGCATTTTGAACGTCTTTTACAAGGTAAGAATTCTAAAAAAGTATGAGTAATAATTGGGATTTTTTTAAATTTGATTTAACGTCTCTTTAACATCTAATGGTAATATGAGACGGGGGTTTTACACTCCACTCGCTGGAAAATTGCAAACCAGCTACCTACCTACATTGACCTCACCCAGCCTGGGTTGGGTCGGAAAAATACCCAGCATCACGAGGTCGCGAACCCACGTGAACACCCACATGGTACAACCTCGCTGGACGTTGCTTTACTTCAGTGATCGAACGGGAACTGGTGTATTCAAGGTACCATAGGCTCTGGCTATTGGGAATTTTGTGTGATGAATATAGGGGCTATATGCCCGTTCATGTAAGCATTAATGTAACAGTTGCAATAGTTACTATTGCATAGTACCGAGGTACAATGCCTGGAAAAAACTCCGTGAACTAAGCAATTGTTTTTCTAGTAAGGACACCCTTGTAAGAGATGGAGGGCACAGAAATATTGGCAGGATAATATAGACTCAAAATGTTACCCACTTACCAAATTTGATAGAAACGGGGACAACGTTATAAATGTCATAACTGCTGTTTACGACAACGTACGGATTTTTTTTTTTTTTTTACTTTCTCCTCCTATAGAAGATAAAGTATTGTAATCGTGCAGAAATTTTGAACATTTTTTATTCGATTTTGTAAAATATCAATTTTCGTGGCAAAAAAAAAAAATGTTTGCTTTCTTTTATCGTCTTATATTTAATGTGTTTCCTTTTGCAGCAGATTCACCCGGTTAACTCAGTGCCAGACTGGACTGAAAAAAAGAATGCTCAAAGGAGTCCAACACACGTAACGTTTCAGACGAGGACCATGTCCTTCTTTCCCATTTTATGTTACTAATATCATTAAGTCACTCGAACAAAAACATATTCTGATCGTGTATAGGCATCCTCCTGCTGAAAAGATTAACTTAATTACCAATGTTCTCATTGTGTTGGAAAGGTTTCTAATTAAATTGTTCACACAGAAAACTTAATGATAAGTCTACACACTTTGTGTCCACTGTTTATGTACTCATTTTCTCCACCCCCCTCAAACTGACTTTCAATTTCTGCCTTAACCCACACCAGACTTTACGTGGCAATATTTATTTAACTTAAAATAATGACAGAAACATGGGAAGCTCATAGTCACTAATATAAGTGGCAACATGAATGACGTCAAGTACAGGGCTTGTCCGTCGCCAAGTGGTTGGTGTCAGGGAGTTGGAAATTGCCTTAATTTGTACGTTAGTGGAAATTTTATTTTTCTTCTTGTCGTGGAATTCCTTCATGAAATTTGACAAAATGCCCCGGAAGCGCCTTCGCTTTACTTCAGTAACCATAAAAATGTGGTACTTTTGACATCTTGATTTTCTGGGCAAGAGTGCTTGTCTTCTAAATATCATGGCGTATCTTCAATCTCCGGCGATTAAACAGGGTGAAAATCTTCATCGTAAATTTTATACTATCTGTTTGTTGTTTGAGCATAACTTCTGAGGAAAATTGAGTAGGTGGGAGCCTCATGAGGTAGCTCAGTTTGGTACACACTCGGAGAAATCTAACTTATTTATACAAAAATAAATCAAGAAAATAATTTTCGAGGAGTATTTTTTTGTATACAGCCTCATGAGGTAGCTCAGTTTGGTACACACTCGAAGAAATATATTTATACAAAAATAAATCAAGAAAACCATTTTCGAGGAGTATTTTTTTGTATACAGCCTCATGAGGTAGCTCAGTATGGTACACACTCGAAGAAATATAACTTATTTATACAAATATAAATCAAGAAAACAATTTTCGAGGATTATTTTTTTGTATACAGCCTCATGGGGTAGCTCAGTTTGATATACAATGAGGTAGCTCAGTTTGGTACACACTCGAAGAAATATAACTTATTTATACAAAAATAAATCAAGAAAACAATTTTCGAGGAGTATTTTTTTGTACACAGCCTCATGAGGTAGCTCAGTTTGGTACACACTCGAAGAAATATAACTTATTTATAGAAAAAAATAAATCAAGGATTATTTTTTGTATCTGCCATGTGGGTTCGTAGCAAGCTACAAAATTAACAAAAACAGTTTGGTTTATTAAGTCATCGCTCCAGAGGAAGGGCGGGGTCATTCTGCTCATATTATTATTTCTATACACTTTTAAATTTAAAATTCTTCATCTGACCTTTTTTGAAAAAAATATATAGGGTGGATCAAAATTATTTGCTATGCAATGTATTAACATTAATTATTTTGAACCTCGGAAATTCACTGGATATCAGTTTATGGTCGCGACGAGAGCAATGCACTCGTTTTTCACCATTTTCCATTACTTTCCTTAGAATCTCAGACTGGAAACTCGCTATTTGTAGATCCTTACTAAATTTCAAATAACAACAGAAAAAGAAGTCTGAAGCCAGACTTCTTCAAGTCGGTCGATCGTTGAGGATAATCAATCGCTTTTTTCTCCGGCCGGATAAATTGGAAAAACGGTGATTCTGACTGACAGTCCACTATCGGCAGACTAGTGGGTTTCAGATTTCCTATAAAGTTATTTGAAATGTCTTAAATTTCATACATAGCAAATCATTTTGATTAATTTTGTGTTCATTATCCCGTCAATTGACATGGCCCACCCTTTAGATACCCCCTCCCCTGTTTCCCAGGATTCGAGGAGAATCCTATTTAAATTCTAAATTTTTTTACTAATGTCATAAGGTCAGTGGACCGAAACGAAAAAAAGGTAAAAAAAGGATGAAAAAGGTTCTTCCTAGGTTGAAAATGAAAATTAATTGCATACGGGGTTGACCAAATTCTAGAGCGTGATGCGTACTGCGATGGAAGACCACTCGGGGACTCTAAGTGTTGTTGGCGTCACTGGGATGAAATCTGACTAAGTAAGTGTGTTACTCAGTTGTCTAGTAGTAAAAATAGATGACTTCCTACAGTTTCCCTTAAAATTAAAATCGAAATTTTAATTCAGACAAATTTTATGAGTGTTTTAAATTAACAAAAAAAAAAATCTCAAACCCAAAAGTACGCTTCAATGACCGCCATTATCTCAAAAAGTGAAAAACTGGAAACAATCTGGCTAAAGTATACACTTTAGCCAGATTTTTACAATTACCTAGTAAAACTTGGTAATTGTAAAAATAGATGCTCCTTAGAACTCCAAAAATCAGATCCCGAAATAGAGCAACAATGTATTAGGAAATACAGGTGTACGAGTATATCCTAAAATACAGCTTTGTCGTTCCGGGAAATAATACATAGGACTGTTTGGGGCAGGTTTAGTGGGTTTATAGTCAGTAGGAATCTGACATCTTGGAATATGGTCTCGAGGGGTATTTCTACAATATCATCGGTAGAATGCACCCTCAAGGACTAGCACGGCATCTAATGGGACATTTTTTTTGCTATCATTTCACTCATCCAACAGTTAATTCTGAAATGTAAAAACAGAAGGTATGCATAATCTGCTTGCCTTCAATATTTTACTGCATAGACAACGCGCATTCCAATGTTGCCCTGGACTTCGGTACTGGATCCGGTATGAACACATCCCTAACAATAATAAATTTATAATAGTAGTTATGTGAATTGAATACCTCGTTCAGGTAATGGGCCACCATTCGGCTCTTGATAGCCCATTCCACGAAAGTAATTCATTTGTAAGTTTCGCTCGGGCAATCACAACGTGAGGGTTTTATCCTTTGATGAGTGTGGAAAAGTATTAAGCAGTTGAAAATGGAGCATGGTCAGCGAGTAGACAAATATACCTAAGCAAAATATTGCCCACTAGAACATCACACTTCAAATTATTGAGAACACCATTCGGATTGAATCTACTCAATTCCCAGCAGGGACACTCCCAGTAGAACATCACGCGACTTCCATTCACTTCAAATTATTGGGAACACCATCTGGATTGAACCTACTCAATTCCCAGCAGGGGCACTCCCAGTAGAACATCACACGACTTTCATTCACTTCAAATTATTTGGAACACCATATGGATTGAATCTACTCAATTCCCAGCAGGGACACTCCCAGTAGAACATCACACGACTTTCATTCACTTCAAATTATTGGGAACACCATATGGATTGAATCTACTCAATTTCAAGCAGGGACACTCCCAGTAGAACATCACACGACTTTCATTCACTTCAAATTATTGGGAACACCATCTGGATTGAATGTACTCAATTCCCAGCAGGGACAACCCCAGTAGAGAACATCACACGACTTTCATTCACTTCAAATTATTGGGAACACCATATGGATTGAATCTACTCAATTCCAAGCAGGGACACTCCCAGTAGAACATCACACGACTTTCATTCACTTCAAATTATTGGGAACACCATCTGGATTGAATCTACTCAATTCCCAGCAGGGACACGCCCAGTAGCTATTTAAAAACGCAAATTGGAAATGAACTTGGAAAAAATCTCTCGTTTAGTAATTTGATATCTGTTTTTGAAAAAGTAATAATAATTTCAGTGGAAAAATGCGAAAAAAAAAATGTTAAAGTTTTTTTTTTTTTTGCTTTTAAGTGAAAAGTTATTTGGGGCACATAAAAAACAACAAGAAAAAGATACAATAAGAGTGCCGAGTAGATTTAAGCAGCGTATATTTATATTAATATTTTTTTTGAAAAAAGAAAGAAGACAACCATAAATGACCTTCGGTTATGGTTGAAGAAAAATGGTATAATCTTTTGGTTATTATTATTTTAAAACGCCTCAAAATAATATTTCCTTACTCGATTAACAGTATACATGAAAAATACTTAGGGTCATATTATAAAACTCCACTTGAGTGCGAGCTGGAGCGGTCTCTACCACTTGAGTGTCTGATTTGTATTTTAAAAAATGTTCTGACCAAAAATATATATATATATATATATATTAGACATCCTAATAGTAACTTTAAAAAACACTAGGTACCGTTATTTATGACGAGGATTCACCTACTTTTTCACTTCCGACTCGAGTTTCGTCTACTTCGTAGATCTTTTCAAGAAAACTGACTTGGTGTTGTTGTTGTTGTTATTGTTGGGTGTCCTTTGGTAACTCAGGACCCACGTGATCAATCAGCTGATTTCTCCCACACACAAAGTTTGGAACAGTGTCGACGATCGCGTTGATGCATTTACCTTTACTCATTGAAGAGTGGATGTAGATTTGTTCATAGAGTAGGATTTCCATTTGACGATTACCTCAGTGGAGTAGTGACACTTCAGTTTTTCTCATATCATGGTTATGGTTAGTGTTAATAATATGTTCGGCGTAGTTTGACGTGTCGGGTTTGTTGTTGCGTATTGCCGCAAAATGTTCTTCTGTATGCATTTGTATATTCCTCATCGTCATACCTACATACTCACATCCGCACTCACATTTAATTAGGTATACTCCACTATTTTCATCCTCGGGTATTTTATTCTTTCTGGAGAACAGTCATCAAATGCTGACAGTAGAATTCTGGTCTGCATTTATACTTTTTGAGTAGGTCTTGTAAGGAATACTCTAGATTTCAAATGTAGGGCAGTCTTAGGTATTTTACGATTTCTCTATCTTTAGTCGAGTATATTAGTTTATTCACTTTATTTCTAAGGGAGGAATTGAAAACTTTCTTTAGTTTGTAATGTGAATAACCATTCTTGTCGACGATCTGTCTAAAGGGCCTCAACTCTTTTGAAAGTTGCAAGGTGACGTTAGGGATGCTGAGTTTCTAAATACCACCATTTTGTGGGTGTCAGCGTGATAAGATGTTGCATTGTTGCAGATATTATGCCATCTGTAAAACTACTCTTTCTATCAACTTCACAAATGAGTGTTTATCACTCTCAATTGAAATTTATATTTTTTCCCCCGAATTCTAATTCTAGGATGAAGTTACTATGTTCTAGGGTGAAGTTAATTACATAACTTAATAATTTTCTTCACCAGCAGATCTAGCTGTCTTTTTGTTCCATTCCATAATACTAGAATGGAAATCCTACTCCATGAACAAATTTACATTATAAATACCTTAACGCGATCGTTGACACTGTTCCAAACTATGTATATGAGAGAAATCAGCTGACTGATTACGTGGGTCCTGAGTTACCAACGGACACCCAACAATAACAACAACACCAAATAGTCAGTTTCCTTGAAAAGAAACTCAAGTCGGATGTGAAAAGTAAGTGAATCTTTGTCATAGAAAAATACTTATACAATTGGCTAATCAAGCTCAAGTTTCGCAGTCCAAAAAGCCCAAAAGAGGGTTTACGATCGTTATATTTTTTGGAACTGTTCTACTGACAATCATATAAAATCAATGTAACTCCACCACGACAATTCGTAGAAACTTGAAATTGGTAAAACATATTCCTCTTTCAATGTAAGTACGAAATTTGAAGAGGAGTTCAAAACGTTTCCGTGAAAGAGTGCTCACATCACACTCGGTTTGCACGAGAGAGGTACCGGGTTCGATTCCTGGTCAGGTTAAAATTTAGTAAAAGTATTTTTTTTAATTTTCTACTTGGTCTGGTTGTGTTTGGGAGTAACCTCCTGAGGACAATTGAGTTGCTATATGGTAGTAGCGACAATGGGTGCAATAAAAGGTAATTGTTAAGTGTAGGTTTAGTGATATTACCAGTCATTCTTAAAATTTAAATATCTTGTAATGTCCAAAAAATTGTGACATAATAACACAAAGATATATACATTAAATTTTTCACAAAGTGCACTTAACGTGTAAAAGCGGATTTTTGGATTCTCGTACGGGGCCCGGTGCCTTTGTAGAATATAAAATTCACGAGTGGTAGAATCCAAATTACCATTAATAAAAATAATAAACCAATATTGAGAACTGAAATTTCATACGTGTCGTATCTAAATCTAACGACCATCGCAAACGATGATGCAATCATGTAGTTGATTGCTGACGGTCTCTGAGAATGTGGACCTACCATGCACATAGCTCATAATGATGATTCCATTTTTTCTAATCCAATGTCATCACTTCAACCCAAAAGTTTGCCAACTCTATTTAAGTTTTTAATTAAAATTATTACAACTCATAGAGAATGACACTGCTGGCGTTCTTGTACCCCGTACCTTATTGTATTTTGTTTTTCCCTCTGAATTTTGCTATTTCAATTAGATTTTTCCTTTATTTCCTTTAGAGGGATATTTTTTGAAAAATTGCCAAAAGAATGGGAAAATATGATGTAGTAAAAAATAAATAAATATTGAAGTGTTGTAATCCTTGGCCAGAGCGTTGCTTCTTCTGTCTGTACAGTCTTGCCAGTTGTATAGGGAATGTTTATTTGAGTTTATGACTCTGATGAGTAATTTGGAAATGTATGTACAGGGTGTCCCATTTTAAGTGACCAATTTAATTTATTCTGAAACTGTTAGTCACAAAAAAAATATTCTGCCCGAATGTTCATAAAAAAAGGGAGACGTATTATGATGACCCCGGCTGACTTGCCAAGGTTGTCCTTCAAGGTCAGATGAAGGTCAACTTCATTCTCTTAAATGAGATGACCTGAATTTTATTACATTGTCGGATTCCCCATTTAATTCTTCATTTGACACTTTATGTTTTCGTTAAACTTTGTGCGCCAAATTTTGGGAATGTTTTTTGGTCTGACATATCCGTGTGACATATTGAATGAAAGCTCTCGCCATTTTCTATGCAATGGTTTCTTTTTTTCACTTGTTTGTTCAAAAAAATCACTCTTGCAATGGATTACAATATGCCTCACGGGTATGTCAGACCAAAAAACATTCCCATAATTGGTGCAAAACAGTTCAACGAAAGCTTGAAGTGAATAGTCAAATGAACGTAGAATTAAATGGGGAATTCGAAAATGTAATAAAATTCAGGTCGTTTCATTTAAGAAAATGAAGTTGACCTTCAACTGACCTAGAAAGTCAGTCAAGGTCATCATAATACGACGCCCTCTTTTTCATGAACATTCGGACAGAATATTTTTTTTGTGACTCCAACAGTTTCGGAATAAATTGAGTTGGTCACTTAAAATGGGACACCCTGCATATTACAAGCTAAGTTTATGATCAAACACGAGAAGTAGGGAATATTTATTTGACAACCTATACCACAGAAAAGGTCTAATTTTAACCATGAGAAGTAGGGAACATTTATTTGAAAGCCTACACCACAGACAAAGTGTAAGATCAACCACGAGAAGTAGGTAATATGTATTTGAAAAACTACACCACAGACAAAGTGTAAGATGAACCACGAGAAGTAGGGAATATGTATTTGAAAGTCTACACCACAGACAAAATGTAAGATAAACCACAAGAAGTAGGGAATATTTCTTTGAAAAACTATACCACAGACAAAGTGTGAGATGAACCACGAGAATTAGGAAATATGTATTTGAAAGCCTACACCACAGACAAAGTGTAAGATGAACCACGAGAACTAGGGAATATTTATTTGAAAGCCTACACCACAGACAAAATGTAAGATGAACCACGAGATGTAGGGAATATTTATTTGAAAAACTACACCACAGACAAAGTGTAAGAAGAAAATCGCGAGTTTGAGGAAAGAAGTAGAAATTATCACGTGGGCGAATTACTCAAGAATTCCGTTTACTTCTAATAACAGAATGAATCAAAATTCATTGGCTTTGGTTGATTTATCGAGAATTTTACAGGGACCAAACATTTACCGCGTAGGTTAAAATCTAAACCTCACTTCGTTCGATCAATAAATGTTAAATTTTTGTTTCTTTTAGTAAATGAATCATTATTATTAAATACTATCTCGGCTAAATAACTGTGTCACAAACATCAAATTCCACAAGGATTGCCATGAAAACCAACAAGAAAATGTTAGTAAGCATGAAAAACAAAATAAATACAAGCAGTTTTTATATGATGTCTTTACCTTTGGGGAAATACGGCAAATCAAATGTAGAAATGATATGAGTAAAGACGAAAGACGTTATGTGACTGTTACACAACAAAACACTGTGAAAGAGATATGAAAATAGAACAACGTGATGTCTATTTTTAACACGACGATTTTGGTTTCATTAGATAAGAGGACTCTGCCCCTTATCTTACAGTCTGACTGTCTTTTTGTACCGCGATAACTCTCGAATACTTTGTATAATTTTGATGAAATCTGGTATGGACAATCATTATATACATAGAATTAGTTGATTATTATTTACTGGATCCTACTCAAGGATAAATGATAATGTAGCCACCGAGGGGAGCAAACTAGCTCATTAGGTGACGGTTCTAAGTCCGTGTTAATAAGGAAGGTTTGGTGTTTGGAACTGCATCCAGCCTTTAAAAAACTGCTCCAAACAAATCATGAAAGGCCATCAGTAAAATGTGAGTTTCTACGCCGTTTGTAAGGATACTCTGAAAAGCAAACGAGGGTTACCATGCCAGGGAGGGGTACAGCTAAAAAGAAGGTAGGCACAGAACAAAAGGTTGTGGCATGGTAGAATTAAGGAAACCAATGCCGACCCCGGATAGAATTGGGAAAAGGTGAAGTTAAAAGAGACTCAAGGCCAAATAGTGGCCCTTTTAAATGATTGGGGAATATCGTTATTCCGTTCACAGAAATACTGGTTTAACTCGATGTAAAACTAGGTTGCTTCTCAGGTCTAATATTAGGAAATAATCCTTTTGTGCACTGACAATATCTTGTAGGGAGCTTTCTTCTTCATAAAGTATCTTTGAAAGGGAGTGAAAGGGCAGCAAAGGTATCCATATTTGTTTAATTGCACTTATATTTTGATTCCCCCACACGGGCCATTTATAGTGTAAATAAATACAGAAAAACATTTTGTTCGGTACAACCACAATAGTATAAGCATCAATTGGTGACGTCACAACCACTACCTTTGACTGACAGTGTACAACCAGTTAGTCAGTCATTAGAAACATCCAAGTGAGACATTTTCTTTGTGCTCCGTGTTTTGATGTAAGCTAAATCTTCAAGAGGAAGTTTTTGAGTCATTTTTTTTTTTTTTTTAATAAAAAATAACTTTAATGTGAAATTGACTCGGCGTAATACCTAGAGCAATACGGTAAAAGTGATGGGAAAATTTTGTAAGTCTGATAGGAAATTCGCATGTGTAGTAACACATACTTCAACATGTTTCCCAAATGATTTCTACGCAAACACTTGACGTGACTTTTCCCTTTTCTCTCTCTCTTATATTTCTCCATCTTGTTGACTTAAATTTTCTTTTAGATTAAATCCTTTATTTTCTTTTGTTCGCAGTTCTAGTTAGAAACACTTCGCAGGATATTTTTTTTTTTTTTAAAGCAAGAAAATAATAAGATTAAAAAACTGTTCACTCGGTAATTTCTTATTCACACAAAGCTCATTTAACAAGAAAAACGAAACAACAAAGAAAAAATATAGATATTTAGCCATTTCTGTTCAAAGTTTGCTGAAATAATTTCATTCAATACCAGTTCTGGATGAGTCAGAAAGTGAAAATTTGATAGAAATTTGTTCCACAGCACAAAAAAATAATATCCCGGAGCAAAGTATCGATTTTTATAATCTGATTCTAACCTAGGCGTAGTCCCCACGGAAGATCTAAAAATTGAGAAGAACCACTTCAGGATGAATTCGATAAAAAGTTCTCAACAAAAAAAAATCTGGAGTAAATAATTGATTTTCCTCACCAATAATGCTGAGGAAATTATTGATTTTCCTCAGATTCATCCCCAACGAAGGTACCACCGAAGAATCAATATTGAGAAGAACCACTTCAGGATGAACGAAATAGATTATATTTGAAAATTGATCCACATCACAAAAAACAATATTCTGGAGTAAAATATTGATTTTCCTCCTAACCAGGAGCCGATTCCTACCCAGGCGAAGGTACCACTGGAGATCCAATACTAACACTTCTCAGTAACAGTAACACTTCTCAATTTTGGACGAGCGAAAAGTAAATTCAAAAATAAAATAAGCTATGTGTTTGTCTTACCTAAAATACAAGAGACACACCACCGCATGGAGTAACATATTGACCAGATGGTATCCCATAGGATCTAGCTGATGCAAGGCATAGTTCCATCTAAATGTTAGCACACAGAGAGGTCGGTACGACTTATGACTTTGTTCCTAGAATGTAAAAATAAAATAAAAGAAATCACATTAATATAATATTTGTTTTATCCTGTTTGGATAGTGGTTAGTTTGAAAAATAAAGCGGAGAAAAGAGTCAGGGGGCACATAACCCAAGTATAAAAACTAAAAAAAAAAAAAAATGCAACTGTCACACCGTTGCAATCCAATTTATTATACAAGATGTATCGCAATTGACGGAGGAAACCTTAGACCAAATAAATAATAGAGATTCTGTAAACTTTAAACCTCACTCGCTTAAATGATAATAATTTTTTGATTAGATTTTGAGCCATTTTGACCAAAAAAAATAATCAGCTAATTCTATGAGCATGATAAATGATCATACCAAATTTCATCAAAACCATACAAGGCGTTCGAGAGTTATCGTGGTACAAATTGACAAAAAAAATCGTGTTAAAACTAGACCTTACTTCGTTCTGACAGAATTAGGTTAACCTGATACCAAATAAATAAATACTCTGTTAACATTGTTCCGGAAATACTACCTCTTTGAGCAACAGGGCCGATGTATTTGGGGGAAAAAGCCATTGAAATTTATAATTTGTAGTATTTAATATTTATCTAATTGATCTGAAGTAAATGAGGAAAACCCGATTAACCCAAAACACTCTGGTCTATTTCTGTACCCATGTTAAAAGAGCATTTTCTTATTCATTTGAGCTCAGGACACTTTGTTCTCATTTTCCTCGTTCAATATTGGTACATCCTGTACTGTACCTATATGTATAAGTTTATTTCACCCCCCAAACCAAAGAAAATTTTGATAGCACCACCGGGCCCACCTATTTGCCTATACAATTTGAAGAAATGTAAATTTATTTTCGAAATTCTTACAGACAGACATCTTTGTCAGACATTTTTACAAAATACAAAAGTAAGAAAAGTTTAACTCAGTTTAAATAATATTTAATTAAAATAAATTTAAAATGGAAACGATAAAATGAAAACAATGTCGGTGAGGAAAAGGGAGGGCGGGGGGGGAGGGAAGAAAGGAGAGAGAAAGAGGAATTATGAAGTGAGAATTCGAAATGGAAAAAAGAGAAATGATAGAATTAGAGGAAAGGAAATTAAATTTAAATAAGGAAAAACAACTTTCTGGTCAACTCATCGCTTACTCTCAGGTTCCTTTGGACAACAAATTATTAAACAATCAAGGAACCTTGGTCATCATGAAATGAGAGAACATCAACACTAATAAAATACAAAGCCCAGATGGTATAAATTTGGAGCACAGATCCTTCTTATAATGTAAGTGCCAAATTAAGACAAGAAAAAATTGAAAGTAGGTACAAATTGAAAGATATCACTTAAACTACTATCTTGACTATAATGTTAAAAGTAAAAATACATAGAATTCTTTGTATCCTGGCTTCGTAACCCAGCTATGGCATCTCGTATGTGCGAAGAAGGAAAAACAGACTGAATTCATTTAGCCAGAAAGATTTCTAAATCATACTTAGTTGCGAGCATAGAACATTATAAAAAGAAGACTATACGAACACTAGCTGTTTGCCCTAGGTTCGCTACGGTTTTCATATTCATCAAGTTGTGAGTTTTGTGAGAACCGACACACAGTGTGAGCACAGCTCCTATTTAGAAAGTTCAATATTTTAGTCAAGGAAATTTCTTTTTGTACTGCAGAAAACCTTCGTATTAAATTTCAACTTTCTCGCTCATCCCGCAGTGGTTCTTCCCAATTATGGATTTTTGGAAGAACCGACCTAGAGAGTGAGCACGGCTCCTCTTTAAAAAATTCAATATTTTACTCTAGGATATTACTTTTTGTACTGCGGAACACCTTCGTATTAAATTTCAACTTTCTCGCTCATCACGATGTGTACTTCTCAATTATGGATTATTAGTGGAACCGGCCCTAAGGGTGAGCATGGTTCCCATTTAGAAAATTCAAAATTTTACTTAAGGATATTAATTTTTGTACTGCAGAACAAATTCGCATTAAAATTCAGCTTTCTGAATCAATTCGATGTGGTACTTCCCAATTATGGAACCTACCCCAAGGGTAAGAACGGCTCCTCTTTGAAAAATTCAATATGTTTCGCTAAGATATTCCCTTTTGTACTGCGGAACACCTTCGTAATAAATTTGAGCTTACTCGCTCATCCTGAAGTGGTACTTCACAATTCCGATTTTTTTGTTGGTGAAAACTGGCCATAAATCGGGGGGAAACCGGAAAATTAAAAATTTTATGGGGACCTTACATACTATATGTAAGGACTATAGTCCTTAAATATCTCCTTTGGTTTGCCCAGAAAAAAATTTCAAGACACCCGCTAAAAAGCGTCATTTTTGGCGGTAACTTGGATCCACTTGAACTTTCGATTTTTTCCCTTCTTATTACGTACCTACATACTAGGGGGATCTATGTGCCAAATTTCAAGTCTCTACGTTTAGCATCGTGGAGCTACGTTAATTATGAGTCAGTCAGTATACCAACTGGGCGTTTTATAAGCACAGATTAAAACAAAAAATTTGACGAAGTGTTTTGTTTTAATTTAATTTAAAAATAAATATTTTTGAACACTTATAATAACATGTTATTTAAAGATTCTCCAGTTATAAGGCGAGAGTTGCAATCTTCGTGTCTGTATTTATTTTATAGAGACGATTCCACAGATGATTTTCCGATCGATAACTCTTGGAAAGATAGTCTCCCAGGATTACCGGGGCGGTTACATACCACAGATGTATCGGGATTGAGAGATGTTAGGTAACAAGGACATCAGAAATAACTTCCCCAACAACAAATGTTTTTATTTCAAAAAAACAAACAAAATTTAAAAGTTGAAAATAAAATTAAGCACAATTCGTTGATTTCAAATGATGTTTTATAGGACAATCAATTTGTCAGTGGTTGGGTGGAAGAGCTCTACCAATTTTTTAAAACATAAATAAACAAAAACAAGGTGATAAGACTGAGAGCCTCCTCGTCCCCCTTTATCTCGACAAAAAACAGTAGAATATGGCACTTTGATGAAAGCTATCAAAAATAGTAATAAAACGCCCCATAAACCTTAAGATTTGAGTAACAGACAGACATAAAGAACAAAAGAAGAAATAAAATAGAAGAAGGATGCAGCAAAGAAATAAGGGGTTCTTTTCTTTTCAGCCATCGAACGCAAGAGGCCTCACTCATTTCATAAAAACTGTTTCTCTCCCACCTGAGGCTGAATTCAAACAGAGCTTTCAAGTAATAATGGGAGTACAGGGTTATACCAAATCCTTTAAGAATGAAGGGCAAATCCTAAACAGATAGAGGACAAATCTTTCAAGGACGTATTTGAATGATTATTATTAATATCTGTTTCAAGGCGGTCAGATTGCACACCAATAATATGCGAGAATAAAAATTCTGGAAATATTAATTTTTCAATTCTGACTCGATTGGCTGTAACCGTTAAACCTGCCTTCACGGAATTTTCAGGACATCATCAAATATTGTTCCTGTCATCTTCTTTCAATATCAAAAATTTTAAAGTCCGGTACCCTGGACCGCCCGGTTTGATGAAACTGTTACTGTAGTAGTAAAAGCGGGGTTCATGAGTTCAAAAATGAGGCAAGAACAGGCACAATAACTTTAAACAGCCTCAGTAGCTCAGTTGGTTGAGCGGTGGATTCGTAACCAGGAGACTGTTGGTTCGAATCCAACTCCATCCCCCCTCCTCGACATAGGATAAAATAGAATCTTTAGAAGAGGGCGCCTATTAAAAATATATACATATATATATATTTTTTTTTTTTTTTTTTTAANTTTTTTTTTTTTTGAAAATGAGTAAACAAATGAGAATATAATGTTAATCAAGAAATACAAAACCTCCTCTACTTTATCCCCTTTTAGACTAAGCAGGCATGTAAAGAAAAATCGTGGCGTTTGAAATAGATCTCACTTCGTTCGATTAAATATGAGTCCCAGAGCCACCCACAAGAAGATAAAATACAACATTTACTGCAAAAGTTTCAGAAAATCATAAACGAAGAATAATTATATAGTCAATAATGAAAGTAAAAGGTAGACCCCTTGTCTGCACAATTCCATGACAAAAGAAAAATATTCCTCACATAAATTTACAAAAGGGCGTGTCTTAATTTATTAAAGTCTTGGTGCTCGTTGTAAATCATACGATTGCATTATAAATCCTAGCTCTTTTGCAAAATTGCATTTCGTTATCTCTCCTGTGTTTCATTGTTATTTAGATTTATTTGCATAATGCACTTCCACCTTCATTATTTTGAAAATCCTATGTAATCAAATGTCACAACTTTTACTGGGTTTCAGCTCATTTAAGAGACCAAGTGATTCCAAAATACGACAATTACGTAGACAATTTTACACCAAATATATACATACGTTAGAATGGTTTCCTCATTATTTCACCTCTGTAGAACAAATTTCATAAAATAACATCTCCTAAAAAATAAGAGAAACTCTTATTTTTTGAAAACTCATTGGTAGATTTCGTTGGAGGGTCTTAACTATCCCCTCCCCTCATATTGGTACCGGGCCAGGCTGGCGATTTCAGGGATATGCGTATAAAAAAAACATTTCCATGCACAAACATAAGTACCATTAAACTCCCACAGAATCCATCAAAATTCGATGCTTTTGACTAGGTAGCTCAGTTGTTAAGCAGTCGCCTGGTAAACAGAAGGATTTTTTCCTCATTAATTTGAGTACTTGACCACCATGAAAATAGAGCTCTAAGGGTTAGGTGGTAGAAAATGCCTCAGAAATTAACCTCGCCTAGTGGTAAAAGAGTCTATTTAAAAAGAAATCAATGATTGTTAAAAACGTTGATTCTTCCCCTTTTCCCCTTTATAATTATATAAAATGGTTAACCTTTATGAAACTCTTGGGTGCGCTACTGAAAAATATTAAAAAGGAACCTATCCCCAGAGTCCCGAATCTCCACGAGAAATATATAAATTGAAAAAATTGACTATCACTAAATTCGCTTAATATCCACTATTTTTTTTACATAAATCAACTAACCTTGTGCATTGGAGTACCCCAAAAATCATTAAGAAATACATTCTGCAATGGAGTTTGTGGTTTTAAATCCCTGTTCTCTTTGATGGCACTGATATCATCAAACACAAATCCACAGTAGAGACTATTATAGTAGCACAATAAACAGGTAGCCAAGATGAGGACATAGTGAATTCCTCTGGCCCTCATTTTGTGTCTCATTGTAATGGCCAACTTTGAATTAAAAGCATTCTCAAAATGACATAAACCATATCTGCAACAAAAAGAATAGTTAAAATGAAAACAGAAATACTTGTAGCCTATGGAAAGCGAATACATAGTACTATAAAAATGAATGTATAAGAACGATTATGTCCAAATTATATTACGGGCAGTGATTACCTATGCTATAAGCTAGATAACAATTGCATCATACTGCCACTGGTCATTCTTACCATTGCTACTCAATTGTTCACCGGAGACTGGGTTACCCCCAAACACAAGCAGACAAAATTCAAAATAGAAAAGGCGAAGAAAAAAAATATCAAATTTTCGACCCGTCCAAGAATCAAACTCGTTACTTCCATGGGGCAAGTCGTGTTTGATACACACTCTGCGGAAGAGCCGTCCTAATAGATTGAATGTAAAAATTTATCTCAGGGTGATTGCCCGGCCTAAGGACCAAAATACATATAACACTTCAACTTTATTAGATAAGTAATAATATTTGTGGATATTTTTAAAAAAAAACATATGACCATTAAAAAGATGCATTAAGATGCTTAGTATAATTGTAAAGAAAAGAAGAAAAAAAAAAATAAATGGTACGGAAAACCGTACTAGACTTTCTCTTCCTTAATCATTCCATCAGACTACCACCGAATGCAGATGTTGTNGCCAAAATATGTCTAAAATTTCTGCACGAATACAATACTTTATCTTCTATGGAAGAGAAAGTAAAAAGAATAGGATAGTATAAACAATTATACCGTTCAACGCACAATTAATTTGTTGGATATCGATCTTACTGTTGATAATTAATTATATTAAAAGACATAAAATATAACTTGACACTTGACCTCACTCATGCACCCTTCTGATGCGACTCCAAATATGCAGTCGGACAGGTCTCTGATAGGTATATTCAAACCTTTCCGAAGGACGTAACTAGGCTAGTCATCATCCGGGGCAACCATCCATTTTGGCGCCCCTCCTAAAAAAACTCTCGTCCGGGGCAGCTGGGCCGTTTGCCCCCCCCCCCCCGTTACGCCCCTCTCTTTCCCGCACGGATACGGGTGCATACGGCATTCAATATCTACTAACATTCCCCTCTCGATTTACTATTGCGATATCTTTGTGGTAATGCCAAAAACCACATTTAATTCAACAAAGAGTTAAAAACTAATAATTGTGTGGGTATTACAGCATTACCAAGAGCTTGTACTAATAATCTCTTAAATTAACTAACAAACCAAATCTTTTTAGCCTGATAAAGATAAGTTGCTACACATTAAATTAAAGTAGCTAGGTACTCGATCGTCCTCATCAGGCTGAGCGCACCGTGCAGCCCGATACCACAAGCACGAATTTTTTCCGACCTGAGTCTCCCGTGTGCAATGCCAGTGTGATACCCACTAGAACAGGACTTTGGCTGGTATAAAACTAGTCTAAGTAGGTATTTGAAATAATATCCTTCTATTTGTATTTCTGGAACGCTATGAGATATACGTACTTATGTAAAGCAAGGACAAGATAAAAACAAAGTTGCTAGGGTATAAATCAGTCAAAAATTTCTACGTTTTGGTGCAAAGCGTATAGATGTTAAATCTTAAACTTCAGAATCTTACCAGTAACAAAATATTGTCAGACTTTAGACCTTCCGGTTAAAGCGGGAAATACTAACTACATGTATTAGTGATCACAAATATAATATTCTTTAAACAGACATAAAATGCTACTGAGCATTTAGATACTATCAATTATTTATTTATCGCTAATGAATATGATAATATTGATAGTTGATAATAATCCACTACACAGATAACGGTAATAGTATACTAAAACTGGGATACCCTTACTTTTTAAATTTTAACTTCTGCATTAAAATAAAAGCATAGTTTAAAAAGAAACCCGATGTTTATTAACAATGAATTAGTAAAACAAATCAATCATTCGCGAAATTATCATTAATTGTAAGTTAATTTTACATAAAGAAATTTACAAGCTACAAACAAAAAACAAAAGGCAAAAGCACGCACAAAACGAGAAATTTTACTTTTTTTAAAAGATGTTTACAATTTTTATCACATTTTGACACAGCTGATTCCACAACTTTGATAAGCGTTCCTTGCGGTGAAAAATATAACTATTGTTTGCCGTCGTGACAGCAATCTTTTCACGCAATGGAAATATTATTTGCCAGAACAAAGTGAGATCTGTGTTTTCACGATTTTTCGTTAACCGTCTGTATATTAGTATATTTGTCTGTCTGATTGTGCACGAATTTATATAAATGGATATTCATTACGATCAAAGAATTAGTTGATTCATATTTTGGCCTCATTCCTTTTATCTTTGTCATATTTGTATGGGAGTTTTTCATAAATTTAGGTATACCTACTTCAACACTGGAAGAAAATTTAAGAACTTAAAATACGGTTTATTTTCAAACGATTTTTAACGATAATTTTAAAAACGGCAATGACAACCGCCCCGCCGATTAGAAAATAGAAATTAAATTAACTGATGAATTAATGCGGGATATATTGTAAAAATTTGTTGTGACAATAATATTATTTAATTAAAGGCAAATAAATATTGTTTGATATTTTTGTTAATGTGATAATGTAAATTTTAAAACAGAGTGTAAATTTTAAAATAGACCCAACAAAATTAATTTCATATCCATTCTGTGTTCCGTTTCTAAAGTTTTTTTTTTTTAATTTGGCTTAACGTCTATTTAACATCTATTGGTCATTCAAGACGGGGGTTTCACCCCTCATTCGCTGGAAACTTGCAAACCAACTACTCACATTAATCTCACCCAGCCTGGGTTGGGCCGGAAAAAAAATTCATCTATTCAATCAAATACCAACTTGAAGAACTTGTTTTTATGATTTATTTTTATAATGCGGGATTTCTTCTTTATATCTAATACTTAGGTACTAATAATACGATTCACCCACCACCCAAATCAGTCTTCCACGTGTCGTAAATTTTCACATTTACAAAACTGCTATTTTCTTTTATTTGAAATTTGCTACACCGATGATTTAATTATTTATAAAAAAGTCTGATAATTTAGATCATAGGTTAACTGGTGGTATTGTGAACTATAGACCTCACTCACTTATAATGACCACCATGAGGATTGAGAACCCGCATGGTCCAATTTGTCGCAAAAAATAATCAGCTAATCTGAGAAATGCACATATATGTATATGAATGTCCATATCAAATTTTACAAGAATCGGTCCACTTGTTTCAGAATTCTTGTAAAATAATTAATTCAGCTGTTAGACTTTTTTTAAATTAAAGAATTATCGTTGAGTTAAAACTATACCTGGTTGTTTGGTCTAACATACGTATGAGTGACTGAATGTCACAAAATTGAGAATTAGACGTCACCACTTCTGAAAAGCAATGTTATTTCATAGGTCACATGACAACATTAATGAGTAATCTTTGGTTTTTGATACCGCTGGACCCTCCCTTTATTTGGACACCCTACACAGGGTGTCCCAGTTTTGAATTTTCAATAAAACATGATTTTTTGTAGTTTATTTAAATATTTATCTATACCCACTTATTAAACGGAAAACCCTGTTGGTATATTAACTCATAATCAACGTAGTTATAGTATTTCCTAGTAAAGAAATCAAATCTTCTGTTCTTATTGGACACCTTTTATTAGATTAGATCCAAATGACACTCCTTCTTAAATAAAAAACTAAATACCCCTTTTAATTTATTTCCAATACCTATTTTTTCAATGACTTTTTATATTTTCGCGTTCTTAAAAATAATTTCATTTTCTCAAATCAATCTACCTATAATGTGTTATGTGCATCGTAAAGGTGTGGAAACATCAAGAATGAATGGGATCAAAGTTATGTCAAGGTATGGTGGTCATTGGTAGGTATATGAATAAGTGTACTTAATTAAAAATAGTGACGAAATATGACAGAAGTTTTAAATTGAAAAGTTTGAATAATTCGTTTAGATTCCTACAAGTTATGACTATCTAGTTAATACATTAAATTTGAATTCTCTGAAATCCAAATGAAGTACCTAGGTACATGTATAATATTATACCTATTCATCTACTCGCATGCATTCAATATTTTGCATACGCTGCACATCTTTTTGATAGTTCTAGTGGACGGGAGCCCTAATTTCTTTACTCTCCACGGGGTTTTACCTTTCATTTGCCGAATATTTGTAAACTGACTACCCACAGTAACCTCACCCACAGAAACTAATTCGTTGATATATTTCCTTATAACTTGACACTTTTATTTAAAAACTAACAACATTTAAGCTATCCAACATTAGCGGGGGAGGGGGGGGAACAAAGTTAACAAAGTACTTGCTAATTCACTTCCTATATAATTATGAAGTAAACAACTAAAACAACAACAGGAGCAATAACAACAATATACGCCCAAGGCTCTCCGCTCGCCGTAAATCCATGCAAGAGCCTTCGCCGTAGTTTTACGGGGAGGAGCTGGTCTACGCCACTATCCTTTTCAGTGTACTCACGCCCGGCCTGGAAATATTAAAAAAAATGAAAAATATTAAAAAATCACCTCTGTAGAACAAATTGCTTAAAACAATTTATGTTTTGACTGGACCAGACTGGGGATTTTAGGGATAAATATGACTGTACCAAAAAAAGACATATTTGTCATGCACAAACTTACCCTGATTTCACCCCGCCCCACCTTGTTATGACCGCACCATACTGGCGATTTCAGGGATAGGTATGTATCAAAGAAAGACACGTTGGCCTTATACAAAAAATATACCGCCCCCCTCCCAAAATTCAATCCAGGCTATTGCCCTGACGGTTAGCGCGCACATCTTAATCTTTCCACTAAAGATGAAAAGTCGATGTAAACTCCCCCCCTCCCCCCAATGAAAATCTGCCTTCAAACAATGAAAACTGAACTAATTAAGAGTCAACGTGGGAGTAGCCGATAACGTAATAACTGGTTTGAGAGGTTCCTTGTGCTATATACGAGTATTTCTTTCTCTCTCTCATATTATACAGAATTTTTTCATTAAATATTTTCGGGAGGGCCGGCTGCTGTCCCTTTGCCTCTTACCCTTGGATACGGCCTTGCGGGCTAAGTTACTGCGAAAAATAAGACGTCATTTAGGCCGTCGCGTCGTCATTTTCTATCTTTCAGTTTTTTCTGGAGAGGTTTGTGACCATGAGATCTGTCACACAAATAAAATTAAGGTGTTGAAGAGGTTCTTGGATTATTATTTTTGAAAAAATTAAAAGACTGAGAAATGACTAATAATAGTAATTATACCAGAAGACGAAGAATACAAAAAAAGTGTCTCTACTCTAATTAGATTACTTTTGCTAGTTTGGGGTAAATTTTCTCTGTACTCACTCAAATGCAAATTTAAACATTTACTGAATAAGAACTTGACTATAAAACTCTAAAACTGTCAATTAAAGGTGACTGACTAGTTTTATACTTTCCTGTTCTATATTTTTTTCATCTTTATATTATTTACTGTCAAGTGAATATTTTAGTGTTTTATTTTCCTTTGAAAGGTTCTTCTTGAACCTAATTGATTATTTTCTAATCCGCCTACATTTTTATTTTTTCAGCGGAAAAAATTCAGCTGATTACGGTAAGAACCATATTTTTGTCATTCAGTTTTAGAATTGAATTTGCATGATTTTTTTTATAAGATATAAGAATTTGCATGATTTTTTTTATAAGATATAAGAATTTGCATGATTTTTATTATAAGATATAAGAATTTGCATAATTTATTTATAAGATATAAGAATTTGCATGATTTTTTTTTGTAAGTTATAAGAATTTGCATGATTTATTTTATATTTTTATTCACCTATTTTTTGTCTCTTATGCTTATAGGTTCCTGCTTACTTTTATAAGCAGGTACTAATCAGCCTTGTATCCCTTTTAAACGCATTACGATGTCCTCCTGAAAATAATATAAGTCCTTTAATTTTCGTTGAGTCTATAACATTTCGACTTGTTCTATTTTTCGGCCTTTAAAAATTATATTCCCACAATGTTACTCTAGCTTCGTTGCTGAGTGAAATGAGGAAATACAAATCGACAAACTAACCAACAGACATTAGCATTTATAATATTAGTATTGATGAATAAAAGCACAATAAAAGAAAATAGAATTACATCTTCAACACTTATATTTGTTGTTTTCAAATGTATTTACCTCCCCTATTTATTTATTTACGTTACAATTCCAGGTGTATAAAATAAATTTGCGCGCTCATTGACACCATACTGTACAAAGCACTAATCGTAATTTTGTCAATCTATTATAAAGGCAATTTAGGTTAACCATAATATTAATTGTACCGCTAATTGATTGTAAATTTTAAGTCAACCTTTTTTTTAAAAAAATAAAATTCAGTTGTACTTACTTGAATTTTTATTTATTTATTTACGTGGAATTGTACAGGTGTATAAAATAAATTTGCGCGCTCATTGACACCATACTGTGAAAATGTACAAAGCGCTAATTGTAATTTTGAAAATCTATTCTAAAGGCAATTTAGGTTAACCATAATATTAATTGTACCGTTAATTTATTGTAACTTTTTTAAGGCACTCTTTTTTTAAAAAAAAATAAAATTCAGTTGTACCTACTTGAATTTTTAAAGGTCTTTTTAACATTTAAGGTCATTTGAGACGCGGGTATTACCTGGAAAACAAGAACCCAGCTACTTACATCGACCTCAGTCAGGCTGTGTTTGGCCACGAATAGCCAGTGACCAGAGATGCTGGGCTAAATGTGACCATTTAGCCCAGCATCACGAGGGCTAAATGGTCACATACCACTTAAAACCACTCTGAGCGTTGCTCAACATCAGTGATATTACGGGAATAGGTGTATTCAACGTGCCATTGATGCTATAGCTAAAGTACTACATTTGTCACAATTGATTTTTTTGAAATTTAATTGTTTTAACAGTTTTTTAAAGTTTTCATGAGCCCCATTTAAGTATTGACAAATTTTACCATCACTCCTAAATATGCGTGAAATCTCCCCAGATGCCCACTCTCAATGACTTTGAAAGAATATCAAAATTAAATTGCCATTTAGTAATGGTTGCACCACATCAGGATATTTGGAAACTTTGGAGCGTGTTTTTCAGTTGGAAAGTTGTCCCTCTATCAGGATATCCAACCGACAGATAAAGTAAAATTCTCCAATTTGTACTCAAATCAGCAAGGAGGATCTACGTGAATTCATGAACCCAGATTTCCCCAACTTTTTTTAAAAGAAAAAAAAATCTCTCAGAAATAATAATAATTATGAAAATATAAACTTTTCCCCGTTTTTATTTCCCATTTCATTTTTTTATGAAAAGTTTTTTATGCTTTTCATTTTTCCACTCAGTTCCATCACATTTTTTTGCTTGAGAATTCCTTTGAGATATCATAATGACAAATTGCAAAGGAAAATGGAAAAAAGTAGGCAAATATGAATGGAAATAAAAACCTGACACAAGGTCTTTTTATGTTCATATTTTTAAAAAAATTGGAAAATTCTGAACAAACCAAATGATTGATGATTGATCTAATGAAGTGATTCACGATTTTACTTTAAAATTCTGTTTGTCTTCCGTTCCACAATAACTCTCAAACGCCTTGTCCTAATTTGATAAAACATGGTATGGACATTTAATATGTTTAAAGAATATGCTGATTTTTGGGCCCTATATAGGTACCCGGGATATCATGGTGACTATGTCAGAAAAGTGACATCTGCCGTACAGAACAATAAGTTTCATCAAAATCGGACAAGGCTTTCAAGAGCTATTGTGGAACACACAGAGAGACAAACAGACGTTTGAAGGAAAATTGTGGGGTTAAAACTAGATGTCGCTTCGCTCAGCCAAGTATGCCGACTTTGGAGAATTATTATATAAGAAACCAATAGTTCTGTGAACTGTAGACCTCACTCAGTTGTAATGGTTCTAAGTTTGATTCCCAATCCAGTCGCATACTGATTTGAGAACTTTGTTTTCTTCTTTAAAAAATCACCTTCCCCCAATTTTATTCGGGTCGGAGTTGATTTTCTTAATTCTACCGTGCCATAACCTTTCCTCCGTGCTTACTCTCTTTAAGTGTTCCCTTTCCTGGCACCGTAACCCTCGCTTCTCACAGTATCCACGCGAAGAAACTCGCATTTTGCTGATGATCTTTCATCATTTCAGAGTTTTTTAAAGGCCCTGGGATTAGCCGATAACGTATAATAACTGGTTTGAGAGATTTCCTTCTTGCCTAGTTATTAAACGCTACTACAGGATGCTCTTTCTAACATAAAGCCTTCTGTATTTACTCAGGCTTAGGACCGTCACCTAATAAGCTGGTTTGCTTTCCTCGGTGGCTACATTTAATTGAGCACTCAATATACCCACAACAATTAGATTGCTATGATAATAGAGAAAAGCATTAACAATTTCGTTATTAAAAAGTTCTTTTAATCCACCACTGATTCTATCCAAAGTGGAAACTCTACTAAATTATAAACAAGGGGTGCTGTGCTGTATAGCTTGCAGTATCAAATATCACGATAGTGTAATTAATTAATTGAACTTCCTTAACACCATAATGTATCATTAAAACAGAGTGTGCTGCTAATTGAGTTTAGTCTCGACATTATGCATTAGTTATTACCAATAAATTTCCATTTCACCACCATTCTATAAAATGGAATCTAATTCCTAATTCAATTTAATGGAAACTAGACTTGGCATGCACAACCTCGTAAAGATTAAAGGAAAAAATAAAAACATTATTATTGCTCACCTGCATCTGTGGAGTCTTCGAATAGATTGGAATTTGCACTAAGTCGTTCTGTGGTCTGTAGATCTCATTTAGTTAAAATAGCCACCATGAGTACCCGGTTGGCCCAATAAGGCCCAAAAACTAATCAGCTGATCCCATGAACGAATGATAATACCAGTTTTATCAAAATCGGGAAAAGCATTCGGAGTTTATCATGAACCAAAAAGTCACCTAAGAAAATCGTGGTGGTAATTGACTTGGTTCAATCAACAAAACAGACTATATAATCTTCTGATGACAACCTGTAAACCACTTTATTCAACCACTAATATTCTCTTAATTTAATGGCTCCTTCTGATCGGACTAGTTTGAATTGCAGTATAGATATTTTTATTATTTTCCTGTGAAAGGCCTGTGACTAACGGGCGAACGGACAGGCATACATAGCAGATTTGGTATCTAATGAGATTCTTCACCCTCTGGATATGACACCTAAAAAGTACCATATCACTTGGGAAGCACCTAATTTAATACTTTGGCACAGAAAAGGAAGATTATCATTTAAGAAATGACATTTAAGGAATGCTAGTTTCAAAGAGTATTCTAACTACTGTAGTGAGAGAGTTTTTCAATGTGGAAATGTCAGTGAAGATGATGCTTGTGTAGCTCCAAAGAAAATTGATCGATGTAAAAGTCATTGAGCCCCATGTGACTTTCATATTTTATTAATGTTAAAATTATTTTAAATCGAACGATACATTACCCTTTGTATGAATGCAGTTGGAATAAAACTGAATTTGAATCTGAAAAAATCTGGAGAACTAACAAATAAATCTTAGAATAACATACTAATTATAAGTGTTGAAAAATATTTACCTTTAAAATAAAATAAAACAAAACACTATTTATAATTATTTATGAAGAAACTAGTTTCAAATCATTTGATCATCGGTCGAGTCGAAGGATGGAGGGTGACTGAGTATTATTCACCGCGTGTTGTGTGGGTTCACGCGATGTATCTACCATTAAAATGTGTATTAAGGAGCGCGGTAGCGCTCCGCCCCGCCAAGTCAAAAAAATGCGGTAGCTACCAAGAGTATATTATACGCCACAGCTTACATTGCCGATTTCAGCTACCTCCAGAGGAAAAACTACACACCTCAGGATAAAAATGATTATTTCCTACGTATG
>CM022879.1:24770316-24809171 GCA_012654025.1 Pachypsylla venusta | reverse complement strand
CGGCTTACGAGTAGCTTTTTTTTGTTGACTGATAAAGATAATAAAGGGAGAAATATTTTTCCGGTTGTTTGTTGTTTACTTATAATAATACTATTAAGCCTTTATTTGATTTTAAATAATTACAAATAGGTACTTATCTAGTAACAAATACAAAACAATTTAAATGCCTTTTGTCCTATTATTCCACTTGTTCATAAGTTTTTATGTATTAATAAAACCAAAATCAGCGTATCGCTGAGGCGTTTACAGTACCTAAAGAATTTTGATTGTACTTCTTCCATTAACACACTTCCCTGGGTCCCTGGTAACCTCTTTCCATCTGTTCATGGTGTTAATAAAGCTATGTTCTGGAATCTGGAATGTTCAGACAAATTAAAGCTTCCATTACAAAGGGCTCGAAACATTATGTGTCGTATCAAAACACAATAGAAATCAGACATAGGACAACCAAATGAAAGTTCCATAGTGAACACTCGCGGTCAAAGACAAACGAAGAAGTTCATAAATCAATCCCCTAAAATAACGAAAGAAATTCTCAGTATCTGTCAAAGGCTCAACTATAATTCCAGACTTAACTATCATCTAAAAAGCCTTGTTCCCACCATGCGCGGTTCGGCGAGTCTCGTCCGAAGTTCGACGAAAATCTCGCTACTCGATGGTTTGTTCATACTTGCTTTGACTTGTCATACGTACCCTGAGTCATTCCCACGGCGCGGAAATGCAAATGCATGTGGCTTGACAAACCGCGTGCGTTCACGGATGGCTAGAGGAGTTTTTCAGAATCTGAGAATCGGAGCACTGAATAAATGTCGTGGAACAACTACATGATATTAAAAAATACAGAAATTACTAGCTCAAAATTTCCCTTTTTTGAGCATTTTCCCTTCTTTTTTTTTTGAGCATCAAAAGAAAAAATAAAATAAAATGAAACAAACTACGCGCCGTTGGAACACGAGACATCTGATATATGATAGCTCGTCATGACTTGTGATCTGGCGACTCACGAACCTCTTTGATCTTACCGACTTTTTCTGGATGCGGACGAGCCTGTACGCGCCTGCATAAACCTGCTGCAGCCGGCTCACCTTATTACGTGTTCCAACGGCGCGAGGTTGGTCAAACTTCGAACGAGTCTCGCCGAGCCACGTGTCGTAGGGAAAAGAATTAAGGAAGGTTGATATTGGACATAATTATCTGAAGACCATACATGCTGTCTTAGTAGAGAGGCATGGCCGAATATGGCAGAACACATCATCAGAAAATGTGGAGCCGCCTCTCACAAACAACTGAAACACTTCTCAATATATGTCATAGATTACATTTTATCCCAATATAGACGGCCAAAATACCGAAGCAGGGGTCATCTCGGATCAGAAATATATATATATATATTTTAAGAAAATGTGGTATTTGCGTTAACGCATAATTTTGCAATGTCATAACTTTGGTTGGTATTAGAACATTACAAGGCCCACTACACTATATCGCCATCGTCACATTATTATTATTTTTTTATTTTTTGGAACCACTGTAATCTATTGTTGTGTAAATATTAAGATTATTCTGCATTGATTTTAAAAATTTGAGTTATTTTACTCTTAAAGTTTTAAATAAAAGCAACCGTACTTAGTTAGCATCGCCCTTCAAGTTGTACACTTCAAATAATTTTATTCAATTTCAATTGCTATTCTCTGGAAAAGGGAAAAGCTTTTATTATTTTTTGAAATTCAAACCCCTTTAACAAGGTAAACGTAGGCAGTATAAAAATACTTCAAAAAATAATATTATATTGATTTTGCCACGAGGAATAACCCCATCTACGCCGTAAATGGGAGTTAATAAAAATAAAACACGAGGGCCGTTTTTTTTCAACCTCCGATTGGCTATAAATAAAAGACAAGTTCATCTAAAACAATAATTTTATTACCAAAAGATTAGTACACTTACGGTTAGTACACTTACTTTTCGACATAATCACCGAATAGATTGAGGTATTTGTCATATCTGTGGACAAGCTTTGCAATATCCTCTTCAAAGAAAGTTGCCACCAATGAATTCAAGTAGTCCTTGACGAAAAGGAAAGCTGGCTGCTGGAGTTATTCTTATCCATGACAATGCCCGTCCACACACTGCTGGAGCAACTCAACGGCTTCTCGAACAATTTGGATGGGATCATCCGCCATACAGTCCTGACTTAGAACCCAGTGCCCTTCATCTTTTTCCTGAACTGAAGACGTGGATTGTTGGGAAGCGCTTTCAAACCAATGACGACCTTTAAACCAACGTCAAGGACTACTTGAAGTCATTGGCGACAATTTTCTTTGAAGAGGGTATTGCAAAGCTGGTCCACAGATATGACAAATGCCTCAATCTCTTCGGTGATTATGTCGGAAAGTAACCGTAAGTGTACTAATCTTTTGGTAACAAAATTATTGTTTTAGATGAACTCGTCTTTTATTTATAAACAATCGGAGGTTGTAAAAAAACGGCCCTCGTAGGTTTAGAATAAATACTAAATCAAACAATCAATAGTGGTATCATCGTACACATGTAAGAGCTTTAAATAAGTTTAGTCTCATACTGCTGAAGTTTTAAATTTCACATATCTAATCTTGAGGGCCAATACTTGACATGGGCCCCAGAACCATATCAATCACTGCAATATAATTACTACAGTAACACAAATATAATAATATTACAGAGGGCCAATACTTGACATGGACCCCAGAATCATATCAAATATAAAAAATAGCAGTAACACAAATATAATAATATTGCATTCTGTGTTATTTTACGTCACCCTCAATTAAAATCGCACAATCTCAAGTATAATACAATAAGCTTCTCTAATATATAAAATTCTCGCGTCACGGTGTTTGCTACCATACGCCTCCAAAACGGCTGAACCGATTTTAATGAAATTTTGTATGTACATTCGGTAGGTCTGCGTTTGTTTGTTGGATTAGGTTCCAAAAAAAAAAAAAAAAAAAAAAAAATGTTTCTTGTATTCTGCGCAAGGTTAGGCAGCCTAAACTCAGCATACTTCAACACGATTTTTTTTTTTTTTTAACCGAACCCAATACTAACTTCCAACACGTTCTACACAGCTTAACAACCCGTTACTACCCTCCATGTTCTCTCATCTTCTCAGAACGAAGATCGGGTACTCAGCTAGTATAATATAAAATAGGTTAAAAAAGTGCCGGATAGTCTTCTTTGAAATTTTGGCTGAGTATACCTTAGTATCTGTTTCGTAGAATAAATAATTTTATATTATAAAAAATGAAGAAGAAAATTTAAAAAACCGAAAAATAGTTTAGGGCTATACAAACACCGGGGTTGTGGGAATTAAATTTTTCAAGGCTGGGGTAAACTTATTCTGCCATGTGTTTGAGTGTCAACATAACAGTGGTTTTGGAATTACTGACTTGCTTAAAGAAAATTGTGATCAGTTTATTTTATATAGAAATTTTTGGTTTTCTTCGTTTTTTGAGTGCTATTCGAAGAACTTTATTTTGAAATTTCTGCAGGCATTTGTAGTTGGTATTCCAATCTGGGGTCGCGTAAGTTATAACATGGCGGAGACACGATTTGTACAAGTACGTAAACCCGTTGAAAAATCGACGGAAATGGATATTACGAGGTTCCCTAAAAGATACCACAATCAAAATACATTTCAGTGCCGTAACTAAACAAGATATCCTTCACATTGCATATTTACTTCATAACTAAACAAGATATCCTTCGAGGCCCAGTAGTTGCCAATTAAGATATTTTTGGTGTTCATGGGACACAAAATGCGGTTATTCATGGATTTTACATTAATGCATACCAAATCAAAATTTTGGTAGGAAGGTCCATGCGAGATTTTCGCTCTGGCGACCTGGAACCGTGTTTTGTAATTGAAAACTGGACATCGAAAATTGAAGCCCATTACAATATTTATCTTTTTATAGGATAAGGAAAGTAAAAAGGATATGGTCATAATATTTGTAAAACTTTTTACTATTAGGAGTAGGTAAAAGCATAACCATTAAATTTGAGACAAGTAAATGGTATTTGTGTATTCATATAAAATTCATCTTTTACTTTAGGAGTAGGTAAAAGCATAACCATTAAATTTGAGACAAGCAAATGGTATTTGTATACTCATATAAACTTCATCTTTTACTTTAGGAGTAGGTAAAAGCATCTTCATCTTTTACATTAAAACATGCTGTAAACTTTTACATTTACGTGGAGATTATACGCGTGAGCATAGTTTTATCATTATGAATGAGGGTATTTGCAGACAGCCGCAAACTTACTTACAAACAGATGCTGTAAGCATAGCCCAAATCTGTTGCATATATGCAAGGAAAAACACATTTTCTTTTGGACGATGATTAAGCAGTCTGCAAAAATGTGTAAGTATGCGGTTGTCTGCGACCACCCTTGGGAAGGAGAATCTTTCTACTTCTCTATAATTCTACTCTTTACTAAGAAGCATACAAATTTGGTAAAATAATTTTAATTTAATATGAACTTACCTTTCCATTCTTCGGCCAGGGAGCCCTAATAAAAACCTTATCATAATATCATTTCCGTAAAATAAATTCAAATATGAGGGACACAAATTAATATTCCCATTTCCGATATTGTTTTGTGGGTGGGCAGTATGGGGAACATTTTTTCTCTCTAAAAGTATGCCCATTATGTTGAATTTTACAATTCTATTGATACAGACTGAGATAATGAAAAGGGATGCGTGCGGCAGTTGTAAGATCTGCATGTATCGTAATTATCACTGATTTCCATCGATTTTTATTACTTTCCTTTCCCTATAAAAACTGAAGTATTGTATAGGACTGAATTTCTTGATGTCGAGTTTTTTTCAAAGCCCAAATCTCGAGTTTCAGCCATTGGCCTGAGTGTTTCTGTTTGTCGGTCTGTGATCAAGATCTTATCATAAGCACGGAAAGTGTAACAGACTTGAATTTTGTGGGTATGGCACTTTAATGCCAATATAGAGCCACGAAACTTTTGGTTGAAATCGAATTTACCGTCGGTATTTATTTTGCTACTTTTAGCGGATTTTACGAATCCTTTATAAAAACAGAACGGTAATAATTTGAGCTTCAATTTTGGTGTCTATTCATGTCAATATTATGCATGAAATTCAATCTACCGTTGTAGTTTGTTTGGCTTTTTAGCGTTTTTTACCGTTGGAGTTTGTTTGCCAATTTTTGCCAATTCCTGGCTTAAAGCGTACGATAAGAGCCTAGAACTTAAAATTGGGTGCCTGTTTATATCGATTCGTTGAAATCAAACGCACCACCCTTTTTGCAGTTTTCACGAAAACCGCAAAGGCATCAGGTGCCAGGGACTTGAAACATGATATGTAAAATATATAGGTACATAGAACGTGTGTGTGTACAACTGTACACACTTGAATCAATGGCAGAAATCTATTGCGCTCTGGGGACCTCAAAAAGTGTTTTGGGATTGATAAATCGACATTGAAATTCTCAGCTTATCACACTACTTTTTAATCAATAAGGAAAGCCGTGTGATGTTCACAGCAGATTTTTTTCATGTACCTACTAACAAAAATATTTTATTTTTTGTCCATTTCGTTCTCAATTATTTCCATTTTTGTGATTTATACTGAAAATTTGTAATTACTAGTTATCCTTACAAATTTATTGTAATTACTTTTAGTTAATTTATGTTTATAGAGCAGTAAAAATATATTTGTGATATTTAAAATTAAAGCTATTACTGTTTAGTCATGGTAATTTCAGTTCATTATTTTTAATAATGGACCTTTAGAATCTCCCCTCCCTCCCCCTTTCAATATTTTATGTTAAACTTTTGCAGTTACGTAGAATCCAAAAATCGTACTAAAAACCCGTTCTTATGACGCATATCTACCGAAAGTGGAACTTTTTCGACTTAACTTTGGATAAATTTAATGGCCAGTATTTGATATGTAGTTCATTCATTAGGTGACGGTCCTGAGCCCGAGTAAATACAGAAGGTTTGATGTTAAGACGGGCAAACAGCCAAAGATGAAGAGACATCACAAAATTCATTTTCTACGCAGTTTCTATGGATACTGTGAGAAGCAAGCGAGGGTTACCATGCTAGGAAAGAGTTACATCTATAAAAGAGAGTAGGTACCGAACAAGAGGTTGCGGTATGGTAGAAAAAAGAAAGCAGCGCCGACCCCAAATAGAATTGGAAAAGGCTGAAGTTAAAGAAAAAAAAATATTTGGTATGTAGTTCTCATTGGGGGTCTAATTTGTCCTCTAACCTCGGCGTTACTTTCTCATAACACAAAAAATGAGATAAAATCAATTTAATATTTATTTCAATCTTATTGATGGAACCGACTTCTATAACTAGGAGTTCTGTGGACTGCAGAGCTCACACAACAAAATGACCACCATAAAGTCCTATTAGGTGGCTCAATAGGGTTCCAAACTCATCAAAATTTATGAACTCAATGATTATATCCAAACCATATTTCATCAACAGCGGAAAAGGCGTTCGAGAGTTATATTGTGGTACAAACAGACGTTTTAAGACAAAGGTTCATTATTGAAACCAAAATTGTGTGGAGGTAAAATTACGATTCCTAGATATTATTAAAAGATTTCAATAGCTATATGAAAGTAGCTATTTTTATTTTCACTTATGCCATGTGCGGAGTTGTAGAATATAGCCGCTTTTAAAAAGACAAGAAACAAAAAGTTTTTCCATTTTGTATTGGGGTAGGTTTATAGATTTTTTACAAAAAGTAATTTTGTTTTAATATGATTACGAGAATATTTCATTACCAACTTTAAATTCTATTAACCTATTATTATTATTATTTGTAATTCAAATATGTACATAGAAAACTTACTTTTAATGATAATATAACTGTATTAAATTAATTCCAAATTTGAAACATTAATTGAAACAACATACGCGAATAATGAAACATAAATGCCTTAAATGATTTCTTTATATTTTCGTATAAATTTTCTTCATTTTCTATTATTTTATTTAACAATTAAATACACCTTTTCCCTTGTGAGTTGTATCTATTTTTTTATTTGCATTAAATAGATTAATTCTTTGTATAGAAATAAAATATTTATTTATAATAAACAAATCATTATTAATTTTAGAAGTGGGTATAATACAATATATTTTACTTATTTATGTAAAGAATGATTTTACAGGAAGAATAATGTTGATATTTTTTACAAATTGTTAGAATAATGAATATATATTATTCTTATTTATACGTTATAAATATTTTATTTATATATAAAATACAGGCTCTATTTTTTCTATTATTAAAATAATTATTTGTTATTAAAGTCGACTAAAAAATATTTATTACTAGGAATATAAATTTTAAAAATTCATACTTTTTAATATAAAATTAGACTGCCCATTCATATGTATGTATCTATGCATGCATGTTTAAATTCACTACAATGTTACATTGCACATTTCAACTATAAAGTATTAAATTGTTTTTTCTTTTGACTTGACCAAAATATACAAAAGCACTAAGGTCCCCGGTGAAAATTTCTTAGTAGGTATTTTTATCACGATAAAAAAACAAACAGAAAAACAGAAAATACGGAACTTTAACGGTCGCCTAGAACATTCGACGCATTTCAAAGTTCAAACGAAACTGAAAACTTACAAAAAATTAATGATAAAAATTCTGACTCTGGAAAATTTTGCGACGTGAAAGAAAAACATTTTGTGTTAACGCATGCGCAAATTAAAATAAACTTTTAGACCAAAACAATAGACTGAATTTTGTGTTACCCATAGTATCATTAGATAGGTTTGTTTTCCTTTTTAAACAAAAATCAGACACAATTAGATTTTCTATGACTCTCGGATGATATTTTTTGTCAGGGAAAAGCATTTAATTGATGCATCTGGAAAAGACGGCGCTCGCTCAGAAGTCTGTTTGTTTTTGACAAAGAATTTTTGTTTTTTATGATTTACCTTTTTTATCAGATATTTTTGTTGTATTTACGACTTGCCAGTCTTGACTGATGGGTGAATGGAGAGCGGGCGGTAGCTGGGATGTATTTTTATTCGGCAATTTTACAATTGACGAATTCGTCAATTTCACAATTACGCTTTTATAGTAAGAGCAGAAATTGAAGCATTTCTACTTTAAAATTTTCCATTTTTTTATATGTCTTTCCACTATAAATCAGAGAGGGGCGGGGGCAGGAATAAGTTTTATGCATTGCCTGTACGAGATTTGTGAACATGTAACATTGACGAGAAAAATTATCACTACCACATTGTTCTATTAGATTGCGAACAGCATCACTAATTGTTTCAAACTGATTCCATATTAGTTTTTTCTGTTGTTAATATTTATTATCACTGTGGTCGCTGCATTTTCTTCGTAGCCTATTCCTTGATGATTACAATTTGTTGTTGACATTGACACAGTGCCACACACTTTACTCATCTACCTTGTTCCTTGATATTTTTTTCTGTTAGGGGGAAAATAGTCAGCTCAAACAAAGTTATTATTACTGGAACGCGGTAGCATTTCAAATAAGTCATACGGTTGGATATAAGTATCCATATTATTATTTTGATATTCCATTCGTTCAATCATTCCAATAGCCAATATTAGCTCCGTAGGATGAGGCGGTAGATTCATAACCAGGAGGATTTTGTTTCGAATCCAACTCTATCCTCTTCGACACAAGATGGGAAATAGAATCTTTAGAAGAGGGCGCCTATCATAAATGTATAAATATGTATATACTCGTATTTTTTTAATAAAAAAAAAAAAAGTGCATAATGTAAAATCAATCGAACATCAAACGGTGCTCAAAATGTTTATTCATTGAAAAAGATTGAACCTTAATCCCGTCATTAAATAAATTTGACCTTTTTCGAAGCTCTCATATTCCTCTAACGACGTGTTTCTTAAAATTATTATGTGACAAGTATCTAAGGTTCAAAGTTTGTGTCTACACATGAATATCAATATCCCAAAATATGTAACATTCCTTTGAATTTTGACCTCTTTACCCAAAATTTTCCTTTTTCTGACCTTTTATTATGATACAATAGTCATCATATTTTACGTCACAAAGAAGCCTAAAGGGATTGTAAATTGAGAAGATAAAGACCCAGTGTAGCTGTATGAAATGAAAGATGAGCTGTATGAAATGAAAGATAGATTCCATGTTTTTTTTTTTTTTTTTTTTTAAAGGACAATGGAANTGACGCAAAAATTATCCCTGCTGCTTATGAGGTAATTTTTGCCAAAATTTTCGAACTTTGAAAGCTCGTGGAGGCTAAAGTCACCCACAAAACTTGCCAGACAAAGACTTTTATGCACCTATACAGTGAGCTCTTCTGTATCTACTATGTGATCCTTCTGCTGCTTATGAGGTAGGACAAGCCAGGCTAGCTCCCGGACTATTAACAAGATTTTTTTTTATGGTTTTTCAATAAAACTTTTCTGTCGAAGACATCATTATAGAACTTTTTATTTCGGGTCCTTGACATCCAATCTTTCCTTCCCTCGTCTTACCTTTATCTGATGACTTCAACACGCATTTTTTTTTTTTTTGGAACCTAACCCAATACTACTCCCAACGATAAGAGCCAACAAACTTGGTGTTCAATTCTGTTAAATTATAGATAAAAAACTTTTTGCAGACCTACCGAATGTACATACAAAATTTCATTAAAATTGGTTAAGAGTATATGGTAACAAACACCGTGACACTATGTTTATAACACCAAAAAAAAAAAAAAAAAAAAAAAAAANATCAGGTCAGTCTCTCTCAATATTGTTAAATCAGAATGAACAAGAAAGTTTTATTTCATAAATATATAGATGGCATTGGATAATTGGGGTTGCACAAAATTAGCATAAAATATATAAAAGTTACATTTAAAAAATCAGGCATATTTTTTTTTATGCAAAATTTCTACATCACGTAACCTTTACAACTTTACATAGAACTTTTAACACAATACTAAAAATGTGCGTTAAAAACCTTATAAAAGGATTTGCACGAGTATTATAAAATGTAAAACTCTTTTCAAATCATATTGGTACAGATATGAAGTGTGGGAGAGTCCTTAACGTTTATATATTTCTATATATTTTTTTATTTTATTTTAAAAAGATTATATTTCTTTTTCTCGACTGCAAAGGGGATTATGTACTTCACAGATTTTTTTCTCTTTTATTTCTTTCTTATAAATAATTAATGTCAAAAGGTAAGGATCTAATGTTTATTTATTGTTTCGTTCTTTTAATGGTTTGTATCCTCAAATGAATACAAAGTAATTCCCTATTGGCTTGTTCTGTTAAATAAGCAAATTAATATTCGTTGCTTCCTGTTCCTTTGATTTACATTGTACTTAGAATATCTTCAATGAATAATCTGATTTCTGAAGGAATTGTATTGAGCCCCACAGGATGTGTCGAAAAGAATATCGTAGTTTGTAAGAGCTGTGATTCGCGGTTCATCGCAGACTGAGGCGATACCAGGGTTTCGGGGATGATGTTTTATTTGCTAGATTGCAGGTGGCGTTATTTCTTGTCAAAGCGCAGATTTCGCGTTGCGACTGTTAGGAACGTTTACAGAAAGATAAGACAACAAAGCTACATAAAACTTTGTATTTGATTAACTATGGCCGCACTCAACGTTAATTGATGGCCAGTTAATCGTCATCATTAATTGATGATTGAGTAATTAAGGGCCGCTTCTACCAAAATAGTCAACACCAAGTTCGCGAGTTAACCCGGGGTTCGCAAAAAATTTCGCTTCTACCAAGTTTTAGTTTATAAAAGACTCGTCCAACTCGATGTCCAGAGCGCTATGTGCCAATACCTCGATTTTTGAGAGATTCACTTTTTCAACTAGGCGCATTTTTTTGAATATTTTTCAAAAAATCAAAGATGTGTGTATAATTCTAGATACGAACTAGTACAATAAAAGTGAAGTAAAATAATATGACAAGAGTTAAAAATAACTTACTTCTGTAGGTTTTTTGTTATTTTTCGTGAGGATATTTTCGAAATTTCTCATGTTATTTTTCATGGATTTTTAGATTAAAAATGAAGTAGGTTAGGTTAACATGTTTTGTCAAAAATGTCAAACGTGATGTGGACGAAAAAATTGGGCGAAATAAAAAGATATCAAAACATGAAGAGGAATAATATATTGCTTCAAACAACATATCCAGACCTGCAGGGAGGATATAAATGGCAGATTTTGCGATCAAATCATTGAAAAAACAATAGTATCGATATTACGAGTATTTTAGACAAAATAAAGGGAGAATAATGAAGTCCAATCCATACTAATATATAAATGCGAAAGTAACTCTGTATGTATGTATGTTACGCTTTCACGCTTAAACTACTGAACCGATTTTGATGAAATTTGGTATGGAGATAGACTAAACTTTAGGAAAGGACATAGGCTACTTTTTATCGCGAAAAAAAAGGGAACTATAAACGGCCATGCCTCTAAGGCGCCAAGCGAAGCGGGCGTATTCTGCTAGTTGTTTACATAAAAATGAGATTTTAATGTAATTTTTTTAAATATCCGTGAAAAATAAATTACATGAGAAATTTTGAAACTCTCCTCTCGGAAAACAACAACAAAATTTTTTTTTTTTTTTAATTCGGCTTAACGTCTCTTTAACATCTATTGGTCATTCAAGACGGGGTTTTACCCTGCATTCGCTGGAAACTTGCAAACCAGCTACCCACATTGACCTCACCCAGCCTGAGTTGGGCCGGAAAAAAGAGCCAACGATACGTGGTGTTCCCGAGCGGTCACCCATCCAAGTACTGACCACGCCTAACGTTGCTTAATTTCAGTGATCTGACGGGAACCGGTGTATTCAACGTGGTATGGTCGTTGGCTTAAACAACAAAAAATTTATAGAAGTAATTTATTTTTGTCCCTTAACAATTATTTATTTTACTTCATTTTTATATCGCTAGTTCGTATCTAGAATTATAGCTGTGATTTTGAAAAACCAAAAATACAAGGAGGTTTACGATGTTGCCAAAGTAAATTTATCAAACACCAACTCAACTCCGAATATTTTTGGTAGAAGCCAAATTGAGAGAGTTCAACCTGAGTTCACGAACACCAGAGTTCACCAACATTGGAGTTCACTATTTTTGGTAGAAGCGGCCCTAAGTCGTATTACTGCATCCGTTTAAGACCCCCCCCCACCTCCTTATCTGAAGGAGCTAGTGCATTTTTTAAAAAACATTAGAACCAAATTTACGCATAACCAACATGTCTCGGTAGCATATCGTATTCAAACGTTTGTTAAACAGGTTAAAATTAATCCATTATATGAATGTCATATAATGGATGGTGAGAAAAAGGCAAAAATCGTGAAATGGTGAGAAAAAGGCAAAAATCTGCATAAAAAATGTTTCGTGTTGTTGGTTTTTAGTACGCAAATGGCGGTGAAATGGTGAGAAAAAGTCAAAAATCTGCATAAAAAATGTTTCGTGTTGTTGGTTTTTAGTACGCAAATGGCGGAGCCCATTTGTTATCTAATTTCATCAAAATCGATCAGAGCTAGGCGAAACAAGTGCAACTTATCGCAAACAAACGAAATTTTACTGTGCAAGTTTTGGACTTTTCGTACCTTGAAACGTCAAATATTGAACTTTAAGGGGGTATTTTTTTAACCCCCCTAAAATTTAGACATAAGTGACAGGTGTGATTGATCTTCCAAAAAGAGGCCTATTTGGTACATTATTCACAATTTCTTAATATTGAAACCGGTAAGAAATTCCTTTCATTTGCCATCATATTCATTTAGCATTAGCTGAAAAAAAAAAAATGTATTTCTTATACCTAAATGGAGAATAAATAATGGAAATGTACTCTTTTCAAAGGCTGTTAAGATTAAGGTGTGCTGGCTGGCTGTGTATTATTAAGATTAATGTGGCATCTCATAATACATATTACACAACACTGTTAAAGCTTTTTTCTCGTTATTTCGTTCACCTGTGATGTGTATACAGTATACAGGGTGATCCAATGCTGTCGAAATATGGAAAATTTTGTTGCGAATACAAACAAATCTATTCTGACCGAAATGTTACGGTATCAAGGGGTAAATATTGTGGTGATATTGACAAATTTGCCAAGGTTGTCCTTCAAGGTTAATTTAAGATTTAGCATAACTTAATTGTTGATTTAAATAATCGCATTTTCCATGAAATTCTACATACAATCGAATATTTGTTTTATTTATCTATTTAATTTTCTTTCAGTTTTGGGGATATTTTGATTCCGGAGATGCATGTGTGACGTATTAAACGAAAGTCCTCTTCATTCTAAATCGAATGGTAACAACGAAAAATAAAATCTATATATATAAAAGTGAATGTCTGTTTGTTTGTTTATTTATTTGTTTGTTTGTTCGCTTATAACTTACGAACTACAGCTCGGAATTGCACGAAACTTTGCACACTTATTTGATTTTACCCGGGGAAGGTTATAGGCACTTTTAGTTACAGCCGATTTTATGGCCGATTTTCCAATTTCTTGCTCAAAATTTTCCAAATTTTGGCCAATATCTTAAGATTTGCTGCGACAACATATCAACTCAAAGCGAGAAAGTTTTAGGTAACATCTTTATCCTTCATTTAGGACATATTTTGCAAAATTGTGACTAGCAATTCGAGGCCACAATAAAATATTGACAAACCTCATTGTTTAGCCAAAACAAAATGCACTAAACAAAATGCAAGCGCATTGGGTTTAAGTTGAAATGTAGGAATTTTTATTTTTTGATTTGTTGAACAAAAAATTAATTTCTACCAGTAGACTTAATTTTAATTATTCACATTTTTGTACATTTGCATCATTAATTTGGTTATTTTCTTTAAAATTGGAATTTTAAATACAATAACAAATTTAAAAACTTGTGAATTTGAAAATAGACTTTTTTCTTTCTCAAATTAAAATTATGCAGTTCACAGCAGAAAAAGTAATTTTTGCCATGAAGAATATCAAGGTGTACATAGCTCTATCCTAGAAGTGCTAAAACTCTCTAATATCCAATGGTCCACAATTTTGGTTCATCATTAGTGGTCCGCCACTTCTAAAAGGTTAAGAATCTCTACTATAGATAGACTAATTAAAAGCAAATTCATCTATTTAAAATAGGAGGACTTTACCATTTGATCTAGATTCTAGAATGACGAGACCTCTTTATAATGCACACATCCATTTTTGTACGGAAAAATTACCGATACTGAATATACAGGTAAGATATTTTTTTAAATAAATATGGTATTGGATATTTGGAGTTGTATCCAATCCCCCAAAAAACACTTCATATAAAAAGGACGTCAAGATATTTTTTAAAAGAAATATGGTATTGGATATTTGGAGTTGTATCCAATCAACCAAAAACACTTCATATAAAAAGGACGTCAAGATATTTTTTAAAAGAAATATGGTATTGGATATTTGGAGTTGTATCCAATCATTTTCAAGGACACAGTTAAATATCTCGGAAATCGTTAGAGATTGGCAGGAAATGTGCTAAACAAGCCCCCCTTATCTTTGAAAATTTAATGGTGACCTTGAAATTTTTATCTCAGATCTTCAGGGTTATTTCAAGGTCTACTTTTTTTGGAGTGTGGTTTTAAATTTTATTAAAGAAATATTTTTTTGCTTAAAACTTTCTTCGATTTGACTTACAGTTTTCGAGATAATTCTGTCCTTGACGTGCTCTTAATATATCTAACATGTGCAACATTACGGCACGACTATTTGAAAATATTTGTGCATAACCCTTGATGTTTCACTAACATTTATGTCCAAATATTTCAAAATGGACCTGCCATAATACGTCACATGTTCGATATCTCTTACCCAGAGCATGTTAAAGTAAAAATTATCTCGAAAACTGTAAGTCGAATAGAAAAATGTTGTAAAATATTTCTGTTTTAATTTTTAAAAAAATCAAAAATAACCTTGAAGTCGATTTTGGAGAAAGAATTCAAGAGCTTCTGTGAAATTCCTCTAAAAAAAGGGGGGTTTGTATCGAAAGTTTTCTTCCTATCTCTAACGGTTTCTGAAACATTTGACTATGTCCTTTAAAATGACTCAACCTGTATATTCTAACGGTCGGGTTTCCCCTTCATTTGGTTTTATCTTATATGTAACTCGGGGGCGTTATTTGTTATAATAAATTTATCTTGGAATATACATAAGGAAATAAAATATTATAAGACCTTAAAGTTTTCAATTTATCGTAGAAATATTGCAAAACATGCTAGTAGAGTTTCAGTAATAAGAAATTCATTGATATCTTAGAAGGTTTTTTTCTTTGAAGGATTATTATTTTAAATATTTTTAATTTTCGTCTTGAGACTTTTTCAAAAAATAGATATGAAATCATTGATATATTAGTGTTTTTGTTTGTCGATTTTTTTAAGAAGCGAAACTTTCTTCTTCTGGTGAAACAGGCGATGAAACCTTTTAGTATAATTTACCGAATGAATTGAGTTCTAGTTAAAACTCCACGATTTTCTTTGAACGTGTGTTTATGTGTCTGTTCCTTTCATGGTATTTCTCGAACGACTTGTCCTATTTTGATGGAAAAAGTTCTTCGTCTGATGAAGCAAGGGATGATGGAGTATAATTTAACGATCGAAGTGAGCTGTAGTTTTAACTTCGCCATTTTTCTTTAAACGTCTATCTGTTTGATTTATTATCACTTTCAAACTTCTTGTCCGACTTGGTTTGACATTCATTATGTTTTTGGAATTAGCTGTTTGTATTTTGGGTCCTATTGGGCACTCGGATCTTAGTGGTGATCCATTATTGTGAACGTTAGTGATCTCCAGTTTTGATCCCGGTATACATCCCGGAATGCACTTGTATATGTATGTTTGTTTGATACGCGATACAAGTCACAATTTTCATCCCATTTTGACGAACTTTGGTATACATGTTTAGGACATGAAGGAAATTTGCTGTATAGTTTTTGGGGGCTCTGGGGTCCCGGGGGGAGGCAATATTGTTTTTTTTTTAAATGATTTTCATCTTTTTAGCTGTTTGTTGTGGAAACGTAAAATTGCTGATATGAAAATGGCTGGTATTAAGAAATTTTCGACGTTGAAAAATTGGGAGGCCTTTTTTTTTAAAAAAAAAAATGATTTTTATCTTTTTAGCGGTTTGTTGTAGAAACGTAAAATTTTGATATGTTATGGCTATTGTGAAGGATTTTCGAATTTGAAAAATTGGGGGCCCAATATCGTGTTTTTTTAAATGATTTTTATCTTTTAGCGGTTTGTTGTAGAAAAGTAAAATTTTGATATGTTATGATGGCTGGTGTTAAGGGCTTTTCCTTTTTGAAAATTGTGTGCCTTGTCCCCCGGGGCCCAATATTTTGTTTTTTGAGAATGATTTTTTTTTTTTAATTTGATTAAAATATTTTTTCTATAAATGACTACAAAACTAACGTGAACACCTGATCATCTTGAACCACTAGTTATTATTTGAATGAGGTCTGCAGTTCACGAAACTAGTAATCTAAAAGAGCATACTAACGAACATTATCAGTATTCATTGAAGCACAGCGAAAATGATCTTTGAAGTATTTTTCTTTTACTATCGAAATTTCATATTTTAAAATTTGTTGAAAATGAGGAAATGTAAAATGCTCCGTGTGGACTGAAAATATAGAGACTTTATCTAAGAGAGATATAAAATGCACAGAACTGTTGTGTATAGGTTTCATCCTCACATCCTAGTCCACCTCAGGCATGGTTCTGGGGGCCCATGCCAGTTATCAGCCTCTAAGAACAGACGTATGATGACAATTAAACTTTTTAGCAGTCTATCTGGAGCTGCTGTATCATACTCCGGCTACCATCGGAAACGATGATGTCACTATTGAATACTACGCTTCATTCCTTCAGTTGTTTGTAAGTTGATATTTTTTTTTTATTCTTGGCGTCACTAACTCGAGATTTTTTGTAGATTAAAATTTCTCTTACTCAGGATCATGCCCTCAAAATATTTTTCATGTTATATTGCACCCTCTAATAAATACGAGTATGTACCTACACTTAAGTGTAATATATTTTATTTCGTTGAAACCAAAGCTTTTGAACTCAAATATAATGAGTGGGTGAACCTCATCTTCAATTTGAGATAAAACTGGAAAACGATTACAGAATTTAAGGTGAAGTGTGGAAAAAGTTTTTAAAATTCTAATGATGAAAAGAAATTAATTTTGTAACCTTTTGCATTTTTGGATGGATGGGTTCTTTTTCTATCTGAAAATGGCGACTACTTGATGGGTTGAACATATGCGAGAATGTGGAAAAATATTTTCAATGTAGAGTGCAGATTAAATTTAAAATCATAGTAAGTACATGTACATGATTATTGAGACAACGATCATACCACGTTGAATACACCAGTTTTCGTCAGATCACTGAAGTTAAGCAACGCCGGACGTGGTCAGTACTTAGATGGGTGACCGCTTGGGAACACCACGTATCGTTGGCTCTTTTTTCCGGCCCAACCCAGGCTGGGTGAGGTCAATGTGGGTAGCTGGTTTGCAAGTTTCCAGCGAATGACGGGTTAAACCACCGTCTTGAATGACCAATAGATGTTAAAGAGACGTTAAGCCAAATTAAAAAAAAAAAAAACATGTACATGAATCGCTCTGAGGAATTAGATATCATTACAGGCAATCACTTTTAAAGATTTTTGTCATCAATTACTTGCGATAACCTGTGATCAACTAAAATTTAAAGCAACGGAAGAAAGGTATGAAGGCTAATAAGACAATATTAGCAATTGGTTTTGAGATAATTCCCTAACTCCTTGAAGGCTCAATGTGATATTTCGGGTGATGGTTAGTATATTTTCTTCGAGTTAATAAAAAAATTATAATAATTTAGAATTCTTAATTATTGTATCTCAAAAAACAAACTGCGACTTTCGTTGCGAACTATTATAACAATAAATAAAAAAATATGTTAAAAAATGTATGCTGTCTGGCTAGTTTGCCAAAAAAAACTGTTATTCTAAAACGGTAAGACTTTTGTGTTCTGACAATTTCTGGTGCTTCAGCTTACTATTTGATGGGTGGGGACTCGTATTTTTTTTCAATAGATTTTATCTTCTGGGCTAAACATTTTAAAATTCAGACAAACATACATACAATCAACTATTGCTCTTGAAAGATTCTGGAAACGCAAACGTGAATCTTGAAACGCAATCATTTTTTTCTTGCTCGATTCCCACAAATCAAAATTGAAAATAATAATTATAACAAAAAGAAGTTTATTGGTGGCTATTGTACCAACCGATTCTGGTGGATTCCGGAAAAACGGTTCCAATAATGGAGTGTGTTTTCTAAAATTAAAAGATTCTAGCATTTGGGGATGACAATAAATAATTGTGTAATTATTATATTTGACCTAATGTGAGCTCCCGTTAAGTATTCATACCCTCCCAAACATACATTGTTCCTCCGGTTAATAATAAATAACTCATTAATTGACATTTTCAATTAAAAACGCACTTTGTCTTTGATCTAAGAACGAGGAAAAGCAAAGCTTCTCCAACAAACTATTGTATGTTAGCAAGAGAGAGGTTTGTATTTGAAAGAAAGATAGGAAATAATGTCTCCCTCATGGCAGGACGGAACACTTCTAATTATTTTCCAATTACTATCGAAAAGAAATCCAACAACATGAAAGCATGGTGTGGGATGGAGGAAGGGGTAACATATCTCTCATGAAGGCTTTTCGTTTATTGGAGGAAAGTAATATACTGGGGTGACGAGCTATATAAAAATTCCTTTTACAAATAATTATTTTTTCTTTTTGGAATACAGGTACCCAATTTATCTTTGAAATTAATTTTCAATTAATTTGAATCTTGGATATTACTTGTAATTCCGTCACTTGCTAATGCCATTATGTGCTGAATTTTTTACTTTTCTTAGGATTTCAGGCTGTAAATGTCGTTTTATTATGTCAATCAGCGAAAACCCTAGACTTTAAATAATCCCAGAATTTTAAAACCGTCAAATTTGGCCGGCTTATTTCGGACATTTTGTGCGATATTCGTCTGCTAAGTAATCACGGAAAAGTAATAGGAACTAAAATAGTATCACGTTTATTCTCGAACGCCTGAATCGATTTCGTTGACAATTGATATGAATATTTGATAAGAAACTTGGCATAGAATTAACTGACTCTATTGAGTCAACTACATCCAGTAGGTCGTGGCACTTATTAAACAAGCTCAGATTGAATTAAAAACATTTACAGTTCATGTTGAATCCTTAGAGACTTTGATATGTCATGAGAGACGGTCCGCTTTTTTCAACAGAAATCTACCAACACGCTTTTTCCTTTCAATACCGATTTGAGATTAAGTTTTACAAGAATAATGCCAGTAGTTCTGTGAATAGACTTCACCCACTTCCGTGGAAAATTTATGACTACGCATGTGTATATTGAGATCTCGTGTTCGGAAGACAAACAAACATTAAAAGAAAACTCGTGGAGTTATATCTCATATTAAGGCAGAATTTGAAAAACTATGTTGTCATCAGAATTACAAAAATCTACTCACTATTAGGTACCTACATTTCGTGTTCATTTCCACCAAAAAGTATATCTAGATTATACGGAGTCTGTGCTTTGTGATGAGTATCTACCGTCAAACGGGACTACTACTTATTCATACGGAAATATTTCGGCACTAGTGAGCAAGTTGTCAAAAAACAGGTTATTTACCACTTTCAGGTCAAATGTTATTTAAAATAAAACAAGTTAAAAATATATAATTTTTGACCAAAGTGTCAAGAAAGCAATATTTTGACGGATTTTGAGCCATGTTGTCCAAGCAGACTCGTTTCAACCATCCTGTAACTTCTGTTTTCTATAATAAGACAATTTTATCAGAAAAAATATTTTCCAATAATTTAATATCGCTCCTCATGTCATTATATTTTTTAAATCTTCAGGAGGGTTGGAAGGGAAAAGTGATGGCAGAAGAGGAAGGGGCAGAGAGTGTGTGGGACATATTGAGATGGAAGAGTGTGGATGATTGGATTGGTGGAGAAAAGAGGAAAAACAAGTAGCTGTGTTAGTGATAAATTAAATTTTGTTGAATGTGTGACGCACTAAGTTAACGCCAGATTCAATTGTAAGAGAAAAGAGGAAAAATAAGGTACTGTGTTAGTGATAAATTAAATTTTATTGAATGTGTGACGAACTAAGTTAATGTCAGATTGAATTTTAAGAGAAAAGAGGAAAAAATAAGTTACTGGGTTCGAAATTAATTAAATTTTGTTGAATGTATGACACACTAAGTTAATGTCAGATTGAATTGAAAGAAACAAAATGAAAAACAGGTTACTGTGTTAGTGATAAATTAAATTTTATTCAATGTGTAACGAACTAAGTTAACGCCAGATTGAATTTTAAATAAAAGAGGAAAAATAAGTCATTAAATTTTGTTGAATGTGTGACGCACTAAGTGAACGTCAGATTGAATTTTAAGAGAAAAGAGGAAAAACAAGTTACTGGGTTCGTAATTAATTAAATTTTGTTGAATGTATGACACACTAAGTTAATGTCAGATTGAATTGAAAGAAACAAGATGAAAAATAGGTTACTGTGTTAGTGATAAATTAAATTTTATTGAATGTGTAACGAACTAAGTTAACGCCAGATTGAATTTTAAGATAAAAGAGGAAAAATAAGTCATTAAATTTTGTTGAATGTGTGACGCACTAAGTTAACGTCAGATTGAATTTTAAGAGAAAAGAGGTAAAACAAGTTACTGGGTTCGTAATTAATTAAATTTTGTTGAATGTATTACACACTAAGTTAATGTCAGATTGAATTGAAAGAAACAAGATGAAAAATAGGTTACTGTGTTAGTGATAAATTAAATTTTATTGAATGTTTGACGAACTTAGTTAACGCCAGATTGAATTTTAAGATAAAAGAGGAAAAATAAGTTATTAAATTTTGTTGAATGTGTGACGAACTAAGTTAACGCCAGATTGAATTTTCATATAAAAGAGGAAAAATAAGTCATTAAATTTTGCTGAATGTGTGACGCACTAAGTTAACGTCAGATTGAATTGTAAGACAGAAGAGGAAACATAAGTTACTAAATTTTGTTGAATGTGTGACGTACTTAGTTAACGTCAGATTGAATTTTAAGAGAGACGAGGAAACACAAGTTACTGTGTTAGCAATGAATTAAATTTTGTTGAATGCGTGACGCACTAAGTTAACGTCAGATTGAATTGTAAGACAGAAGAGGAAACATAAGTTACTAAATTTTGTTGAATGTGTGACGTACTTAGTTAACGTCAGATTGAATTTTAAGAGAGAAGAGGAAACACAAGTTACTGCGTTAGCAATGAATTAAATTTTGTTGAATGCGTGACGCACTAAGTTGAATTGAGATCAATGTCTGCTCTTTTTGTACTTCCTCATATATTTTTTTAAACTATTAAATTTTATACTTTGATAGGGATGTCATAATTTGGTTTCCCGATGGTTCGCATAAAAATCTTTTTTTTTTTTTTTAGAACCTGCATTTTCCTGACCCATTTTTTTATTCGGCCCTGTCTCATATATGAACTATTTAATGCATTTGGTAACATCTCATGCCTCCTTCTGGTTGGTGTTGAAATTCATATTTCTAATACATGTTCGAGTACTTCCTGTAATGAGTTATACTGTTTAAGATGTCATGCCTTAATACTCCAGGCTTCTTGGTTTTTCGTACTGAAATTTGTTATCTGGCACTTTTAGGCCCGATTCACACTATAGTGCCAGTCTCGGTTCGATGTCGGTCTGGTAAAATATTATCAAATGCAAAACAATGTATGTATTCATACTATCGACAACAGTCCAGCCCCGATCCAGTTTCGTTCCAGTCACGAGCAGTCACCAAGTAATTTTGATCGGAGCGAGATCGACCATGTACCGATAGTATGAATGCTCTTTCGTTCCCAGTTCAGTGTCAGTCAGTCGGTGAAGCTTGTCTCAAGTGTATATTATTTATTTTTAATAAACAATATGTACACTTGATTAATTAATTAAGAGATTTTTACATTCTTATATTTATTAATAATAAATAAATTAATTAATAATACATTATTAATAAATATTAATAATAAGTTATTATTAATTTACGCTGCTTGATAATATTATCTTCTTCGTGAAGAATAAGAGCGATAACCGCTAAATCTTGAATCGAAAAATTTGATGTCATTTTTTACTTTTCACGTTAATTTTTCAATTTTAATAAAAAAAAATTTTTTAACAAAATGCATCCGACTTCGATTAAACACTGAACTGAATCGTGAACTGAGATGTGAACATGATCAACATCGAGACCGGATTGAGACCCAACCGAGACTGGCATTATAGTGTGAATCGGGCCTTACACCCTGGTGTATTTTTTTTTATCCTGTCCATAACAGAAGCTAGCTGATAAAATTGGTGACACATTTGGCTTTTAAAACCCTATTTCACCCGTTATTCATAAAATAAAAGTCTTATCTTAAGGGAACATGTAACTACTCTCATATTGACTCATTGCATGCTGACATACATATGTACAGGGTTGGCCATTTGAAGGGATTTATTTTGATAAAAAGCAAAAACCAATCAAAATTATTTTATAATTATGAAATGTATTTTTGTTTATAAGGAACATTGTAAATTTGTAAATGATTATATGCCCCGTAGCTTCGAGAGCAAATCACGCAATTTGCTCTTTTCCGCATTTTCAAAACTTTCCTCATTAGTTCCTATTTTGTATCTATTAGTTCTTACTACTTTCAGTGTTTCCTTAATTATGTGGCTTATTGATAAAAAATGTCCGAAATAAGCCTGCAATCCTAGAAAAGTAGAAAATTCAGCACAGAATGGCATTAGCAAGTGATGGAATACAAGTAATATCCAAGATTCAAATTAATTGAAAATACATTTCAAAGGAAATAATATTGATCGATTTTGTCTTTATTAACAAAATCAATTCCGGTCAATTTTTCTTCTCAATTTTTTTCACACTTTTAATAAGGACGACTGAGCATCAACAGTCGTTTAAATTTTGCAGTTCTAGTATCACCTGGAGAGCTCCCAGAGCAGTAAGTGAGTTCCAGAAACGCGTCTTTAAATGTTAAAATATTATTGTGGGTATTTTAAAATACCCGGTACATGAGGATCAAAATTCCAAAATTAAAATATTTTACCTCCGCATTAAAAATAATTGTTCAATATACTTTATAATGAAAGTTGTGCTGATTAAATTAAGTGGTATTAATACAAAGAGAGATTTTTGAAATTTAATTTCCATCTCAAAGAATTTAATAAATTGAAAGAAAATTTCCTAATGGAATCATTTCTTTTCAAAAGCGAAATGAAAATGTTCTTGGAAAATGATATGGCGGATTTTCTAATTTCCCCCGACCAAATCTCCAAAAATTTTCAAAAAAATATGTAAATGTTTCTTTTGTAAAATGTCAGCAAAAATATATTTTTTAATTAAAATCATGAAGAGTATATTTTTTGGAATATTCAAATTTACGGTAGTCAAATTTCCGTCATTTTGAATTACTCGTACCTATTTGAAAATAAATTTAATGAAGATTTTTTTGGTAGCTATCTGGACTCGCCAATATCTTCTCCAGTGGTGATTGATTTCCAGGGTCTTAATGTTTTCATTGAAAGCTATTTATTTACTTTCAAGACTTCTACAAGTTTTTCAAATTTAGATTTAGATTTTTCTTCCAATATACCATTCAACCCAGAGGCGTGGCCTTTCTGTGTTGAATGAATTTTGTTACTTAGGTGTGGTTTTGTCGTAGAAAACAAACACATTTTTCCTCTTTAAAAATCACGTAATAGCTCTGATGTACTCAGCCTTTAAGCACATAAATATCACCTCACAGCCCAGAATCTTAAATCTAAATTTATACGATCCACTGTAAAATTTTAAATCCATGGATGACACGGATTTAACACTGCAAGAGACTCCGAACCATGTTTTCACAGTATTGTCGCCTACCTATAAAGTAGACTCCATGGGCGATTGGTTCTAAGGACCAAGTACACTCGGCAATTTTATTTCTGACCAAATATCCAAATATTGTCTTCTCAACGATAACATCTCACTGTTTGCTTCGACTATGGAGCGGCTGAATTATCAACTGAGTTACTCCATATGCTGAAATCTAGCAAATCTGGCAATGATTATTATCTTCAGTTAAAGTAGATGTAGGAGTGTTAAGCCAAATTAAAAAAAAAAAAAAAAAAAAAAAAAAAAAAAAAAGATGTAGCAGCAATTGAAAAATATGAAACAATCGCCGAATTACTGATCAACATAAAACCAACATTATTTGAATGCAGACTTTATCAACATAGAAAATAATATAATATTCTCTGTTTTTGGACGTAAACAAAAACCAGAACAACAACAAAAAACACCTCTACTGTTGTTTGACACTAACCTTCGTCAGTCCGCTAATTAATCAATTCTATTCACATCAAAATATTTATTTTGTTTTGTTACACAAAAGGTTTATATGCTGACTATCCGATTAGCAGAACATTTTGCAAAGTATAATATTTGAAAACCAATATCACAGGGCAGGGAGAAACCAGCATATTTCTCCACCAACCTATCTCTATATTGTTGAAAAGCTTTCATATCATAGAATGAAACTTACAAGTACTCTTTCACAACGACAAAAATAACTGGCACATGCATTATTGTGATTAAATATTATACAGGGTGTACCAAACGAATTATATCAATATCATATTAGAGCAAGGTGAAACATTTTTCCATCGAACTATCTCTATATTGTTGAAAAGCTTTCATATCATAGGACGAAACTTTCAAGTACTCTTTCACTGCAAAAAAAATATCTGGCACATACATTATTGTGATTAAATATTGTACAGGGTGTACGGAAAACACTGAAACACGTTTCCTTATTTTAAAAAGAAAACTTTTTCTAACGATTTTTAATTTTTCAAGAACCGAGAGGGTGAAATCTTATGATATAAAATTATGAATCAGTCAGTCAGCATAACAACTGGACTTCGTGTTTTATCAGCAAATAAAATAAATTTAGAATATATTTGAGCTACCGCCAAATCTTAAGACTTTTGATATATTTTTGTGTAAGGGAGGTTTCTTCATTGAAGTAAAAGACCATTTTAGTATTTATTATTTGGAAATTAGCAGTGTCGGTTCGTGAATATTTGGGCCAGGAAGGCTACATTACAAAAACAGAAGCGTGCAATCCCAGCATTCTGAAAATGCAGCTGATGTTGATTTTTATATAAAAATGTTGAATAAGATTAATACCCTCAATAAGACACTCCGCGGTAAAAAGTTCCCGCAAAGTCATTAGTCTCAAAAAGTACTGAAATCAAAACAGTGCCCGCTTCGATTGCATATCTCTTTTCTTCCCTTTTGGTTTATTATTTTTACATTGATTTCACTAGATTTAAAAATCTCACAAATTTCGCATACCTCTCTTTTACGCTTTTTATTCGCAACTTTGGAAACTCACTCTCACATACTAGACGGTGTGTCTTCTAAGAACTCTAATTCATCATTAGGTAGGCACACCGCAAAGGTGTGAAAGTAAGTTTCCAAAATGCGAAAAGTTGCGAATAAAAAGTGTAAAGGAGAGTTTTTCTCTCCACTCAGAGGTGGAACTTTTTTTTTTGATTGAGAATTTAATTTGCAAAGTTCAGCATATTCTTTTCGGCATGGTATTGAGTTTTACTCGGTTTCTTTTAGACACCCCGTATTGGACATTCATCCACATTGCAATTGTATTTTCCGTTCTTTATTCCTCATCAGATAATATTTTTTCTTCATTATTTGGAAAGGTGAACAAAATAGAGGTCAGTGGATTTTGTTTTAAATTAAAAGTTCACTTATTGAAAATATAATATTTATCGTATCTAGTATATAGGTATACCGATGTATGTTCGTTATACCATTTTTAATATTAATTTTTTTAGTCTCATCACTTCTTTAAAACGATTTTTTTTCGCTTTCGTCTTCAAAATAACATGATTCAAACAAACGTATTTTTGTGGTCTACATACCTCGGTCTCAGGAGCTCAGTTTTTAAGAATGACGGATTGTTGGTTCGAATCCAAGCGAAGGCATTAATTTTAATAATAACGTGGGAAGTACAATGTAATTATTTTACTTACCTGCAGATATTTTGGGAATCTAGGCGCGAAATGTACGAGGCACTTTTCTTCCAGTTGGTACGATTGATTTTGCAATTTGTGTATTATTCAGTTCATTTAAAGAACATTTGAATTCATTTAATTTTTTTTATTTGAAATTGCAAACCGACCAAAATGTCATTTAATTCTTTAATTTTAATAGACTTCTCGGTTCAATTTGGGACCTTATCGAGCTATATTTATAGAATAGTTCCAGGATTCTGATTGCCGGGTCACACCGTTCAGCCGATTTCCACTCCTTCTTCCAATGCGAAAGATTTTGTAATTATTCAGTTTTGCAGCTGCCCTAATATCAATGTTAGTTTCTACTTTAAAAATAATATTCTTGCTTCATATTAATCTTAAGTTCAAAGTTTGCTGAAAATAAAATGATCTGGATGAAGGTACTCTTTAAGTTGTTGTTTTTGTTTTCTGACAGCAGTTGGGGGATAAAAGTTGTCAAAATATTTTAAACAGGATTTGTAAGTGTCAGAGTAAAATTCATTAGAACAACTAAAAGTGGAAACAAAATTTTAAATTGTATAAAAGCTAATCCTTTCTCACCTTGAATGTATTTTAATGAAAAATTCAAGATGCATGATGACGGGTTTACGTGCTACGTGCTACCAATGTGAAGAGACAAGTCAAAAGTGACGTGTTTTAAAGTAAATTAAAATTAAGCTGTTACACCTGAAACTTTTGACTAAATTTTGTTTTACTTGAGAAATTTCGAAACGTTTCATTATAAATTTGTAATTTTAACTTCTTAGACTTAAAGCTTTATTGGCCTTTGAAGGACGGGATGATAATGTTGACTTTTATGTTTCGAGAAAAAGTTTGAACCACCTAAATATATTCTCTGATGCGAATAAGTATGCTAAATCCATCGCAATTCATCTGATTATATGAAATCTGTAACAATAGAGTACATTGTATCGCTACAGTTAGTGTATCAGTAATTGTTTAATTAATAAAATGGTAAGGCAAGCGAATAAATTGAGGGGAATGGACTCCTCCCGAATCCATAGGCAGGCCCGGATCAAGCATGCGCGGGGTCCTTGGCAGATTTGGGCGCGAGGCCCCTAAAATGAATATTTTGAGGAAAAAATACATATAGCATTCTAAAATGTTCAAAAGTCTACATAATAGGTTTGCTTACAACTCAATCTATTCATTACATATTATGATAACCATCATGATACCAATATTTAAACATGGTTTATTAACACAAAATCTTACCTTGATCGGATTATCTATCTATATCTTATACATATAAATTAGAGTCACTTTTCATGTCTGTCTGTCGGTATGTTCGCGATAAACTAAAAACTACGGAACGGATTTAAGTAATTACCAATCGACCAAGTGACTCCCGAGGAAGGTTTTAGTGTAAAACAAAGTCTCAAATGTCCGGCCTGAAATTGATGGGAATGACCCCCCTCCCCAAACCATAGCCTGAGACCCCAGAAAAATGATCATAGTTCAAAAATATACAACCGTTTTCGAGTTACGGCCGATTTTCCCATCTTTGTATGGAAATCATAAAATACTATTAGAAACGGTAAGAAGTATAGAACAATTGATAGGAAATGGACGGGGTCCTGGGACCCCATAAAATTTATCTCAGTTCAAAACTTTCCAACCGTTTTCAAGTTACGGCGATTTTTTTTTTTCTTTTGTATGGGAAATCATAGAATACTACCAGAAACGGTAGGAGATATAAAAAAATGATGGGAATAGACAACCCCGTCCCAAAAAAAACCCAGTAAACTTATCAGAATTCAGAACTCTACAACCGGGTCAACCGGTCGAGGTACGGCCGATTTTTGTATGGAAAATCATAGAATACTATATTAGAAACGGTAAGAACTATAGAACATTTGATAGGAATGGACCCCCCCCCCAAAAAAAAACGAAGACTCCAACCGTTTTCGATGTTACGGCCGATTTTCCAATTTTTGTATGGAAATTCTAATTTTTGTTTACGCTGGGTCGCAGACCCAGCCTAAACTCAGCAGACTTCAACACCCATTTTATTTTATTTTGGAACCTAACCCAATACTATTCCCAACACTTTCTACACAGCTTAACAACCCGTTACTACTCCCCATGTTCTACATATAAGTTAACAAACGTGTATGTAATATGTAATCTCTGATCGCGTTTAAACGGTTGTACGCCGATTATTATTATTATTGAAGAGTCAGATTAATTATCATTTTTTCTCTCATCTTCTGCGGGTACTCAACTAGTTATTTATATTTGTGATTTGACTCCAACTTTACGTGCCTTTTGCTCTGCAAATGTGTCAATGATGTTTACAAGTTTTCCGCTGAGAACAGGTCTATACCTGCTCTCAGCGACCGTCGCAAAAGTGTGTATGGAGTGTGTGTCAGAATAATGTCTACATCTGATGGGTTTACTAACTTTTAGAATACAAACCCCTGGATACAAACTGCTATATCTATATACCTACCTATACGACACAGGTATTACTCAATAGGTGGGTAGGTACTATTTTATTATCTATGTGGTTGAATGTTGTAGAAAAGTCGATTTTCAGAGAGAGGGAGACGGACAGAGAGAGGGGGGGAGCACGCTATGTCCTCAGAAATGTCCATTGATTTTTCTAAGTATACCTAAGTGTAAGCTTGGTCTAAAACTCATAATACCTAGTGTAAGTTGCCCAAAGTGCGGGGCCCTTGGCATTTGCCAAAAATGTACTAAGAAAGGAAATAAAATCAAAAGTTCAAATGGAAGCAAGTTACCGCCAAAAATGACGTTTTTTTAGCGGATTCCTTAGCAATTTTTTTTTTCTGGGCAAACTAAACGAAAAATGACCGAGAATGTACCCCCAAAATAGTATATAAGGGCCCCATAAAAAATATAAAAATGTTTTTTTTCGGTTTCACTCTTATTTATGGCCGGTTATCACCACCGAAAAATCGGAATTGAGAAGTACCACATCGGGATGAGCGAGAAAGCTGAAATCTAATATGACGTGTTCCGCAGTACAAAAAGCAATATCCTTGATTAAAATATTGAATTTTCTAAATAGGAGCCATGTTCATCCTGGGGGTCGGTTCCATCAAAAATCCATAATTGAGATGCTTTAAAGTCGCAATCTCGAATTTATTGTTGTATTTCGTCACCGTAGCGAAGTATGACAAACAGTTAGTGTTCATAGAAACCGAAAGTAAAAAAACGTTAACCTGTCTCATTTGGTGTCTTTTTGTTGGTCCCATTTTGGTGTTACTGTCGTGTTTGTGGGGTTCTGCTTTAGAAAAATATTAAAAAATAAGGCCAAGTTTTTCTTCTTCTTTCTCATCGACAGTTTTTCATTTTTCAAAAAAGTTTTCATTTCGGTTGCTTGGTTACAATATTATTGAGTCTACAAGACATCTTCCCCCAATATCAAATTCAATAAATAAAAAAAAAAAATGTAAAAAAAACAACACTATTTAAAGATAAAAATTATATGGCGAATATATGTCATAATTATTCGTTTATTTATTTATACATAAAATGATTTTTACAAAAGTACTTTTTCTTAAACTTATAACCATCGAGATTTTTTTTAATAATAATAATTTGTTTAAAATTGAAAAATTATAATATCGCAGAAAATTATCGAGTGTCAAAATAACTATGACATACTTTTTTGAAATCCCAACAAAAATAAATGGTACGGAAAACCGTACTAGACTTTCTCTTCCTTAATCATTCCATCAGACTACCACCGAATGCAGATGTTGTCTTCTAAAGTTTTAAGTTTTTTAGTTATATATTTTAGTTATTGTTATAATTCTTTANTCTGCACGAATACAATACTTTATCTTCTATGGAAGAGAAAGTAAAAATCTATTAAATCTATTTGTTTATTTTGACTTAAATAATTCTATTTAGCAAGAACAATGGAAGATAAAATTAAGATAGCAAATATTCAAAAAGCTAATTAAAATAACAACATAATTATCTATTAAAAAAATATTAAACATTGTAAATTTGAAATTCCATTAAAAAATATTATAATATAAAACAATGAAATTATGGCAATTTTTTCTAGCATAAATATTACTTGGCGTTTTTTTAATTTATGGATTTTTTTGTAGAAAATAAAACATAATTAAATATTTTAATGCGTGTACTCTGATAGCCCATTTAAAAAATTCTATGAATAAAATTATTAAAAGTTTAGGCCATTTATATATTTTTTATGACAGTTATTTTTTTTTGAACAAGCTGTTAAAAATATTATTAATTGAGGGGGGATATTTTTTAAAAATATTTATTTAGTTTTAGACTTTCTTTAAGTACTTACTCCTTGAAATTAAATATAAAATGTTTGTTAATAGGAAGTACTTAGTTTTATTAAAAAAAAAAAAAACATCAGCCTTGGGAACAGCTGTCAGCTGTAGGTGATAATTATTTATATTTATTGGACAAAAGTTGGAGAAATCTGAACGATTGACGATTGGTGTATGAGTATTTGGCTCTGTAAGTGCCATCTAATGTTATTGATTAAACTTTGAAACTAAAATAAATAATCATTCGCAAAATGGTGCAATGTGATTGTGACGAACATGAACCATCTAAATACGTCTTGAAAACTTCCACTCAAATTGGACATCGTTTCATAACTTGTTCTTCTTCTCAACAAAAAGTTCAACCCAATTATTTCTATCATGAACTCGTTAAAGAACGGGATCCTCGAATCAAATCTCTCTTCTTTGAGACAACACATAAAAACTGTTATGGGAGAAAAATATCAGAAAAAGATTTAACAAGAAGACATTACAATCGTGATGGTACATTTCACAGTCATACTAATGGAAGCTTGAGAACTATTGATCAAATGCCGGACACGCCTTTCAAAGAATCAGAATATAAAGACAATTTTGATTGTGGAAGGAGTAAAAATCCTCCCCACATTGTGAAATATTTCGAAGGTAATAATTTGAAACAATTTAATGGAATGTTTGGTTCAAATTCCAATGAAATAGTTCCTCGTATTGGAGAGAAGATGTATGAGATGACATCATCCAACTTGGCCCTCATGAAAATACTGGATCCTTATGTTTCAGTATACAAATACAATTTCGAATACCCAACAGATTCTTCGTTTTTCAAATACCGAAAGCAACTATCAGAAAATTATTTGAACACTAAAGCACTGAATAGAATTACTCTTGAAAATGAACACATGAATAGTGATCCTGCCATTAATAATCATAGGGAAGAAAATTTAAATAACCCCAAATTTGGTGCACTCCAAATGATACCAAAATCTAGTCAACCGGTTCCTAATTTTGGTTTGGTGTCTGAAACAAAAAATAATTTTACGGATCCTAAAAATAGATTTAATAAGTCGTACACATACATTAGGGATTATATTCAATAAAAAGATAACTCTCGAACGTCTTATCTTATTTTGATGGTACGGACATTTTTTATGTTCAAAGAATTTGCTGATTTGTTTTTTGGCCCTATTGGACCTCCCGGCTCCCCATGGTGGTAATTTTAAGTGAGTGAGATATACATTCAGATTCTACATAATGGACAAATTTTCTGTGGAAATTAAAATAAATATGAAATCACCTACAACTTATCTGAACTAACTATTTTTTAAATTTTATTGTTATTTTTTAGTATGTTTTTCTTCTTCTTCTAATCAATCAATAGTTGTTTCCGATGATAGCCAGGTGTATGAGACGACAGCTCCATTAGTTGCTGTTTGTTGCTAAAATGTTCAACTGTCATCAATACTGCAAAATATTTAATTACATAAGTTGCTTTCTGTGTTATTTTACATCAGCATAAGCTTCATTTCTCACATGCTCGAGTATAATTAATTTTCATATAAGAAAGTTCAAAAGTCATATAATTGGATTCGTCTGTTCGAAATTTCTTAGAAAAAAAAAATAACTTTTACTTTTGAATACCAGAATTTTTTTAAAAAAAAAAATGTAAAATTTTCCTAGAAATATGTAAAATAGAAGATACAATGTACATAATTGTTCGCAATGTTCGTCTTCTGTGGAAAAGTTCTGGTAAAGTGAACATCAGTTGTAGCATAAGATATCTAACGTAGCGAAAACTTTTCCAAAAGATGATGCACAAAGATCAAAGCTTTGCTTCTATGAAACCACTAAATTAAGTAACAAGACTCAAGTTCTAAGGTAAAATGACACTTCTTGAAATTCGAAAAATCATTCATAGGAGTTTCATCCCCTCTGTGCAATACGAAATCCCAACCCCAACATGTCACTTAGACTTGATGTCTACATTTATGTTTACTTGAAGAAAATAAATTGAAGTGCCGGTTCACACTGCAAGCCTCCAAAGCTCTGTAGGGATTTACGAACTTTTACAATCGACTTTGAGAAGAAAAAAAATTAAATAGCTTTTCTGCATTGACAAGGTAATTGTTAAGTGTTATTATATCTTGTCATTATGTGTAGTTGCAAAATATTAATTTTATACTTTTTATCAACCATTTTTTTTTTTTTTTATTATTCTATTCATCTATCTGATTAAATAATAATATCTTAGGTAACTTGAAGTCTCTTTTGTTATTAAACTTTTTAAAGGACATCATAGAAATACAAGGTGCTTAAAAAATATTCCATATCCACTACGCTAAGTTCATCATATGATTATCCTCAGAAATTACCCGAACTCGGCACAGGGTGCATCGTGGTCAGTTGAAATATTTTCTCCGGGATCAATTAGTTATACTTTTACCTACTTTCTTTTGATCCAGAGAATATTAACGAGAGCGGTAGCGCTCCGCCCGCCAAGTCAAATACAATGAGCGTTGCACAAGTGATATATTATACTTCACGTCACAAAGTGCACTTTTCAGGTGTCTACAGCCAAGGGAAAAATATGTGGAGTGACTTTTGTTGAATATTTCATAATTGGATTGGTAGATGATGAGATTAAATCAATAATTTAAAAATAAAATTTACGGAAATATCGGAAAAAGATTTAACAAGAAGACATTACAAATGTGATGGTACATTTCACAGTCATACTAATGGAAGCTTGAGAACTATTGATCAAATACCGGACACGCCTTTCAAAGAATCAGAATATACTCGTAAAGACAATTTTGATTGTGGAAGAAACAATTTAATGGAATGTTTGGTTCAAATTCCAATGAAATAATTCCTCGTATTAGAGAGAAGATGTATGATATGACATCATCCAACTTGGCACTCATGAAAATATCGGAAAAAAGTTTCTCAAAATGTTAATTTTTTGACAATTTTAGTCTCTCTGTTCTTCATCTTCTTTGGACGTTGACCGGAACCAAAAACCGCAAAATCTGCGGAACCGATTTTGATCAGAGATGTCTCATTTGGTTACATCTTGTGGAAGGGTTGTGCCTTCTTTTTGATATTGTTATCATAAAAAGGTACCCCCCCACTACCAATAGTTCCGTCAAAACCGGTTTTTAATAAGCATTTAAAATTTTTAAATCGTATATAAAATCGCAATTAAAAGATACATTGAGATGAACCATGTTTCATTAATGTCCAAAAACTTATAAAGGGCAGAAAAAAATAATATGGAGGGGGTAGAAGGCATTTGGGAGGGAGAAAAATAGGGAATCAATTAAGTTCAATCGAACTGTATAATTATACTACTGATAGTACTGATGTATGGTCAAATAATATCCTTGAGTAATACATAATCTTTTCTTGATAGTAGCCGTGTCCAACCTAGTGGTAGGAACCGCAAAAATCCATAATTGAGAAGTAGCACAGCGGGATAAGCTAGGAAGCTGAAATTTGAATCAAAGATGTTTCACAGTAGGAAAATAACATCCTTGAGTAAAATATTGATTTTCTAAGTAAATATACTCGTATAGCAGCCGTTTTGTGCAGGTCCAGTGCAGGTACGAAAATAAGTCCAAAATTCATAAGTACACTTCGGTATAAGCTAAAATTTGAAACAAAGATGATCCGCAGTACAAAAATAACATACTTCATTTACATTTCGTTACCTATATCACACATGCCCTAAATTTATCACAATTTTTTTGAATTTACGACGAACACATAAATTGACCCTTTCAAAAAGAATTGAAATTCCCCCAAAAAAACACTTATTATGTTTGTACTTTTATTTGAACAAAAAATATTTGTACCATTCTATTTAAATTTCTTGAGGAATCGACACTTTATTTCAATAAAAGTCACTTCCGGGGGGTTGAATTTGGATCACACCTTAACCATTCGCTTGGCCATAGCCTTTTTGTATACCTAGAGCTTTTCAAATATTTCAATCCTTTCAAAAGTTAAGGGTGGGTGACGGTCATTCTGGGACACGCTGTATTCATCAAGAAACCTAAGATCTGTTAATGGGGTCTCGTGTGACGACGTCCAATGTGCGCTCTTGATAATGGATGAGGAAAAAGGAATCTGTTCTAATTACTTGTAGCAACATGTGGCACATGTTATTGTCTTGATTTTCCTCAGCCATAAAGTTAACATTATTTGATAAAAGAAAATTGATAGCAAAGGGGTGAGCTTTCTTCGTATCTTATATTTAATTCAAGTTTTTGGCTGGAAAACAGGGTGGTCCTATTAAAATGATTGAACTTGATAAAACCTAGTCCAAAACAGTTGAAGTGGGCCAATCTTAGGTTCATGTACCTCAAGGCTGATGTTTTTGGTTTTGGACAAATCTCCCGTTCGACGAATGAAAGCTGCTATTCTTATCATTCTATTGGTACCAAAAAAAATGATGTTACGTGAAGTCTTTCAAATTTATTCCTGGGAGATACTGTGGAAGTGTTTTGAGCCAATTTTACTCCCCTCACAGAGCAGTTATAATTGACGAAAACGAAATGACTTTCATCCGGAGTAATATTTTTAGGGAACTGATCCAGCGCTATTTTAGTTCCAATGCTAGTTCCTAACCTGATTGAACGAAGAAATATGGTCCATGTTTTAAAATCCCCGAGTAAGACCTACGCTTCCCCGTCCCTGTCAGTTTGTCTTTGTGAACTCTCGAACATGTCGTCCGATTTTGACGAAACCCAGTATGAGTATTCATTATTTTTCTAAAAGTGGCTTTTGGTAACTATTTTTAAAGTTTTTTTTGCCGCGGTTATATAAGATTGCATAAATACACAAACTATCTTTTGGCATTGCTCAGGCGGATGAGCTTCATAAGTTTGGTCAAAAATATTGGGGACCCCTTTCAAATAATTCAGGGTGTGTCTAATAGTTGAGACAAAGATAATAAGTAAATAATTCTGGTAGGTCTTGTTTTGTGCACATCTTCTTTTCTAAAAATAAATATCTTCTTTTAGCCTGAGAAAGTTATAAGCAAATTTGACCAAAGAGACTTTTTCTAATATTTAAATATTAACAATAAAATTACAAATTAACATAAGATATTACACCTGTGGTGAGGTATACACCAGGACAACGCGATAAATATCCGTCGATACCTACGCATCTACTTTTGGCTTGTTGTACAGATGGGCGTGTTGTACAGATATTTTCTATGTCATCTACCAATATAACTAGTAGTTCTATTACTAAAGAAGTTACTAGTAGTTCTTATTACTAAAATTTGGTATGCCCAGTAATCCAAATATTATATTCTAAATTTTTTGTATAAAAAAAAAAAATGTTTTTGGCGCCTCGGTGGGGGCCTACATGCCTACAAATGAAAAAAAAAAAAAAAAAAAAAAAAAAAAAAAAAAAAAAAAAAANTCTGAAGGCTACCAAATCTTTTTAAAATAATACTATTGATGAATATGGAAAAAACGTCGTGGGTGAAAAAAATCTCTTGGAGAAAAAAACGTCTCGAATTACAGAAAAATAAAATTTTACTTTCATCATTTTTTCATAACGCGCCTAAAGAAGTATAACTTCAAAAAAAGTTTAGTTACGAGACTTACGAGGCTCAGAATTGCAAGTAAAGATACTTGCAAACTTAGTGTTAGCGTACTTATTACACGCTCGTTTTTTCTTGGCTTTGCGAAACTAGTGTTTTGCTTAATCCCATTTTAATAAATACTATGGTGAATCTTGTTTATATCTCCCCATGTGACGTACCAGGTCATTCATTTATTAAACAAATTCACAATATTATCTACAAACATGGGGTAGGTAGGTTACTATTTTGTATTCTATCGAAACATTTTAACTCTGGGAGAGAAAAATAATAATTCAGAATGAAAAAAAATAAAATGAGCAGTGCTAGCACACTCTTCTTTCCCACGTGCGAAGAAAATAAAGCAAGATAAACAACCTGAGGCATTGGAAACAAATTGTAATGAACAAGAGGGCTTAAAAAATTATCTTCTCAGAGTAAATAAATTAGGAAATTTTCATGAGGAAGATGTTGGAAACGTGTTACCGCACACCTCTTTAAATAAGAACAAACTCATGGATGAAACACCTTTACACAAACCAAAAATTCCTGATACTATGGTAATCATTATTTCACTGTTGTAAAAGAGTTGAAATATTTAAGAATAAGTGGTAAAAGAAAATTATGTGGATGTGGACATTGTTTTTGTAATTTTGTGCAAGAGAAGAACGGAAATAACTGTATTAGGGGGGCCGATTTTACACGCCGCCTTATACTCTCTACTGCAAACTTTTGTTACCCTACTCCTCCGAAACTACTCTACCGATTGTCTCCAAATTTTTGTTCCATATTTTGAATAAACCCAAAAGTGCATATGCATATAGCCATTTTAAGAAAGATGTGTTGAAATCGGTCGATTTTTTGTCCGATTTTTCGATTTTTTTTACAAAATTCAGCAAGACAGGGTTCGATTGTGTCACGACAACACATCTACTCATAGCGAGAAAGTTTGAGGTGTTATCTTCATCCTTAATTTAGGACACTGTTTGCAAAATTACGACTAGCCATTCCAGAGTTACAGGTTCGAATGCGAGATCGGGAAAAATAAAATTAAAAAAAATACTAATTCTTTAGCCGAAACGAAAAAATACTAATTGTTGAGCCAAAATATCAAAAATTTGATTTGATTGGACCCCCCCCCCCCAAACCTTAGGTTGAGACGTCTGAAAATATAGCGGAATTATAAACGCTCCAATTGTTTTCGAGTTATTTCGATTTTTGTATGGGAAATCATAGAATACTATTAGCACGGGAACGGCCATGCCTTAAAAAGAAGAAAGTATTATAATGGGCTGAAATTATCGATGTCAAGTGTTCAATGTCGAAACACGTTTTGTGATCCCCAGAGTCCAAATTTCGAGTTTCAGGATTCGAGACCGTCAAAAAGAGGCAAACCCGGTACATTCAAATGTAAATGAAAGTTTCGTGGCGCGTCCAATATATAAAATTGGCAAACTAGCAAATTTCAAGTCTCCAGTGCTTACTGTTTCCTTTTAGGCAATGATAGACTGTACTTCAACCACAAGTATCTTTGTGCATTATTTCATCTATTATAACTTGATTTTATGCTGGTTTCGTGAAAGCCGCCTATAAGCGATAAAAAGCCGTTCACGGTGGATTTTACGAGTTTTAAGCTCTTACCGTTCTCGTTTTAGGCAGAACCGCCAAAAAGCGATAGCAAGTGTAAAAATTGGATTAGTGTTCAGCCAAAAGTGTCTTTGCGCATTAAATGCACGTTATTGATATGAATAGACACCAAATTTCAAGTTGTAGCTCTTACCGTTCATATTTGATTTCAAACAAGTTTCGTGTGTCGTTCATTGCAAATTACAATACCATAGTGGGGTTATATTGGACATAACTCCTAAATATTGAACTTTTTGAAGTAATCTCTCTGTTTCATGTGTTTCGGAATTAGGTCAGACTTTTCAAATTCCTCTTTACGAGTTTATTTGGGATCATTTTTACCGTTTGATAGAGCTTAAATTTCTGAATCCAAAGATATCGTGTCGTAAAATGACATTTTTGTAGTTATCGCCCTAACATGCGAGTTTATGATAAGTTATCGGTATTTGATTCGCAGAATCTCGTTGCCGATTCCGATAATCCAAGCAACTTTATGGTGTATAAATGTGTCATAATAGATAACCAAAAAAGAAATCAGTGTGTTGGAGAATGAGATTACATGGCCCAAGGGTACGAATAATTATACTTTTATGTGAAAGATATGTTGCATGGCGTTTCATTCATTATATCCGTATGGATCTGCTGAGTTGGTCGATAAAACTCGTACGACAAAGTCTACCACGCTGGACCATTTTCAGCAACATAAAGATCAATGCAATCAAGGAAGGTGTGATGTTCTCAAAAATATCTTTGTTTTAACGGAAGAATTAAAAAACTCTGCCAATGTGACACCTGGGTTTATTATTTTTCTAGCAAAAAAGTGCAAATTTTGAAATTACCTATCTCCTGACAGGGTTAACATTAACTTTTGAAGTTTATCCTGTAGTATTGTACTATACTATGGAATGTATGTTCAAAATTTCAATGACCTATCCCCTGTAGAACCGGATATCTGACGGTGTGAAAAACCTGGTGAAATGCTTCGTGTAAAGATACACTGGTGCTTTCCGGAACTTGGCCTGGC
>CM022879.1:24755985-24768948 GCA_012654025.1 Pachypsylla venusta | reverse complement strand
AGAGCCCAGATGGGACCTATATACCAAATTTCATCCAAATCGGTCAACGCTAAGTGGCAAAAGTGCCCATCACGGCGTACGGCGCGGCGGACAAACGGATTTTTTTATACGATTTTTGGATTCTAAACGTATAATATCAAATTTTTTTTTTCCGTGACGATTCCAAAGGTTCATTATTGAAAATAATAAACCAAAATGAAATTTCAAATGACTCGAATCAAAATTTTATGCTTTTGGTGCTCAAAAATTCGAGGAACAATGGATGGCTTCACCCGTTTTTGTCCACGAACACAGTTTATTTTGGCCCCATTTGGCCACCGGGAACCTCATGGTGGCTCTTTATTGAGTCAGATCTACAGTTCCCAAAACTACTAGTAAGTTGGGTAGAAAAATATTTCTTGCCTGCATGAAAAATTCTGATGAATTTCAGGATTTAGAAAAAGTTTCTCTTTAAAACTACTTTCTGTTTGTTCGATCACCACAGTTTTTTGTTTATGAATTGCACCAAATGGCATCATCAAATTGTTGAACGATCAAGTGAAGTCAATCAGTATCATTTTCGGATCATTATGAGAAATGAAATGTTACTAACAATTCAATTTTTTTTTTAAATATATTTTTTGGGCTTTAATTCTGCTGACTGCCACTTACAGAGGATAAATACAAGGGTGGAGACAAGTGAAGAAAATAGTTTTTAAAGTAATCGTAAAAATAATGATTAAATATTTAAAACGACAATATCGATTCCGTATTAATTATTTAGGTAAGCTTTTAATATCACTCAGACTATGAACTTAGATGTCGAGTTAATAAAAGGGAGATTTTTTAATTATGAACATTGATAGCTTTTTTGAGTTTATTGAATCAAATGTATTGGGGGGGGGGGGCTGTTTTTTATTACAAACTTTTTGATCTGGTCTATTTCTTATAAGCAAGAGTTTCTACTTACAAGGTCTGTTGACAAAGTATGTATTTCCTGAGAAGGAGAGGGCGCGCAGTTCAGTTTCACCTACTATGAAGTAGTAGGTTTTATCTACCTCCGACAAGCTGGAATGAGCAACTGTTTTATCTTACTCCGACAAGCTGGAATGAACAGACCGTTAATGCATCGTAATCTTCAAAAAAGTTTTGACCAAGATCAACAGGGTTCTAGGGAGCCTACATAGAAATCGATTATTATTATTTTTTTGTCGGTGACATTATTTCACAGCAACCTGCTCTGAAAAAATGTTTGATTTTTTTTGTATGTTCTGAAACCATACTTCAAACTTTGTGAATAGACTGAATATTTTGAGTATTTAAAAATCATATACCAAAAAATACAATATTTAGCACGCTGCGATGATTTTTTGGGATTATGTTATTTACTGCCATTAAGTCATTAGCCGTACACGATTTGTAAAATTTCAATTTTTTACCTCTTGCCAATCCTGGGATAAAAAAAATACGGACAGAGAGACAGACATCGTAGGCATAACTCAAACGAGGCATGCGGGGAGACAGTAGTGATCTAAGTGTCAAATTGCTTTTTTGACATCAGGGCAAAATTGATTTGAAAGATCAACAAAAAATGTAATAATAATATATAACTTTATTCTAAACGTGTGGAATTTTTTTTAAAGTTATGTTGAAGGTTCCGTTTAACTCTACTTTCATATTCATAATTACATCCTTCGAGAACTCAACCCTCAATTAGATTACATTCGCTGTGAGATTATAATATGAACGCCAGAGATCCTGGACAAACTTTATTGGAATTTACTTTCTTCCCATCGTTTATTTCTTGGAGCGACCTCCATTTTCCCCTTCAACTTTATATGTTTGTATTCTTATCAGATTTCATTGAGTGCCTTCTACATATAGTGTTATAAGTATATTTATTTTGATCAGATATACGAGCGTGCACACTTCTTCCTTTCTTTCTTTCATAGTTTTTTTTTATTATTGTGTGGTTTCTTTTGTTGTGTTTTACGTTAATCCGAAAATTTATATTCTTGTTTTTACAAATGTTTTTTTCTTAGCCCTCTCCTACCCACTACTTTCTCAGACTGTATTTCTTTTTCTCCTGGTTACTTCCCCCTCTTCTTATGTTTCCGTCTCTTCCCCTTTAATACACATAGTTATAGATCACAATAGTTCTCCTCCTCCCTAACACTCTGGAATTTAAAAAACATAATTCATGCTTTATTCTTTGTTTTCTTTTGTTTTTAACATTTTCTTTTCTTTCTTTCTATTTTATTTTGTTCTTTTATTTTATTTGAAAGGATTGACCTTTCCCTTCCCCAAAGATTTACATTTGTAATTTTCTTTGTTCTTTTTGGCAGGATAATACAAAATGTATATAGAGGCTCATGATTGAAATATTTGTTTGTTTTTTTCAATTTAAGTTTGTATTATTTATTGAGGGTTCGATTTTGAAAATTTGAAATATATGTATATGGTTATTTTATTTATACCATAGTCATAAATATTGAAAACACAAACACTTTAGTTTTGTAAGAAAAACTGCATACTTAGCCGATTTATCCTCGAAAGTTTACCAACTCTAACCAAAGCCAATGACTAATATTAACGTAGGTATCAATAATAATTGTGGTGTCTATGCGGTATTGGTGTTTTCTTTAGGAAAGAGAAACGCGAAAATGAATATAAAAGTTAATTTTTCTCAAAAGCGCCATTTTTAGGCCATTTTAGGCGCCGTCTATAGGAGCGCTCCTATACATCCTACAGGAAAAATGTGTGCATTGAAATTGCAGTACATTTAATTGTCGTTTAAATGAATCGCCGGCCAACGATCATACCACGTTGAAAACACCAGTTCCCGTTAGATCACTGAAGTTAAGCAACGTCGGGCGAGGTCAGTACTTGGATGGGTGACCGCTTGGGAACACGTATCGTTGGTTCCTTTTTCCGGCCTAACCCAGGCTGGGTGAGGTCAGTGTGGGTAGCTGGTTTGCAAGTTTCCAGCGAATGGAGGGTAAAACCCCCGTCTTGAATGAAAAAAAAAAAAAAAAAATGAATCGCTACAACTGTTGGCCTAAAAGGAACAGGAAGCGATTTATTGAGGAAAAAAAGGCGTTTTTGAGCGGCTTTTTCAAGAAGGAAAATAACGGATAAGGTTTGGGAGTCCAAAAATTTAGATTTTCAAAGAGGAGTATTAAAAAAATCGTGGTGATAGAGATAAATATCTCACTAGTTCTGCAAGAGTGTTCCGTCGAGGATATTGAAATAACCCTTCCAGATCATATCCAGTTGCCAGATTCCTACTGATTAAAATTGACTCTTCCAAATCTGCTTGCATGTGTGTAAAAAGAGATAATTATGAAGTCATTATCTATTAAATAGAAGGCTACAGTAGATACTAATAAAGAATCTGCCCATTGTTCCGTGGGACTTTCGTATTTTTACATTTATTCACAAGAGGGTGTGCGAAATAATTGGATTGGTGCTAAATATCTTGGAAAGGGCTTTCTAGTGATTTTCAAAAATGTTGGCCTTTCTGTCATATGGCCTTTCTGTCTTCCTACTATGTTGGCCTTTCTGTCTTCCTACTATGAATAATATATGTATAGTATCTCCAAGAAATATATCTCATATATTTTTCTTATAAAAGTTCACCAATGGCCTATTTGGAAAGAGAACAGACTGACGACTGCTGACTATCGTGTTTCATTACTTTTGTTGAAACTCGTTAAACAAAACTCGAGTATTGCAAACTTTTTCCTTCAGACCACATCGTCAGCAGTTTTTTGCAATCTTTTTTTCTTTCTTTCCGCAATTTGAAAAATCTTGTTTTCATTGTTTTGTCATTTTTTTCTTTTTTCCCATAAAATTGTTTTGAATAGAAATCGAAATACATTTGAATGAGAAGGTTGAACAAAATTCCCCATGATTTACATTTATGTGTTGTCAAGCTAGTTTCAATATCACCCTGCGACCGCGGCAAGATTTCGTGTACACTTTTTAGCCCATTTTTGGCTATGCAAATTTTCACAGTTTTTGGTTTGACTCAAGGCCGTAACCAGGAGGGAGGGTCCATGGGTTCCATAGCCCCCCACCCCGAAATTTCATAATGCATGACTTATGTAATATTGTAACGTGTAACAACATCATCTTCCATGATCACCATTTTCAGGTGTTAGTCCTGGCTTGGTTGTCAATCCTTCGCCCCCCCCCCTCCCCCTAAAAATCTTGTATACGGCTTTGGTTTGACTTGCAGATACGATAAATAATATCGAGTTTTTTTAAAAAAAAGTTTATGCCTTGAACTCATTTTTACATGACTTCAGGCCTAAAAATAAAATATATATCTATCTATATACTCGGAAAAAATCTCAACTGCAGATTGTAAGGTTTGATGTGGCACGACTGGAGAGTTCACTTGAAAATAAAAAATAAAGATTGAGGGTGCTCTTTATGCATATGTTCGGTGTGAGTGTCTATATAGACGTTCGTTAGAGCAATTTTTTAGAGAGTCGATACTAAGGTTGAACACATAAATCCAGAACATAATTATGGATAGAGATGTAGAACACAAACTGACAGCATATCAAATTATTTTCAAATCCTATTGCCTTTGCAAAATTTGAATTTTCAAACAAAGGGATGTGTATCTAATAACAACCTCACTCATTCATGGATAGCATTTAGCTGACTAATTAAGCTGTTCAAAGCCTTGGCTTAGCTCACACTATACTTGTACTGTAAAATGACAATTAATATATCACAAGGGACCAATATTTTATTTGTTGCGGCCCTTGATTTGTTGCGAAAACTGGTGCATAATTTGTATAGAGGAAAATTCATTTAAGCGATGAGGTCAACAAGTTCGTTTTTTGTGTATTTTAAATTGAACTCATATTTACTCCTCTATAATACTTGGCTCCGTCAGGAGGGCAATAACCTACTTGAACTAAAACCGGATGTCAAATATTGGCCCATCCCTTCCGAGATTTCTAAAAGAAACCAAGTTTCTATTACGCGCCTTAGAATTGGTCATACACAACTAACACATAGTTTTCGGATGAGGGGGAAAAGTCCCCCTATCTGTGACACTTGTTCTTGCAGAATCTCTGTCAAACACATTCTTAATGATTGCCTCAAATTTGCCACTGTTAAAAACGGTCTCAATTTTGAATCTGTTCTCTTGTCTGAGGCGGGACATTTTCAAGATTGATTCCTTCCTAAATAAGACCAAACTTATTTTGTAATCTCTCCTTTTTCAGTGTAAACGGCTGCAACCTTGACAGTACGTTACTAGGTGGGTTATCATGAAGGTCCGCGCCCTTTTGATGTTGGCTATTGTAAGTTCCAGCTAATGGAAAACCTCCCGTCTCAAATGACCAATAGATGTTAAAGCTAAAACAATTCTTGACGACTCCAAAGGTCCATTTTTGAATAATAAACCAAAAAGTATGTGCAATACCTGAAAATTTAAACTTAATCTAATGCAGCAGTATGATCGCGTGACAGAAAGATGGTCGCGGGTTAAACAGCCTAAAAAATTTTGACTCTAAAAGATAAGCAAAACAGAAAACATAGGATTAAGCTTACTTTAAGCTGAGTAAGCCATATAAACGTAAGATGTTCTAATTAATCAGTGAACCGTCCTCGAATTTGTAACTTTTGAACACGAGTCATGTGTCTCGTGGGAAAGAGTAGGAGGAAACTGAGAATAGCTACTCCCTTAGACAGGGAATACGGATTAGGTGTAATCGTAATACCTCTCTGATTTGCTTTGATAGTGTTGAACAATTGATAATGACAACATTGATAATGTTGAATAATTTCTTAATACAAAAATGTGAAGAAAAAAACTACATGAAGCCCAGAAGAAGCATTTGCACAAACATGTGGTGCGTAACCTTTCCTATTAGGCTGACGCTAAGATTCTAGGACTAACAATTTTCAAGAGTATTAACATTGCTGATGAGAATACCTAGCCCAGTACATAATTCGCATTTCGGGCAGGCTTGCAGAAGTTCATCTTACTGAATATTGTGTTTGCTTGTTGGTACTTCCTACAAATAAAAAATGTCATTCTTTTTTGTATCAACCGGCTGACAATAGACTTTAATAATATTGTAAAAATAGTATTGATGATGCTATGAAGCATACGGCGCCATCTGGCTCAAAATAAAACAGTGATAAATGAGACGAAAACTTTCTATACTGAATGGCCTATTGAAGCAAACAATCATTTTGGGAAGACGGGAGACTAACCAAACTTTTGAGTATGTAATAAGTAAGTACTTCAATTTTGTCACAGTGTTGTATCTTGCATGATAATATCGCAATGTTTGCGATTTAATGGGACAATTCGAAGGCGTCTCCAAGTACTTTAGATCTTCACATAACTTATACAAACACACAGTGTGATAAAACGCTATCTTCAAAAAAGTTATGATTAATCAATGACACATTTTTCAATCACCATTCCCACAAAATCATATTCCTTCACCAGTCATTTAGTGGATAACGAAAAACGAATCATTAACTTCAACTCAAACAACTTACATAGTCTTCTAAACTGCATTTCTTTAGGGTTATGGCGTAAAGTAGGCTCTTTAATAAATTGTTTTTCTTTTAACCCTGTATAAATTAATTATGGTTCCAACTTCCGACAGACTATACTTTCGCTGAATTGTCTCGGAAGCATAGTGGCCAAGTCCTCGCTAGGTCAATAGGATGTTGTAAGTTCAATTCCCATCCGAGGCAGGATTTTCCCCTCTTAAATATAAATAAAATCCCAGGTTAGAAGATCTATTAAATATGTTCAGATTCCAACCTTCTATCATTTGGTGTATTCGCTATAGGTGTATACCACCCGGTATACAATTGGGAAACGAATATATAATTTTCATTAACCTGACACATCAGTACGTGCAGAAAAATTAATGAATTTTCATATAATATTATGAGAGCCTGCCAGAATATAAATATATACACTGATATATCCATCCTTAGGTCTCGGGTGCGGGAAAACATTTTATTAAAAAAAACTAAAACAAAACAATGCCCCTTCTCTTCCCTGTTCACCCTGATGGTGTTATATTTTGTTTTATTGAAACTTTTAGTATTTTTTTTTTTTTAAAAAAACACTTTTTTCTGCTCGCCTGATCAAAATAATTTCACATCAGAGTATGAGAATTATAAGCTTTCATGTATGCGGATGAAATCAGTACTTCCATTGTATGTATGTTCTAGGTTCAAAAGGCAGTTTCAGAAATTTTGTAAGAATTATTTTTAAAAATATTGTCAGTAATCACCGTGTTAAAGTGCCTCCTAATAATTTCCGAAATTTATATCGTAATTGAGAAAAATGCCCAATATTGTGTCAAAGTTTGGATTTTTTTATTAAGCAACAAAATGATTGACTTGGATTTGAAAAAGGTGTTGTCCTATCTTGAACTCCAATTCAAAAGAACAAATGGCAGACTAAAAGATTGGGGAACCCAATTGTCAAAACTGCTGAAGAATATGTATGAGAACAGCATTAGTGGAAACAGCCATCTGTTTCCTCGGATGAGATCACTGTAGTCAATAGTGATATATAGATCAGTTGAAATATTATATACCTATTGTAGTATATGTAGGTACTCTTTAGCAAACAAAAACTTTAACAAACGAAAAATCATTTCATCACAATACGACTGAAAATCTCGCTTTTGTTTTATAATAATAAATAAATAATGTTTTGAAAAACTTAACCCGTAAGAGGAGGCGAAATCAATTCAATAATTTTCATTTTTATTTGTTTGCTGGCGTCATCAGTTTTTTGCTATTTTTTCTAGTTTTCTGGAAAGAAAGAAAAACAGTCTTGTTATTGAGATCCCCTTAACATTTTGTCATATTATTCTTTCCACTATTTATTCGCGTTATTATTAGATATCTGTGAAAGGACCTATTGGGACTCAGGAGTATTGGGCTTGTGGTAGTTTCCATAGTTATATTCTTAAAATTTTCATAATCAGTGTGTTGAGTATGAACGGTATTCTTTTTTATTATACCTAATCCACTAATTTGTAGACCTTTCAACCAAAATAATCTAAGGAAGTAGGTATATTTTGTTTCGTATGGATACAGATTCATACAGCCAGAAAGGCTGTTCGAATCTTTAGAGGACCAATGTCATAATCTAAAATAATAAATATGGAAATGATTGTTAACCATCTTGGACGTCTATGGCTCGTTGGATACACCAGTTCCCGTTAGATCACTGAAATTGAGCAACGTCCAGCGAGGTTGTACCATGTGGGTTCGCCGCCTCGTGATGCTGGCTATTTTTCCGGCCCAACCCAGGCTGGGTGAGGTCAATGTGGGTAGCTGGTTTGCAAGTTTCCAGCGAATGGAGAGTAAAACCCCCGTCTCGAATGACCAATAGATGTTAAAGAGACGTTAAACCAAATAAAAAAAGAAAAAAAGAATTGAATTCTTTTAAATTAATGTACATTGGGAAACATACAGTCCGCGTCACAATTCTTCCAAGAGCTAGAATATCACAACGTTAATATGTGCCCAGGTTTGATATCATTTAGTACATTGGAACAGTAAAAGTGCCTTCCTACTTAGCCTCACAAAACAAACAAAGTGAAGTGTAATAAATCAGTCATCATAATTCCGAGCCTGAGGTTTTAAATAAATATCATACTGCTCATATTCACAAGCCAAATTCTAGAAAATTTTATACACCGCAGGTCACTCTGAAAAAAAAAATGTACCTAATAGGAGGGGGCTTTAGTTTATGAAATGATGGAGTCAATAACTGTGGTTTCCTTGTTTACTACGAGGTAGCTATAAAGGTTAATTTAGTTAAAAATACATTTCCATATCAGTACGAGTATGTTTGAGGGTTCAATATTTGAACTGACTACCGTTTATGATGATGGAGGTTTTGTGGTTTACAAATAACTTTTGAGAATTGTTTGTGTATTGACTAGAAAATGATGCACGTGTAGCTCGTAATGTTATTTGTGGTGTGGCAAAAGAATTCAATGAAAACCTATGAGCTTGTAGCCTTGTTCACCGGAGCCGTCATAAGTTTTGCACATCAACGGATCAAATTTTTGAAATCCTTTATGTATGGATTTTGAAAAATCTTTCGTCTTCAGTGGGAGATGCTCAATTAAAATATCACTTGTCGACGTTTGTTGGACAGAGGGCTTACTCCGCGTATCCCGTCTTTCTTAGAAATATCAAGAGGTTGCACTGCACGTTCACTTTGATGGTAGGCATTTTTTAGAAAAAGATAATATGCTCGGTATCAGGTTAGTAAATATAAAATCACCACTTAATCGGATGTCACCAGAGTAGACCAACCCCTTTTTGCCCATCTTTAATTTGATCAATTTTTTCAACTTGACATGAGAAACAGTCGACACGTTAGTCATTTTTTGTTTTAATTTTCGAGCATATTCCAACACAGTAATACAGATCTATCATTTTTTGATGAGCGAAATTCGTAAAACAAAAAAACAAGTATTTGAGATATCCATATTGAACATAGTCCCACCTCTTCCCTTAACAGCCGTCTCAAAAAATCGTTACCATCCAAAAATTTCCTGATCCGATAAAAATCTAATTATATTTTTCCAAACAAACCTGTTCATTCTGTGTGCATGGTCCAGTGTGATAAGCATCACTTCTAAGACCATTTCTTCTATTTATAAAATGACATAAACCTTTCTATATTTAAGAGTAGCTTTTGTATACTTTCTTCTGTTAAGTCTAGAAAGCTTTTTTCTCATTCAGAATCATAGTGTTCTTTTTCTTAATAATATTTCACCGTATAATAATTTTATTCTCTTCATAAAAAAATGAACACTTTCTACTTTAATTTTAATTAAAATTAAAAAATATAAATAAATTTATCTTTACCTTTATTATTAAAATGAAAAGACATTTTTTATTTGGTGACGTCGAAATGCTGAGAAAATGATAGATGGTACTTCATATTAAAAGAGTTTGTATGTTTCAAGTTTCTTTATATTTGTCCAAGTTACTTTCTATCAGAATATTCCCTTTGCCGATATCTGTGGCTAAATTGTTCTGTACGAATATTTTCGTCCAAAGTATGATTGTAAAAATAACTACATAATAGTTCTGCTGTGAACACATCAGTATTAGAACTCCGAAGTAAATGAAAAATGAACTAAGAATGTTCAATATACTTAATTAGTAATGCGAGTAACTGCGGCTCACGCTATGTGGGCCAATAAGGCTACAAACTAATTACCTAGTCATTTCATGAACATAGAAAATGTCCAAACATATCAGAATAATTATTCTTGTGTTACAAAAGGAAAGAAAGTGCAATTGAATGCAAAGTCATGGAGTGAAAGAAAAAAATCATGGAGTGAAAACAAAGTCATGGTATGAAAACAAATGTTTGCTTTTCGAGATTAATTCTACGAAACGACATGAGTGAAAAAAATCAACCAAAAGTAATATTTTTTGATAAGCTACATAAAATTATTATTTTTCTCTAATGCTCCCATGGGAAGATTAGCTCATAATCTCCAAAATCTGTGGCTTAAACTTTATCTTATTATTTCCATAATAACTGTGACACTACAACTTGTGCTTGAAAGTTTCATGTGACTTGATGACTTGATCTCTCATTTCAAATTGGTCTTAGCCTTATCAGCACGGGACAGTTAACCAAATTTAAATTTCAAATAGATTTGTATTATTAGTAAAGATAGCATTTATAATAGCTTTTAATCATGAATAATGAGAGAACAGTACCGTTTCAGTAGCGCACAACACATTCCCATGTTTTTCATATATAAATTATTCTGGCATGATCCATGTAAAACTTTGTTGTTTGAGCACCTAATAGAATATCACGGCTTATTAATTTTAAACAATGGTTAGGCAAGGCATCCTCAGCAAACTCTTTTTGGCTAAGTTGATTTTGTTTTTTCAGTAATACCTAATTGTCTAATAAGATAAAACATTATTCCGCATCCTTTGGACAACGTGCAATAAAACCATTGTGAATCCCTATTTGTTCGAATTACCTAATTCTAATTTAAAAATATTGCAAAAATATATAAAAATATTGTTTTGTTTAATTAATTATTATCATAAAAAGATCGCTTTCAATTAACTTAAATAGCGACCGGTCCATCGTTATCGACGGATTGCCGACGAATGAATTATAAACTATTGCTAGTAATTATTTCAACCCTACCTCACTCCAATAAATGGCTGCCATGCAGACTGCGTAGCCCAATAGCGCCCAAAAACTAATCTGCTAATTCCATTAATATCAGATAAGGCGTTCGTGTATTAACGTGAAACAAACAGACAAGCAGACCTTTTAAGAAAAAATCGTGATATTAAATTTATACCTGACTTCGGTCGATCGACAATAAATATATCCTAGATGCTAAAATTGAGTCGCCGAAAACTTTTGAAAGAGTTTCACAAAAAAGATATCAAAATCAAATGACTTTCTATAGAGTTTGTTGCTCCTTTTCAAATGAAGAAGTATTCGAATGGTAACCAAGATACAAGTTTCACAATAAAATCTGCAGAGAGAAGATATTAATAAAAGCTAAAGACTTGTGTGCGGCATAGAGATAGGAGAATAATGGACCGATTCGACTAGTCATTGTGCATTCTATTGCACTTTTGTTATTGTTACTTTGTGCTGGGTACTTTCATTTGCTATTGTTGCTTTGTGCTGAGTACTTTCATTTTAATTATCATTATTATTTTGTACAATAAAGTTGTGGAGGGTGGAAAAGAAATCACATACTTTTCTCCCTAAAATGTTTCCTAACTGGGAACTCAAAACAGTTTATATGTTAGAGTTGATGATAAGCTGCTGTTTCATTGGGTCGCTTCAATCCTATGTTCTTTATATCCTAATAGCCAGTGCGGATTTAAACTTTCGCCGCCCCTGGGCAATTTAAAACTGGCCGCCCCTATTTTGACAAGAAATGAGTTTTTCATCATTTCATTCGTTAGTGCTTACTCGGTAGTTTTGTCAATTATTTTGAAACAATAGAAATACAAACATTAATGAAAAAACAATGCTCGAAATCTCATTTTTATAGCCTAGTTACTCGTCGAAAACCTCTTATTTAAGACAAATGCTCCATATTTTGCCGCTACTAAATTCTGCCGCCTAGGCTATGACCTATGTTGCTGATACGGTAAATCCGCCACTGCTTACCCACTTTGAATAGTCTCCTTAAAAGAATTTCATTGAAATCCGTTTTTTAGCATCATTTATAAAGCAATAAAAATGATTTTAATATAAACATCCATTCATTATTCTCATTAAATATTTATCTTCTTCAATACATTATCTTACATGCACCTGATTTGGAGCATCTAACTCTTTCAAAGTATACAACTTTGATTGATGTAAAGTGTTTCCCTTATGAGTTGTACCTTACTAAATAGTGCTATCCTTACTTCTTAAGCAAAGTGTTTTTTTAGCTCTATTATGCGTGGCTAAAAAGATTATATATTTTTTTAAAACAGGATTGACATTGCGGCATAGAATTCAGGTGCGTACACAAGGGGGGGGGCTGGCCGGCTATAGCCCCCCCGAAATTTTTTTTCGGGTTAAGCCATCAAATGTGAAACGCGAGTGTATATCATCTAACCCTGTGCTTCTTTTTCAATGTCACGCAGAAAACACTTTTTGGGATACTTACATAACAAAGTGCTAAGTTACGGCGATTTTATTTCTATATCCCTTATCCTATAAAAAGGAAAGTATTTTAATGGGCTGAAATTTTCGATGTCGAGTTTTCAATGTCAAAACACGTTTTGGGGTCCCCAGAACCCGAATCTCGAGTTTCAGCCATTGGTCCGAGTGTGTGTCTGTCTGAGGACAAGATATCTCAAGAACGGCAAGTGTTAGAGACTTGAAATTTGGTATGTACGTCAGTTTTATGCAATGAACGGCAAAAGAAGCTTTTGGTGGTAATTGAATATACCGTT
>CM022879.1:24721282-24747376 GCA_012654025.1 Pachypsylla venusta | reverse complement strand
AAGAAAATAAAACATTGAAATTGTGTGAAAATGTCGTCATAGGGAAAATCAATTCATCACATTCTTTAATCTTTACATTACTTTTCTATTCTTGTAAGCAAAATTTGCGAAAAAAATAAAACATTTAAATTGTGTGAAAATGTCGTCATAGGGAAAATCAATTCATCACATACTTTGCATTACTTTTCTGTTCTTGTGTGCACAATTTGCGAAAGAAAATAAAACATTGAAATTGTGTGAAAATGTCGTCATAGGGAAAATCAATTCATCACATTCTTTAATCTTTACATTACTTTTCTATTCTTGTAAGCAAAATTTGCTAAAAAATAAAACATTGAAATTGTGTGAAAATGTCGTCATAGGGAAAATAAATTCATCACATTCTTTGCATTACTTTTCTGTTCTTGCGTGCAGAATTTGCGAAAAAAAGAAAACATTGAAATTGTGTGAAAATGTCGTCATAGGGAAAATCAATTTCAGTCTTCAATTTTGAAAATTTCAATATTTTTAAAGGGTGACATGGAATTTCAGATGTATGCAATTTTTATAAAAACTTTACAGAGAGAGAGAGAGAGAGAGAGAGAGAGAGAGACAGGAAGAGAATACTGATGTTTGTTTATAATTCACAACATATTTAAAAAAAATATCATTTGTTCGTGAAATCTCAATAATTGATTATTATTGATTCTAATGAATCTTCGAGTTGACATCAATCAAACTACAAAACCTTTCTGTCCACATAAAATATTCATGACTTGTGTGCATTGAGGCTAACAAGTGTCAGTTGTCTATTAAAGTGGAGAAAGCTTGATTGAATATTTTATAAGTTTCTGTCAGCACTTCTTGATAACATTTGAGAGCTTTGTAAAAAAGTATAACAAGTGAAATATGTCATGGCTCTGCTTTCCTTATTCGTTGAACGTATCTCGTACGTATCTACTATTTATTTTCTTAACGAAGCTAATGTAGATGTCAACCAATCAAATGACAATGTATTTGAAGAGAAATCATTTCCTCGTCATTATTACGGGATCAAACTTCCCACAGAATAAGGGTATGCTGGAACTATTGGCATTCAATTCAAAACTAAACTAACAAATCATTCATTGTAAGCAAAGAACAATAAATACCTTTCCGTCGTCGTTTTTAATAATGCATCTAATGAAGAATCTATTCATTATTGATGGCCAAGATGTATTTTTATCAGTGCCAGATTAATTTATGGATTTTATACATATAAATATTGACAGGTTCTTGGGTAGCTGCTCTTGATGGCGAGGGAGGCTACACTTTTGGTATTCAAATTGCAAAAATAGTTTGCTTTTAGTCTACCTAAGTCTGCTACAAACACGAGGATTAGGGCGGTGGTCTATTGCAGATGATTACAGGTGATCACACGCTCTTTTCATTGATTACAAGATCACAATTAAGCGCCCTTCTTGAAAAAGAACGGTCAATTGTGTTCCACAAATACTCACATGCATTGCTGACAACGTAAAACATATCGCCGCAATCCAATTTGATTTATCTTGCAACATCCACGTGACCTCATCGACACAACCATGGAAGAAAGGATTACCAGTGACAGTATCTCGACACTCGTTGGGAATTGGTTGTTTGTAAAGGATATAATCTACCGCACCCTTTGCGCCACAACATCCAATCTGAAACAGAAAGGAACATTTTTTGATGTTCTTTACGTAGATATTATTTTTTATGAATAGCTCCTCACTCTGATGGAAATTCTTTATTGTCATAAGGCTATGTTCAGATGAACGCCCGGTACGACGAACTGCGCGGCACAAGATCTATCTAAATAGTGCATATTGTCTACATGACCGCGCGGTACTAGTTCTACAAACTTGTATCGATTTGTACATTGGATCCAGCGCGGTGCTGCGCGGTCATCTGACAACAATACTACTCGTTTTCTGCTTTAAGGAGCTAGCAGGGTCAGTTACAGTTCCGTGACCGGCAAGTGATCCGACCGGCCAAACTAAAATATTTTTCCAGGCAGTTGAAGGAATATGTTCAAACTAGACCGGCAATGCATCACCCTGAGCTCACGATCAGCGGAAATCACTTGCCGGCACTGTCACTACTTAGTATGAACGCTCCTCTGTTCCTGTTTCAATTGAATGAAAACAAACAAGTGCCAGTGTGTCCTCCAGCCGTGCAGCCAACAACAATATTTTTATTATTGTGAACAACATAGTTGTCGTTTTTAGTTCATTAAAAATAAACTAATGGAAGTTTTCATATTGAATTGATCCTTTGCCTAGACATGCCTGGAGGGAAATGTTATTTTTATAAAATATAGACAATGGAAAACCTTTGATTAGAGAAAATTGTTTTCCTCAAGCGATGTTTTAAAGAGAGGAAAACAGGAACAAACAATTCATGAAATTGGTGTACATTTTTTTTTTTTTAATATAAAGAAAAATCTTTAGAAAATCGTTCAATTGAAAGTTGAAGTCGCATATAAAGTGTTCCGTTAATATGCACAGATGATGCCTTTGACGATATTATAAAAGACGTTTGTCAGTCTATTCGACCACATTATAAAGTCGCTTGTCAGTCTATTCGACCACATTATGAAAGTCGCTTGTCAGTCTATTCGACCACATTATAAAGTCGCTTGTCAGTCTATTCGACCACATTATGAAAGTCGTTTGTGAGTCTATTTGACCACATTATGAAAGTCGTTTGTCAGTCTATTCGACCACATTATGAAAGTCGTTTGTCAGTCTATTCGACCACATTATAAAAGTCGTTTGTCAGTCTATTCGACCACATTATGAAAGTCGTTTATCAGTCTATTCGACCACATTATGAAAATCATTTGTCATTCTATTCGACCACATTATAAAAGTCATTTGCCAGTTTGTTGGACCACATTATGAAAGTCGTTTGTCAGCCTATTCGACCACATTATGAAAGTCGTTTATCAGTCTGTTGGACCACATTATGAAAGTCGTTTGTCAGTCTATTCGACCACATTATGAAAGTCGCTCGTCAGTCTATTCGACCACATCATTGTGAAAGTCGTTAGTCAGTCTATTCGACCACATTATGAAAATCATTTGTCAGTCTATTCGACCACATTATAAAAGTCGTTTGTCAGTCTGTTGGACCACATTATGAAAGTCGTTTGTCAGCCTATTCGACCACATTATGAAAGTCGTTTGTCAGACTATTCGACCACATTATGAAAGTCGTTTGTGAGACCACATTATAAAAGTCGTTTGTCAGTCTATTCGACCACATTATGAAAGTCGTTTGTCAGTCTATTCGACCACATTATAAAAGTCGTTTGTCAGTCTATTCGACCACATTATGAAAGTCGTTAGTCAGTCTATTCGACCACATTATGAAAATCATTTGTCATTCTATTCGACCACATTATAAAAGTCGTTTGCCAGTTTGTTGGACCACATTATGAAAGTCGTTTGTCAGCCTATTCGACCACATTATGAAAGTCGTTTGTCCGTCTAAAAAAATCCAGGTTATTTTGGATATTTGTCGCTCGAAATTTCAGCTTGTACCCTCAATTTGATGGAATCTTACAAAATGGCTACCCACATTGATCTCACACATCCTGTGTTGAACCGAGAATAGCTAATAGCTACCACGAGAATGAATGGTAAACTACGTGGTGCTTTATTCAACGTTCTAGAGACACTAGCTTTCCAATAGTTTATTATTGAACAAATTAATGAGGCTATAGCGACTGGCATATCAGTGGCGAACGTAGTTGGAAATAATTTCGACATTGTGATCTATTTGTCATTTACGATACACGACGATAAATAAATTTTCCCTGTTCGATCTACATATCAGTCAGAGCAACGACCCAGTAAAATGTATAAACAAAAGATAGAAGTGGTAAAGATGACATTGGTAACACAATCACGTCTGTTTGACTTTAGAATTTATCGGAACATTTCCTTTCGGCCTTTGAATTGTCTTATTACCTTATTTTCTTAACCGTTATTACAGTCTTTTGTTTATCTTCTTGTCTGTTTCTCAAAGGCTGGAAACTGGGACACCTTTGTGGAACAAAATAAAGTAGTAGATGTGATGTAATTGTCTAAATGATATTCCCGTTGTGTCTTCACTACTTTGTGTTTTCATTTCACAACTTTTAGTTGGCCATCATAATATTTCAAAACATTTCATAATGTTCCATTATCATTTGTATAAGAATAATTATAAATTAAAGTCATTGAGTTACAGTAGAGTCAGAGTGAAATGTGTCTTCGTCCTTATAGCTCCATACATAAACTCTGCCAATGTGACAAATGGGTTTATTATTTTACTGGCTAAAAAAATACTTGAGGGGGGATATTTTTTTTCTCGTGACGATTCCAAATCTGGAGCGTAATTAGACCCTAAATTTGACATACATACCAGATTTGAAGTCTCTGACTCTTACCTTTCTCTTTTTAGAGAGGATTATTGAAAACCGCTAAAAAGCGGCAAAAACCGCTAAGGGTTTATTCCATTGCACCAAAATGTTACGAACTTTGTTGGGACCCCAAATATGGCATATAAACCAAATTTCAGGTATTTTGCTCTTACCATTTTCTTTTTAGAGAGAATTAGTGAAAACCGCTAAGGGTGTATTCGATTGCACCTTGCACCCAAATGTTTCGGGGCACAATTAGAGCCCAGTTGGGACCCATATACTAAATTTCATCCAAATCGGTCAACGTTAAGTGGCAAAAGTGCCCATCACGGCGTACGGGGGGCAAACGGATTTTTTTAATTCGTTTTTTGGATTCTATGTATCCTGAAACGTGAAATATCAAATTTTGAGGGGGGGGGGGTAATCTTTTTTTTCTCATGATGATTCCAAAGGTTCATTATTGAATAAACCAAAATCTACTAGTAAAATCACTGAAGTTAAGCAACGTCCTGCGAGGTTGTACTATGTGGGTGTCCACGTGAGTTTGCGGCCTCGTGATGCTGGCTACTTTTCCGGTCCAAACCAGATTGGGTGAGGCCAATGTTGTTAGCCAGCGTCTATGGCACGTTGCGTTCTATAGATATAGATGAGTATTAGGTGCGTTCTACCCAATAGCCAGCTATATCTGTGGACCATGAACGTTCTAAGAGTATTTATATTTTATGTCAAAATAAGGGGATGGTCTGGCGTAAAATATGAAAATTTGCGAAAAAGGAAAAAAAAAACAATTTCCTTTTTATTTTATTTTATTAAAAAAACACGAATGTACAGATATATAGGTATACCTTTTATCATACTTGCATTAAATTTCTGAAATTGTTTCCTCAAAATATTGTCGAAATTGTTGGCGCTTTCGTGGCGGAGTAAGTGTCTTAATTCTAATAGGATTCCTTACCCGGTGGCGACAACGAAACTCTATTACAATTCAAATGTATGTATGATGTGTGATTATTTGATGATTCTTGTGATAATTTGAAATGGTGAAATTAAGAACACTATCTATGTAAATATTTCAACTGACTCTTACCATTCCAGAAATATAACCCGGATTATTGTCATACAGTAGTCCAGATATAGTTCATTATGTAAAGAGCTCTCCATTACATTTTTTTTGGACAATTTTGGGACTTTAACGGCGAGATCGTTCTCTCCGAATGCTTCATTTACATGAGTCTAAAACAGTCTACCTGTTCAATATAGAGTGATCAACTCAAAAGGGTCCTCTAACAAGGACGGAAGAGGGCGAAGAGAGGCCATGGCGCAAGAAAGAGATCGGCAGCATAAGATATGCAGTTTGACACACTTAATTATATTAAGTTACCAAAAAACAGTCTATAATTTAAACAGTACAGTAGTTTATAGATACATTTTCATATATGCTGAGATGGAATCAACAACGATTACCTGATTATACATATATACCTATATATATGATTGCCTCCCCCCCCCCATAACATTTGATAACCTTGAAAAAAAGGCTTCAAATACTATGATGCTACGGACCATTGAAAAAACTCTGCCATGTGACACATGGATTCATTATTATGCTGGATTAAAAAAAAAATAACCCCATCCCACAAATTGGATTGCACCCAAAAGTTCTGGTGCATATTTAGATCCCAAATATGACATACATATATACCTAATTCCAAGTACGTATCTTTTTTGCAGGATTAATGATATCCGCTAAAAAGCAATATAACCGCTAGCGGTATTTTCTATTGCACCCAAAAGTTTCGAAGCATACTGAGATCCCCAATATGATATACACGACAAATTTCAAGTCTCACCATTCTCTTTTGAGACATCAATTATGAAAAACGCTAAAAGTATATTCGATTGTACCCAAAGTACACTGCGGCCCCAAACGCTAAGTGGCAAAATTGCCCATCACGGCGTACAGCAAAAAACGGATTTTTTAAAATGCGATTATTGGAAAAACAATGTTGAAACATATAATATCAAATTTTGAGGGAGGGGGGTATTTTTTTTTTCGTGACGATTCCAATGGTTCATTATTGAAAATAATAAACCAAAATAAGTTTACCTCAAAAACATCTATAAACTTAGTATGAAGAAGCATTGTGCGATTAACTCAATGTTCTCTATTTTCATTTCGATGAAAATTCCAAACCCATTTCCCTTTAATAAAATTTATTTGCTTTTGTGAAAAAAAAAGAAAATCTTTCCCCTCCATACAATTTTCTTCAGATGTACCTTCTTGTTGTGCTGTTTTAGATATAGACAGTTGAAAATTGATATTTATTGAAATCAGTCCAACACCTGGTGTACAGGAGAAAACGTTCTGGGTTTATATTATTGGGGGGAGGGCAAAGAAAAATATAATATTAAAACATGAAGAAAATGTAATCTTTTAGTGTTCATTGTCCTGATAAATCGGGAGATTTCAAACTGGTTATGGGCCTCTAATTCAACAATAACAATTCAAAAATGGAGCAACACAATTAGCATCTGAGCTAATTTACATCTTCATATAGGGATGGGAAGAGAAGATCGGATGCTGTAATGAAAACAACTTGATTTAGGAGAAGAATTGATAGAAATAGAAGTTCATCAAAAGTTTAGGATCCAGAAAAATTGAATTTATCGACCACCTCATCCAGCATAAAACTTTTATTTCCAACATTTTTGGAGGTAGCGTTCCATTCAAGGAATGAAAGACGGGGATATCCTAGAATCTTTTTAAATAAAGGATAGAGTGCCAAATGATGAAATAGAGTAATAACAGTTCAAAGTTTTAGACTGAGCTAGGAAAACACCCATATTTGTACAACTTAGAGATTCACTAAGGTATAACCTACTTTGCCGTTTTTCCGCAATCAACAATAGCTAATCAGTAGCCCTCGTGAAGCTGAGTGCTCACTGAAATAGCCACAAGGAGTGGTCCCCGAGCAGTCATTCACCGCGTACTCTTCAGATCTGAATAACGTCAGTGATCTGAATAAACAGGTGTATTGAGCGTAGTAAAAGGTCGTTTGTGGTTTTATATGAAACAAGGAAACCCTTGTTTTCATGTTTCGCTGAAAGTTCTATGACAGCAATGAGAAATAGCATCAAGATAAAGATATCCCACTTTGTTATTTTTATGTAAGAACAAGATGTTCGTTTAAAAAGGAAATAAGATTTGCTTTGCTGTGATGCTTTTATTATTATTTAAATAAAGTAAATCAAATATATAAAATTAACGAAAAAAAAAAAAAAAAATCTTGAAGAACTGACGTTTCAATCTTATTCAATACGAATTATTAGGTACCGGAATGAGGGAACTTTTCATCTCCTAGTGGCGGATTTGAATAAACAGCTGATAGATGAATACTTTTGGAGGACTCCGCGAGTCTCTGTTTGCAGCCTGAGGGCGGCTGCCCCGGGCGCGAGGTTTTTGGGTCTCATAAATTATAATCTGACAGTGCACGAGGCAGACGAACTCGGCGAGTGACGGGCGCGGGCGGAGGGGAATGAGTGATCAGGAAGTTTGCGCCCCTTATGCTACTGTAGACAATCATTGATACGCATCATTCAATTCACTGAATTGAACTGTTCTGCCATATAAGATCATCAATCTTCTTAAAGTTCACCCATCAGTCCCTTATTACTTTTAACTTTCTTGGAACTTGGTTCTAACTGAAAAATATGTAAAAGTAACTCTGAGCTTCCAGTAATTTGATTATGTTATTTGATAATATTTTGGTTTATTATTAACATTTTGATTACGGATTCAATCAACTATTCAATAATTGCTTATTGCCATTTGATTATAACTAGTAGTTCTGTGAAAAAAGGCCACTATTTGGCTCTGGGTGGCCAAACAGAATTTTTTTTTTATTAAAAAAAATCAGCTAATTTTATTAATACTCCGGGTTTCTGTGTACTACAGATTTCACTGAATTCTGCAGTTGGCACAATGAGGCCAAAAACCAGATCATTCTACAAATATAATGGATCTTCATACCAAATTTTATCAAAAGTGTACAAGGGTTATCGTAGTAAATAAAAGACAAACTGTCAAAAAAAAAAAAAAATATATTGATGTTCAAAATAGACCTCATTTAAGGTCTATTTTAGGATCTAGGATAGTACTATTATCCTAATGTGCCAATAGACGCAGTTCTGTAGGGAATTGTAGCTGATCCATTTACCTACACACAGTAGGTAAATGCCACCACCTCCATTGTAACCCTTATAATTGTTACGCTTACTGTGGACGAGGTTCCATTAACCTACATTAATTTCGATCAGCCGCTTGCAGTAGTTTGATTTGTAGTCGCTTGGTACCAGCACATACCGATTATTTGTACGTTTGGTTATTTATATTGATTTGTTGAAAATTTGTTTTAGGCAGGTGGGAGAGGGCGCTAAAATCGGAGCTGACCAGCCTAATAGTTACGTCCCTGGAACCATATTTTTTCAGTGAAAATTAACTCGATCTTTGTAATCGATATTGTATCGATGTGTATTGCTTTCGAGTAAGTTGCCTACAAAAATATCAGTAGAAAAATATATCTTATCGGGTTGCCATAGGATACTACAATAAAAGGGTTAAATTCTCCATTCGAAATCGATATTGTTAATTGGCTTTTATTTCACATTTTTCAGAGGGTTATACATTTTTACAAACTCATTGATTGTGGTAGTAATTTGAACTTTTGTGTGGTGAAAGAATCGCATTCGAAATAATTTCAACTGTTCTCTTTAGCATCATATTTAAATAGATTTATCAATGCGAATGAATGAGAAATAGCTAACATGTTGCCAATTCTTCCCAGATCTGTAATCGATCCCTTTAAAAAGTATTGGAAATAAAAGCCAACTTACAATATTTTGAATGGTGAATTTAACCTGTTTGGTGCAGTAACCTATAGCAACCAGTTAAGATATATTTTTCTGCTGATACCTTTGTAGGCAACTTCACTCATACTCGAAAGCAATCGATAAATATCGATTAAAAAGATCGAGTTTATTGTTCACTGAAAAAATGAGGTTCCAGGTAATAAGTTTAAAGGCGATCTGATTTAGGAGCAACTTTATAAATGATCAGACTTTAGACAAATACCTATATACAATGAAAAACATGTTTGATGGCATATTTCTAACACGCTCAGAGTTTTTTCTGTGTGCAACAAGCAGACTGCAAACAGACTCGCGAAGATATTCTTTCTTGTGTTCTCTGGATGATTATTACGGGTCGTCGGTATTCCAATCCAAAGAGCCGCACCAAAGAATACGATTTTAGTTGTAATCTATAGGAGACTGCCAACATACAATCCCTCTGTTTTACCAGCACCACATTGCCCAGTGCCCCTTGGACAGTGTCATTATCCGAGAGAACCTCTACACCAACCCATATAAAGAACCTTTACATGGGTTGGTGGTGCAGTGGTAAGATGCACAGTAGGACGTGGGTTCAAACCCAGCCAACCCCTGGAATTTTATCCGCATGAATTTGAGATATTGACCACATAATAATAGCACCCACATTTGACGTCCCCAAATTTCGAAGTTTTGACATTAGAAGAAAACCTTTTACACATACTGGTGAGGTTCAACAAAGTCTACATGGCACATATGAGCCGGGGATTCGCTACTGTGTAAATTGTGTTGGGTTAAAAGTGGATAATTAAATTCTTTACAGTGGAATTGCAATATTCTCATCTTTTTTTTTTTTTTACTTCCGATGAGATTTTAATTTTTTCCCTCAAACGTGATGTCTGCTGATGTGTGGGAAGGAAATGAATTGCTTAGCCCTTATTGGGATAGCGGAAAAATATTCATATTTACAAAATTATTTATTATTAGTTTTATTGATTCTTTGAAGAGTATTATAACAAACTAGCAGGCAGTGCCCTCTTCGGAACCCCTTTCGTATTGCTTCACAGAATTCTGACTTGTGGTCGCCTGTTATTGCTTATAAAACCTAAATTGGACTTACACTTTCTTGTATGGAGTTCAATCTTACGGATACATCGTCATATCGGGAGTTCATAATAAGGCTTCTCATAACGTTGTCAATGAGGTATTGGCTACGTGAATATTCTTGTAGTACGGACACTCCTAGGACGAGTAGCAGAAAACATACCGCCTGGACTGCTAAACTCTGAAACAGAGAACAAATATTTACCTTGGTTAAAGAATGCTATTTGCGATACCTACCCAGGAGACCCGGATCCTCGGAGAGGTCAGTACTTTGAGGTTTACAAAAATCTTTGAATTTTTCGATTTCGTGTTGGAATGTGTTACGGATTGCATTCAGCCGTGTGAGGACAATTGAGCAGATATGATAAAGGCGACAATAAGTGGCAGGGGTATGGGATAAAATTCATATATGAGATGTTTGGAGAATAGCGAATGAAAAAAAAAGCCCTGTAACGCTGTGATGAACACAAATAAGTTGGGAAACGCGCAAAGGGGGAGTAACACAAACGAATTATAACCATGATAGAATGAATGATACTAATTTATTCTTTTTACAACAAAATATTTTTTTTTTCGACCTCCCTATTTATAATGGGAGTTCAAGTTGTACTAATAATGGCATCCCTGTAGAGTAATAAGAAGGATTGAATTCCCTGTGAACCAAATGTTAAAACCTTCACAAAGTTATCGATATTCTTCAAATGACTTCTTATAATAAATCCGCCATACTTATTAGTAGCAGATTATAGATCTAGAGAAATGTTGTATTAATTTCCCACAACGTCGCGCCTGGTAAGCAGGTCAATATTTCAATGTTCTCACAATCTCCAAAATGACATCTAAATGCGCCAAGTGGTAGCATTATAAGGAAATTGTTAAAGTGTAGCTTAGGCTTTGTGATATTAGAGTGAATGTTGAGAATACCTAGTAATGCTATTATGCCCACAAACATTGTGACATAATAACACAAGGAAATATACATTTACATACTTATTAGTAGCAGATTATAGATCTAGAGAAATGTTGTATTAATTTCCCACAACGTCGCGCCTGGTAAGCAGGTCAATATTTCAATGTTCTCTCAATCTCCAAACTGACATCTTGATTCTCCTTTTTTTAGGCTTTCATTTTTAAATCGATTTATTTGAAAATTCCTTTACACTGAATTTCTCCGTACAAATTGAAAAATTCTGTGATTCTCTTTTTTTATTCTTCTCCTGCTCGTTCAAAAGATAAAAAGATTATTTGCATATGATTCAAGTAGGAACATGAAAGGAAACTTCAGCATAAACTCAGCGTCGTTTAATATCGAACAAAATAATATTCAATCAAAAATTTTAAAAAAATCAGGGGCGAGTTAGTAATAGATTCAGGGGGCATGCATTTTTATGTTTGCTTTGAAGACTAGAGAAAATAACTTCTTTTTGTCAAAACTCTAAAAAGAACCTATTTTAAAAATTATTAAACCCTTCATAGAACACTGGCCTACAAGTAACAGAAGTACACGAGTGGAGGAGGTGGTTTTGGCCCGGCTGAGGATTGGTCACACGAGAATGACGCACAGCTATCTCTTCCAAAAGGCTCCCCAACCTTCTTGCCGTTGTGGAGAGCTGCTTACTGTTGCCCACATTCTCGCGTGTCCTCTTCATGCGTCGACTCTTTCTTCCCTTCCCTGTCCTCCTGCCTTGTCTGACAGTGTTGAGGGTGTAGACTCCCTGTTTTCATTCCTGAAATCCCATGATTTGTTTATCAAAATGTAAAAAAAGAGGTGCATGCGCGAACGACCTGTTTTACACAGCGGTTAAAGCGCCTAAAGGAAAAAAAAAAAAAAAATTCCGTAGGTATATTTTGTATAAAAAATGTTGACCCAATCTGAAAAGAAATACTATAGCCAATAAATCACAGTCGTACATTAAGACTAAAATTACTCATTTTTTTTTCTCTCTTTTTTTTTGGCTCTTTAACATCTATTGGTCATGCGAGACGGGGGTTTTACCATTCATTCGCTGGAAACTTGCAAACTAGCTACCCACCTTGACCTCACCCAGCCTGGGTTGGGCGGGAAAAAAGCCAGCATCACGAGGGCGAGAATGCACCCATGTACCCACATGGCACAACCTCGCTGGACGTTGCTCAACTTCAGTGATCTAACGGGAACTGGTGTATTCAACGTGCCATAGACGCTGGCTTATTATTTGAATTTAATTTACTTAAATTATTAACCTATTCTTTTGTTGTTAAGGAAGACAGAATTAAACTTGAGTTAACAGAAATAGCGACCGTTTGAACATCCCCAATTACAATATCCTTAAAATGAACCCTTGTAAAAAAAAATTTAGACTAATTATTCAAATTATTTTTTAACATTATTCATGGTGAAATTTAAGTCACGGACCAGTGTATGAGTTGTAAAGATTACCCAAATATGCTAAAATACAATTTCTATAAATCATTTTAAAACTCAGAGCTCAGTTGTTTACTGACACAACACTGTACTGTGAACTGATAAATCTGAATATTTGTCTTTTAGTTGTGAAGGTTAGGGAACTCCACTTTTGGCTCCCGGTATATACATTCCGAAATGTACTTGTATATGTGTATGTGTGTTTGTTTGTTACAAGCCACAATTTTCATCCGATTTTGACGACATTTGGTATACCTACATGTTTAGGATACGTAGGAAATTTGCTGTATTATAGTTTAGTGCTGATTATGTTTTTTGAAAATGATTTTTATTTTTTTAGCGTTTTGTTGTAAAAAAACGTAAATTTTTTATATGTTTTGGCTGGTGTTAAGGGATTTTCTATTTTGAGAAATTTGGTGGAGCTAGGTGGCTTGATATTTTGTTTTTTGAAAATGATTTTTTAAAATTTGATTAATATATTTTTTTCTATAAATGACTGATCATCTTGATCCAGTAGTAGGTATGAAGCTATATAAAAAACATTTATCGCTTCACTATGCCTGTAGACTGAACCAATCATAAGATGGTACAACTCAATAGCATATCAAGCTCAACAATATTTCTTACCAATTAGAGGACATTTGATGCATTCATTCATTTCGGTCGTCGAAATAACTTGTTAGTGGACACACAATTGGACCACTTGCGCTTCATGGTGGTCATGTTAACTGAGTGAAATCTACAATTCATAGAACTACTAGTATTATAATAAGTAAAGTAATAATAATTTTGTATAAATTACCTACTTTCTTTCCGTATACATCGCATGAAGTGATGGTGCTTGGATATCATATTATGCTACTCTGAGGAAGTCAGACTAGACGTTGATAATCCCGGCCCTTCCATGTCCTCCTCACCAGATCATGGGGAGATGTTCTATTTAAAGGTGCCTGGTGGTTGAATATTAGGTACTTATATTTCAGTAAGGTTTATTACGTATATTTGATTCTTGCCGAGCAAAATGTTTGATATTTCTCTTTCTAATTGGCAAGGCGAAATATTTTTTGAAATAAAACTGTTCAAGTTGTTTACATTGAATGAAATAAAAACTAAACGAAGAGACATCCTTTATTTGTTAAAAAAAAATATTTGAATGTGTTTCTATTCAATGATATAACAAGTAAAATTAGAAAAATTTCTTGCCAGTACAACAATCTGAAATTTTTATATTCAATGAAATAATGTTATTTTATTCAATGAAATAAAAAGTAAAGGAAGAGACATGCTTTATTTGTTAAAAAAATGTTTGCATGTGTTTCTATTCAATGAAATAACAAGTAAAATTAGAAACATTCCTTACCAGTACAACAATCTGAACTTATTTATCTTTAATGAAATAATGTTATTTTATTCAATGAAATAAAAAGTAAAGGAAGAGACATGCTTTATTTGTTAAAAAAATGTTTGCATGTGTTTCTATTTAATGAAATAACAAGTAAAATTAGAAACATTCCTTACCAGTACAACAATCTAAACTTATTTATCTTTAATGTAATATTGTTATTTTATTCAATGAAATAAAAAGTAAAGGAAGAGACATGCTTTATTTGTTAAAAAAATGTTTGCATGTGTTTCTATTCAATGAAATAAAAAGTAAAGGAAGAGACATGCTTTATTTCTTTAAAAAAATATTTGAATGGGTTTCTATTCAATGAAATAACAGTAAGTAAAATTAGAGACATTCCTTATCAGTAAGAAACATTTTAATTTGAAAATACTCGCATTCCATGAAATAAACAGAAAAGAGGAGACATTCCTTACAAGTACAAAATATTTGAATTTGCAGCAACAAAAACCGCGGTAAAATCAAAAGCGAGCCTGTGTGTCTATATTATGTGCGCCATCTGCAGAAAGCTGAGCGTGTATTATAGCTCAGCGCTCAGTTTGCATATGCAGTACATAATATAGATATAAACAATTTTCACGAACTGATGTTGATTCTACGGCGGATCCAGTGCACTGTTTCCACGCTCCCGGCTCGCCGTAAATCCACGCCAGAATCTTCGCCGTGATTTTACGGTGAAGAGCTCATGCATGGAAATATTAAAAAAATTAAGAGCACCCTGGCTTTCAAACAATGAAAACTCAACTAATTAAAAGCTTAGGAGTAGCCGATAGAGTAATAACCGGTTTGACTCTTCCATTATTCATATTATACAGATTTTTTTCATTAATTATTTCCGCGGGGAGTCTGCAGCCCCCCCAGCACCTCTTGGGTACGGCCTTGTCTGTATTGTAATGTGTTAGAGGTTGGAAACCTCTGAACACACTAAATCTAAATAAATAAAATATAGTAGAGAAAGTAAGAAAAAAATAAATAAAACAAAATGGGTTAACTTTGTATATTTTGAATAATTACAACAATTATAATTGAAGGGGTTAAAAATTTGCTATCAAAATTGGACTTTGTACCCAAAGGTGGAGGTAGGTACGACGTGAAATTTATTTTTTTGAAGACGGCGCCAGACCGTGAATTGTCTGCTTGATAGATATCTATCTACCTTTGATTCGAAATTGATTGTGAAAAGTAAATTCTGTGAAGTTTTGAAAATGCGGTCACGGAAACTGGTGCAAAAGTTTTTATTTTATTTTAATAATTCAAAATAATAAGAATTGTATATTTGTGCTGAATTTGATTTGATTTTATTAGGTCGTGTATTTGAATTAGGTAATTTTTAATAATATTTATATTTTGATTAATTATAAATAAAAAATATTTATGTTTTTTTTTTTTTTTTTNTTTTTTTTTTTTTTTTTTTTGGCTAATTCTAAGTTTATTTACAAACATTGATCATTTTTCGTGCTAATTTTTAGTTTTAATTAATTAATTTTCTGCAGTATATTTGAATTAATTTAAAATAATAATGATATTTTTATTTATATTTTGATTAATTTTAAATAATTTTTTTTTTGGCCAAATTCTAATTAAGTGCAAAAGTTAATAATTTTTTGTGCAAGGTTTAAGTTTTAAATAATGCTATTTTTGTGGTATGATTAAATTAATAATTTAAATAATATTAAATTAATTTTCCAATTAATATTTGTGTCGAACGAGTTCATCAGCGGATCTGGTTATCTCCTGTCTTGGATGCCATACCATACCTGTAAGATACAAATGAGGAACTATGAAACTTAACTTGATGCTGTTTTCCTTAGGTCCAGTACTACCAAAAGCCGAGTTTTGAAACACTCGGATCTGGGTATATTGACACAGTGTTAGAATGAAACTCCCTGAAAACTCGTCGTGGTAGGATCGGGCATTAGTAACTTCTGACATAGATTTCAACTTATTTTTTCCTTCTTTCTTTTAATGGTTTTTGGTTTTTTGCATTTTCTTTTCCTTCTTAACTCGCTCTATAATTTTCATTAAATTTCTTCACAAAATATTTTCTCCTTTGGATCTTTTATATTTATCCACAAACCAAAACGACAAAAGTTTTTCTCTGTTAAAAAAAGTTGAATCTTTCAAAGTTTGAACTTTTTGAAGGTTTTGTTCTTTTGCTTCTACAAAAGTTGAAAGTATCAAAATAAAGGTTGAAATATTTTCTTATTATTTTTTAAATAGCAGAATAAACCACAAGTAAAATAATAATGGCCTTAAATCTTTAGTTTTGCATTTATAGAAATATCTTTGTATTCACTTTTGAATGCAAGTCTATTTTGACATAAAATTATTCCTTCAGGTAGGCGAGATATGCTTTTATTTAGATATTACGCGTAAGCTTATTTTCACTTCAAATGAATCGACAACTAAAAATCTCCAACACACTGAAATATCACCGAGCTAACTTACCTTTTTAGTTTACTTAAGAGATGCAATCGCCACCATGGCAATCTACATATTAAAGATAAGAAATCGATTTGACCCAGCCCCGTATGCAAACCTGGTTGCGCCTACTGCTATGCAAACGCTACCATATATGTATATGCCATGGCGTGTAATTATAGCTTGTATTAAGAGTTGAATATTTTCCCGTCGCTAGAAACCTGTATTAAATGTGAATTCATTAAATGAAATCATAATGGATTATCATTTTCCTACCTGTGGATTTTGAATATTGATCTATTTTCAAAAAATATTCAAAAGTTAAATTTTTAGGATTATTGTCACGGAAAATTATTCAAAATACCTACCAATGAAAAATAAGAAAATTTATTGCCGAAGATAAAATTTCCTCCCAAGAAACATCCCTAGGGAATGTCGCTCTCGTCTTTTTTCAAACTTCCTATCTGTGAGATTAAAAGTAGAAGTAAAAAAAAAACTTACCATGATTTATATTTTAATAAACTTATTAGAAAAGATTTTTCTTCCCAAAGTAAACAACTTTGACGAAGATAAGAAAAAATTCAAAAGTACCTATTTCCTCAGGAAGAAAAGGTCACACAGAGAACATTGAATAGAGATGTAAATTTCTGAGCTGATTGATACAGCTTATTTTAGGCTCAGTACGATCGTCGGTATTTTCCCGCTAAATTTAAGTTCTGCCAAAAAAGAGTTAGGTTTTATGGTAGAGCTTCAGCTGTAGCTTGAAAAGACGGATTTGTGTTCATAATACAGCCTGGATTCCAGCAAGGCACGTGACATGATCGTTCATCATCATCATTTTTTTTTTTTTTTTTTTTTTTTTTTTTTTTAAATAATAATCTTTCAATTATGTTCAACATATGTACGATTGCAAAGAAATAAAAATGAACATTGCCCGAATATTCTCTCGGCGGCCCTGATAGAGTGTTAGGCATACATAACTCGGGTAAAGCAATTTTCATTTTCAACATTGTCCGCTAGCTTTAAGCATGTTAACGTTGCGTACGAATCAACATTGCCTGTTACCGATATTGATGAAGCATAAATTAAATAACTGCGCAAGTTTATTATCCTTAAAGTGTGAAATGATTCTTTAATCTGAGTTCAAGTTTAAACTGTGAAGTGCAAACTTTCTATTTCTAATTTAAGCACTTCTACGAAGTTGCCTTCCCTTTCAATAGGATCAATGTAAATAAATGAAACGAAAAATTAAACTTAACAAATGGGAGTTAGAGACTATTCTATCTGAAATAATTTAAAATAAAAATATTTTAAAATGTGTAAATAAGATGACCTTTTACAGACTTTTTGTAATTTAATAGCCTGAGGAGACAAAGAGATAAACGGAGAAAAAATCCAGGGTTTGATCTACGTCATTAAGTTTCACGTCGCTTTCTATTAGCCTAGAGAAGTGGTTCTTAAACTTTCACAAAGACATTAAGTTCACCAAAACAAAACCAGATTTAGTCAACAAAAAGTAAATTAGTAGTTTTGTTTAATGAGGATCTCATTCAGTTTCAATGGTTACTATTAAGAATTCCTAGATTGGCCTCAGTTCGAGAAAGGTCCTAAAGTGGTCAAGTAATTTTTTTCTCTTAAATTCTTCCACGGATTTGTAAGTTCTTTGCATTCTACGTACCTTGAAACGTAAAATATAAAATTTTGAGGGGGGTATTTTTTTTTTTCGTGACGATTCCAAAGATTAATTATTATTGAAAATAATAAACCAAAATTAGAAAAAATCCACACTGAAGAGTTCAAAATTTTGTTTTTTTAGACAAACTTCTTCTTGCTTTTTTCGTTTTTCTTAATTTTGCTGTATTAATAGTAAAACTTTTATTCATATTCTTTATTGTTAATAATGTGTTTTGATTGACACTTAAATATTCAGTTAATTTAGTAGATTTAATATTTGGTTATTACTCAAACCTTTGTCAGCGCATCGAAAAAACATACCCGTGCACTTTTGAGCGGCAGTTTTGTTATGAAAAGACTAATCTGTTTATCTGGGAAAAATGTACACAAAGGTCAGACTTCAAATGTGCCCGGCAGTATCATTAATACTGAAGTGGAGGAATCCCCATACACTCATCAATTTCCTATTTTGCTATTAAAAAAGGCTTCATTGGAAATATATGTATACTCGTACAGTGTAGAGAATTCCAAACTTGTAATAAAGGGAAAAATCCTAATAGCATGTTCAAATGCTGTAAATATACATACTTGTCTAGTTCGCAGAGGTATTTGTTATTATAATTTTATATTTAGCAAAAAGAGAATTCCATAGAAAAATAGTCCCAACATACCTCTAGATCAGTACTTCCTAAACCGTAGGGAACTATACAGATGAGGCCGAGTGTGGCCGCGCATTATCCTGCATTAAGATAAAGTTTACTCCTTGGTATTCAGCCATGGGCATGACATGTTGGTCCAGGATCTCTGCCACGTATCTTTCAGCATTCAGGGCTGGACTGGGGATAGCGATTAACTCCGTCCGGCAGTTGAAAGAAATGCCGGCCCAGAACATGAAACATGATTGAGGCACCTCCAAAGGGCTCCCATTCTGGCATACAGACTGGTGCGTACCTCTCACCTTGCCTTCGCCACACACGCTGACATTTCCAGTGACACTCTCGACTCATCTGTGAAGAGAACACGCTTCCAATCTCGGATGGTCCAGTTTACATTAGGAATGGGATTTTCGACTCACTTAGGTGAGTCGACATGACTCGACTGGACTCGACTCACAAATATGAATCGACTCTCGATCTCGACTCGCATCGAGTTACAATTTTCAAAAACGCCTTATTTGATCAAAAAGACAAAAACGCCTCATTTGATTAGAAAGACATAATAAAACCAATTAATTTACTAAAGGGGAATCTACCAAATAAACGTCCCCAACTTCGACAAATACATTAAAAAGACATCATTTTAAAAATATGATTCAACTCGTGAGTGAGTCGAGTCGTGAGTCGACTCATGACCCGACTCGTGGATGACTAGCCCATTCCTAGTTTACATGCTCTCTTGCAAATCCAAGGCAGGATACTCTGTGATGTCTGCGAAGTTTGGAACCAACAGCTGGTCGAAAGAAATTGGCTTCTTGAAGTCTTCTGCGAATTGTTGGAGCCTCTGGTGTTTTATATCATCCTCTGGTCAGGGTTCTTCTTCTGAGTGAATGAAGCACCATAAATCGGTCATCTCGACGGGTTGTGCATCGCGGTCGTCCTTGTACTGGCTTTCTCACAACTTGCCCGGCTTCCCTGTAGCGTCTAATAACCCGCCCGATGGTTGTACGATGGACCCCAAGTCGTCTCGCCATCTCAGAGTGTGAAAGTCTTATCCTTCCCATTGTGCTGGCTTTTTTCACTTGTTAAATTTCATACCTGGATTCATTATTACACAAAGTTAATCATCAAACTGAATGACAATGTAAACATCCAAATCTCAAAATGAACATTCGGCTCAGATTCATTATTGTTTTGGAGACATGTTTCCGTAAACATCAATTTTTCCCTAATAACTTTCTACCTATCACTTGAATGTTCGGAAACAGTTTATAAAATATGCCCAAATAGTCCCAATAATGAGAGATACACCTAATAACCCATTAAAGTCCACTGCAGTAAACATTTTCAACAAAATCATACCCGTGCACAACTTTTGAACGGCAATTTATGTTAATTCATGCTAAAAATCAAGTCGATCTATTGATGCGTGAAAGAAGGAAAAACCAATAAACACGCTTTCGTATTTATAATATCATAGTTTGTATCTGTAAAATGGAAAGTACCTAAAGCAGTCCTTATAAAGAGCCATCTTGCAAAAGCTTTGTTTTCAAAGTTTTTTTTTTTTAAGTAACTAAGAACGTCTGTATTTAAATATACTGATTTGTTACTTAGAATTGATGTGGTTATTGCTACAGGAAGTAAATAACATGAACAAAAGTCTCCAATAAAGGCTATAAAAGACCCATTAAAGAGATTGCTTCCTGTATGCAATGTTTTGTGTTAAACTTTTGCAGGTAATGCCGATTATAAAATTTCAACCTGGTTATAAAAGCGCTCTGGGATGCGGCAGTCTAAATTTTTTACATTCTTTTTATTTAACTATTTTCTTGAAAATCAGTCCTGCAATACAATCGTATTTGCCAAACATTATCGATGGCATGTTTTCCAGATTTCGGAACCACCCCGACACTTTCAACAAGAAACTAGATTTACTAGATGTATCTCAATTTGGAACGGACATTCTGTCTCTAATTTCTAGGAACTAATTTTTTATTTTAGATATCTCAAATTTTACTTTTGTTTCGTTATCACTGTTCCACATGAGTCGCTTTCAGTTAAAAAGAAATTATTTCTTCTGCAAAGAAAACTCATTTTGGAAAAAAAAAAAAAAATTTAGATCCCAATTAATTGATAACGGGAGTAAGGGACAATGGCAACTTTGTGCAGAGTTACAAAAATATATTTCCAGTGGTTCCTAAATGGTGGAATCTCAGGAAAAAAGCAAGGATTCTTTCTATGGTACCAACTAAATCATCATTCAGCTCCGTGAAAACAATGAGCTGCTTTTGATTATGTAAGAGAGCTATGTATGTAAGAGAGCTGCTTTAAATAAAATACTAAAGATTCAATTCATTATTGCTTTCGGCAGGCTAAAGCTAGTATTTTATACATTTTTGTTATGGGTTCAGTAAATATTCTATTTATACTCTAATAAATGGTACGGAAAACCGTACTAGACTTTCTCTTCCTTAATCATTCCATCAGACTACCACCGAATGCAGAATTTGTTCAACTAAAGTTTTAAGGTTTTTAGTTATATATTTTAGTTATTGTTATATTTCTATTTTCTGTTGATGTTGACCATTCTTTNTTTATTTTGGCCTTTAGCTTCCCGTCAAACGATTTTTTGAGACAAAATATGTCTAAAATTTCTGCACGAATACAATACTTTATCTTCTATGGAAGAGAAAGTAAAAAAACTAAGGAGGAAGTAATTAGGATACTACAAATATATCATGATCCTTACTTAAAATCTAACAAGTACGAGTTGAAGTTGATTCGGTATAGGATCCATACAGCAAACACATATCCATATAATACAACATATAATACAAAATCGATCTGATTCAAAAATGGATTTAATTGAAAGGGATGGTTACAGAATAACAAAATTATCAAAATCTCGATGACAAATGGAATTGGAAACAAAAAAAATGAGAATACATGGACGACGCGCCGGGATGGCTGCATAACAGTGCATGTGTCTCTTTTCTTTTGTTTTGTAAGGAAAAAAAACAAGAACTCGAAAAAACAACAATAAAAAAAAAAAAACAACAATAAACAAGAACTCGTTCGATCTGATTCAAAAATGGATTTAATTTATTGAAAGTGATGGTTACAGAAGAGTAAAATTACCAAAATCACAATCAGAAATGGAATTGAAAAACAAAATAAGGCAGGACATAGACGACGCGCCGGGATGGCTGCATGTGTCTCTTTCCTCTGTTTTGTTTTGAAAGGCAAATTGTTTGCGTTAAAATAAAAAAAAATATATAATACAACATTGCTTTTATTATCCTTTTTTCTTGGAAATCTTGGACTAAAAATACAAGAATGAATCAGCAACATAAACGTAGAGCCTTTATAATTTTCCTAAAAGAGTAAATAAAACTGCAGCAAAATGTTCGAAATATGTGAGGTACCTAGTAGGGATAATCAGCACTTTTGGTCAAAGACTAAAATTGTTTGAGTATGCTGCTGATATTTTGGCAATCATCAACTTACGAGATAATAAATTGAATTCAACAATTCATTCAGAATTATAGTTTCAATATGAAATCAAACTTTAAAATCAAGAGGACGTGAATGAAGAGAAAGCGTAAAGTCTGTGTCACACCACACGCTTCGTAAAGTTAACCACCTATTTTACAAACTTATAATAAAAGAAATGGCATGAAATTTTCTATTATAAAACATTTATTTTGCTGGTGAATAGAAAATTAAAGTATAACTAGGTTGTTCAGTGTTTTTTTTTCACATTTTTCTTCAAAAATCTTTAATTCAAGCAAATATATCGAACAGAAGGTACCTATATATTTCCGTTATTTTTTACTTCCTCATTACCTAAAATTTTCTGTAAGATGCGAAGGAATATGGTGAAAATATAGAGATGAGTAGAATATTGTTGCAAAGCAAAGTAAAATAACAGATGATGATAGAGCTGCGATCACAAGGGCGGGTTTCATGGGAAATTATTAGAAAAAAATAACTAGGTCAATAAAAAATCGATTTCATTGTACAGAGGACCATTCAAATTGAAGTACATGTTTTCATTTCACTTATTTGCACGACGCGGCGGCCCATATCTACAACCAACAAAATTATGTTGATTCCACATCTTATTATGATACAAACAAAAATAAGATCGCTGTAAATCGTGTGACATCGGATTAAACATTTAAAGGAATAAATGGAAATTCGAATGAAAAATTAGAATGTGTTGAAAGAAAGATAAAAATAAGACACAAATAAATGGGGACATGAAGAAGATTAGAAGAAGAAGACGGAAGAATAATTGCCACAGTGGAACGCAATAATTGTGAGTTTAAACACAAAACCAGAGATAAGACACAACAAAGTAAATTCGATTAATCTTTCACCGTTTTATTCCTTATCAAAGGGAAAAAGAGTAATCGGATGTGGGTTGGTCAAGGGGGAACTGTGAGAGAAGTTTCAAAGAACAATTGATCAAATACGAACATATAGATTTAATGAAGGATCCCAAAATATAAATACTTTTTAAAAAATAGCTTTTTAAAGCAATCCACAGGAATGTTGAAAGTTCAGTGTTCTCTACGAAAACATATAAAATTATGTGGGATTGAACTCAAGCACAAAAATCCCACCAGAGGCTTAGATGCAGGGGCTGACATAGCCCCAAATAGGAATTTAGCTCACGAAAATGGGATTGAACAGAGGAACGGCGACACACGTCATATTTATAAATGCCCATAGTTGGTGCCTCAACGAGCGTCAGAAGTAGCAGAGATCCACGCTGCTCCAATATATTCATTGCATCAATAAAAGGACATTGTTGAGGGAGGAGTGATTCTACATATCTAGAAACTGGTTTCCCTATAAGCGTATACAGTAAAAATGTAAAAGGAAAGGCCAACATATATAATACTTACAGATCTCCTTATTCTCGTTATTTCACTTATGTATACGGTTTCACTTATGAAATGAAGAGGACCAGTACACATCTATCCTGAAAAATGGACAAAATAGTCCTTTCCAAGTTGTAACCTGAATGATGAACCTTTCAACTCTTGACCGTCCCCTTTAACTTGTTAATCTAGTTATAGCGTTGGCAGATTGTCATATTGCGCTAAAGAGAACTAATAAAGCTGTATAAATTCTTCAAACCACTCACAAACTACAATTGTGTCTTTTTCTCTGAGGAAGTCAGTCATTAATTTGTTAAACGTCCCGAACCGAAATATATCTTCCCCTGTTTCTGCAGTAACTTTGTAATGGAAATTTCGTATACTCAAGCTTACACCAAATGGTGGATGAAATCAAAATTAGTTTTCCACAGAGTGAAGGGTATACAAGGTGAAGCAAAAGTCAGACAGCCGTCAAAATATTTTTGAAATAGGATGGATAAGCACTGGAAATGGATACTTGATGTGAAAAAAAAGGTTTTGATTTTTTCGGATAGTGGAAACATGACGTAAAAATAAAGACTTAGGCACAAGTCTGCTCTTGCAACTTGCATTACATAAAAGGTGGATTAGTTCGCCTCCAAGTGGTGTACCCTGGATAACGCTAAAGAACTGACACATCAGTTGGTGTTCACGCTGACGTGAACAACTATCGTCCCATATCACTGTTAAACTGTTTCTCTAAAATATTAGAGAAACTAGTTTACAACAGACTCATTTGCTATTTGGAATCGAACCAAATATTCTCAGAGAAACAATTTGGTTTTAGACCAAACCGTTCCNATCAGGTAAGCAGACAATCATTAGGCGATTTTTTCCTAGCCCAAAACAATCGAAAGTTGATCATAACACAAACACACACAGAAAAAAGGAAAACAAAACAAGTAAGGTCGGCAAACTAATCCCAATGGGGGAAATGAGTTGATTGGTTTACTTGGTCTGTTCTTAAATAATCTGGTTTGTTCTGTTTATTGACAATAAAAAGTCGCCTCTTGATCTCCTGGTCCACTATACATCATCCGTCTACCTCACTCTTTTATTTATAGTAAAAAGCAAAACGTTAAATAAAACAAGTCTATACTTTAGCAAATATTTTTTCTTTCTCTTCCTCTAGAAGATAAAGTATTGTATTCGTGCAGAAAATTTTGAACCCAAAACCCAAAATAAAGATCAAATATATCATTTCTTATTGCTTTTGGGCCATATTTTCATTATTTCGGGTCATTTTTGAAGTTTGGAAATATTTGGAGCCATGGGGTCCAAAAAACCGATATTTCAGACGTACAACGTACACCGTACGTACGGAATCGTGGGCAGAGCTCTGGAAGCCAAACTACTAGTCCGATTTTGATGAAATTTGGTACAGGTCATCTTTGGGCAAAAAGCCCGACCCATATTTTTCTTTTTCTCGATATCGCCCTCAGGGGCACCACTAGCGGCGCGAATAGCCTAAAACGGACCGAATCTCTGAAATCCAAACCACATAACCAATTTTGATGAAATTTAAAATCAGTAATTATGGAATCATTTTATCTAAAATAAATGGTCTCACGCGGTCGTATCCCTGTCAAGGGCGCCGCTAGGGGCCAAAATGGTCCTTAAAATGGAAATCCCATTTAAAATAAAACAGATTAGTAATTTCACATGAATTTTTTTTAAACAATAATGTCTAGAGCCGACAGGGATCATTCAAAGTATTGGACATTTTATTTAACCACTGTTTTTAAACTTTTATTCAGAGTACCCCTCATCGGATGAGGACCAAGAACGTCGCAATTGAACCAAATCTGTAAAAGGAAAACTACATAACCAATTTTGATGAAATTTAAAATGGGTAACTATGGCATCTTTTTTATGAAAGAAAAAAAATAATGGGCCCATTTGGGTGCGTATTTCTCAGGGGCCCCGTGGGTGGGGCCCATAAGCTCCTTCAATTTACTATCGCTTTTAAAAGAAAACGGTCCCTTTTATTCACTTAAAATTCAAAACAATTGATGTCTAGAGCCTAAAGGGATTATTGGACTCATTATATTAACTGTTTTTCAGCTTTTAGTCAGAGCCCCCCCCCCCACAGTTCGGGACCAAGAACGTCGCAATTGGACCAAATCTCTAAAATCCAAACCACACAACCAATTATGATGAAATTTAAAATGGGTAGCTAAATAGGGTATTGGTTTATTTATATATAT
>CM022879.1:24704443-24717997 GCA_012654025.1 Pachypsylla venusta | reverse complement strand
GAGTGAATGATCCATGTGATTAGTTCTTACACTTGTTCTTTATATTTTCTGTTTGATTAGGAATTATCAATCTATGTTTCCCCGACGTTTCTTGTCGATGTTTGCGAGTGAATGATCCATGTGATTAGTTCTTACACTTGTTCTTTATAGTTTCTGTTTGATTAGAAATTATCAATCTATGTTTCCCCGACGTTTCTTGTCGATGTTTGCGAGTGAATGATCCATGTGATTCGTTCTTACACTTGTTCTTTATATTTTCTGTTTGATTAGGAATTATCAATCCATGTTTCCCCGACGTTTCTTGTCGATGTTTGGGAGTGAATGATCCATGTGATTAGATCTTATACTTGTTCAGTTCCGGTTATGTGACAGGATGATATTTATGATGACGCTATGTTCCATTTAACTGAACTTATATTCATGCTATTATTTTCATATTGAAACCGACCGTGGATATTATTAGTGTTGCTATGGTCACTTCTCGGACGGACAACCCTTTTCTTTTGGACGGTTTTTTTTTACTTAAAAATATAAATGATCAAATTGCCTTTTCCAATAAACTCCCCTCTGAACAACATTTTAATGTTGAAGCCTTCACGTAGATGGGTTTTACGATTGTACCTTCACTTGTGTAAATGGATCATAGTTCATTTATTTATAGCTGAATTGAGAGTCAGAGAAACTCGGGCCTCAGTCAAACAATAAACCCGAATAATAATGAAGTCAAACTTTGAACTTATCTCATTAGTATTCAATGATAAAATATATTATTAATGACAGCAAGGGAAAATAAAGTTCAATCATTTATTAAAGTTTCGTGTTAAGTGAATTAAATCTTTCTGAAGTCAATGATTTGTTGACCGCATACTTAATTTTCTTAATTCTTCCTGTTCAGAATAGACGCGACATAAGTGTCACACGCGACATTGTAATAATTTTACAACTTTATAGTTGCTATTGGCAAGCAAGTAGAAAATATAAAGTATGCACAAACATAAAATAAGGAATACTACTGGATGATAGGTATGGCTCAGAAAAGCATAGAGTTTGAAGCAGCAATATAGTCTAAAAAGATTCTAAATGTCACTGTTATATGGCAAACATTGGATGAAATTGATTTATTGTCCTAGTCGATTAGAGGTTTGGCGAAAACAGCAATAGATACCTATTTTTAGTACGTGGTAGATTTTAAAGGTTTATTATTGAAAATAAAAACAAAAATTGATGGAAAAGGACCCCAAAGTATATGCCGCGACACTGGAGAAAGTATAAATTTTTTCCCCGGTTTGTTCCGGGGTATCGCTTGGTTTTCAATTTTGCGTAGACTGTTAGTAGGTAATTATAGCAAAGTAGTTACTGTCACACTGATCGTCTATTGGGCGCCAAACGAAGCAGACAGAGCCTTTTAATAGCTATTTAAATTGTAATCACAGAGATACTGAGAAACTGGGCATCACTACGCGGGTACCCTAAGTCGAAAATAACGATTCCATTTTTATTTATCCTATCTGCAATCGAAATTAGAAAGATTCCAGGAGCCAAATTTAAAATTACATTTTTTTTCCTTTTTATACTGAATAAAATTACTAAGAGATAACGAGTTGATATCAACTTTCTCCACTTAATAAAATGTCTCCCATTGATTGGACTATTTAGTGTTCCTGCCTTCATTTTAGCAATAACAAAGAAAAGTTTGAGATTTTTTAAGAGATTAAAATATTAACAATTTACTAAAGTTTACTTTATCTCAAAGTTATTCTGCCTGTCCTTATTCCCAATCACGTATTATTAAAACTGGGAAGAAACCTAACTATTGTAAAGACATTTGGGAGGTAGAATATTGTCGAGGAAACCCTAGGGGAGAAATTGATGGTTATTAAGATTGCGGGACTCTCAACAGAAACCTTTTAAAGAATTAAAGTTTTTCGACCAAATTTTGTTAGAAAATGGTTTACATATTTTTATTAATGTGACAAATTAGATGAATTCTAGAAAACTGGAGCATACGGTATAGGTCCGTAACGGAATTCAAATCTTGCATCCTCATAATATGCATATCCCGCATGGTATTATGCATTCACTGTAAAATACAATCTCTAAAATATAAAAGTACCTCCTTATGGAGACAACTTGCAATTCATTTGCAAAATGTGTTCAATAGTTTGTACCACAGTTTTGTTTATAGTAATTTTTTACAAATTTGGCCATTTTTTAAGATGATTATTATTTTTTTTAAATGTTATTCATCAAACAATCTGTTTTACATTTTATATCCCTGGGTAAATTTAAAAAAATGGATTGAGGAAAAATTAATATAAAACTTTTTATAATAAAAAATCAAAAAATTCTGAGAAATGTAGATTATAAAAGCAGATAGAAGAAAATAAAAGCATGAATGGATAAGTCAATAAATTTTCCATGTTAAGTCAATGAAATGAAATCATAAATTTGCGTACATCATTTCAGACCTTCTCACAGTAAGCCCGCGCGAATAAGGGGTACATTGGAATAGACCTCCCTACTTTTCCTGCGAGAAGAGGATACACCGAAGAAAATTGAAGTGATAAGGTTAAACCATGCTCGACTGATGGAAATGGCTAAGCGTGCCATAAAGCTTCTTTGTGATGTCACATGTATGCTGTTAGGTCATCGTCATCAAGCAGAATGGTTCAGTGTACCTCGAGATAGACTCAATTGTATTTCATTCATCTTTTGGGTACTTGCAGTCAACTGCATACTTATAAAATATAGACTTTTTAATAGAACGTAACCACTAGGCTAGGTTAATATCTGAGGCATTTTCTATCATCCAACCCTCAGCTTGAGATTGAACACAAGCCCTTCTGTTTACCAGACGAACGCTTAACCACTATGTTACAGAGGCAGTTCTTATATCATAGAACTCATAGGTATATGCAAGGAAAAACAAATACGCATCATCCTATAAGGAGTACGCAGATCGGGAAATCTTCGGACTCCCATTGGAACATGTGTAGGCACTTGTTTATCCTTGATGTCTGCTAGTACCCTTAGTTTGATATACCCAGTCATTAGTTCCAAAACAAATACTGTGAATAATGTTCAGTTAAATGTTAAACAAATTCTAATACTACCCTTTTTATTTTAAGGAATACACACATTACAGATTACTTTCTGCCAGAAAATGTATACCTTTTATTTTATAGAAATATACATTTTGTGATGTGCTCGTACGAAGTTGGTATAGCACAAAGAGGAAATATAAATATCTTTCTTATATTTCCCACAAAATTCAGACTGTGACGCTCAAAGAACATCTTACACCCATCAAAAATATTTCTTCTAATTCAAAGCCCAGTATGATAATACTGTAAACATCTCGGCCGAAATGACAAAACGATTTGTCTCCAAGGACAAGATTCTTATTACTTGAAACTTTGATGGATAGAGGGGGATAATATGTGTAACATCATTTTCCCCTTATACAGAGTGTCTGTCCAAATCAGAAGATCAAAATGAAATTTTTTTTAGCATATTACAGGGTGCGCCAGAATAACCTGACGAGTTTGAAATGTTCACTACCAAGTCATAATGTGTCTTAGATTCTTTTTAAAAATAGTGATTACTCGGAGAAAGTCTCATACTACCGAATTAGATTGCGTGGGAGGTTTCCTACACGCAATATCAGTCTGCAATAAATCGAAAATTTTAGAAAAATTGGTTCTGCATTGATAAAAAAAACCCTTAGGCAGAACAAGATTGTTTGAACATATGAAAAGGTTGAAGCTGTGCGACATGGGACATGCAATACAACAGAATCCTCGCCGACATGCATATCTCTTCCAAACGATTCATATGTTCAATAAATCATACATCAAAATAATTATTTAACAAATTTATATTTAACAAATTTATAGACATCCTATTGGTAACTCGTCAATGAGTAAAGGTAAATGCATCAACCATCAACGTGATCGTCGTCACTGTTCCAAACTTTGTGTATGAGAGAAATTAGCTGATTGATCACGTGGGTCCTGAGTTATCAACGGAAACCAACAATAACAACAACACCAAACAGTCAGTTTCCTTGAAAATATCTCCTTGAAAAAGAAATAGACGAAACTCGAGTCGGAAGTGAAAAAGTAAGTGAATCCTCGTCATAAATAACGGTAGTGTTTCTTTAAAAATCAAAATAATTTCCAATTTATTTTCTTTCAAATAACTGTTGTAATATCATGTGCTCACCTTGGATCATGTTCTCAAATGCTTTTGGAGATATATGAGTAACAAAAACTTGATAAAAATCAAAGTAATTTAGTGATTTTTTCCAATCAAGTTTTAACTGAGGACATCAAGAGTTCTGATTTCTTGTCTTACGTTTTATAAATGTATGTAATGTAAATGTATATTTCTTTGTGTTATTATGACACAATTTTTGTGGGCATCATAGCATTACAAGGTATTCTCAGCTATCACTCCAACATGACTAATGACTAAGCTACACTTAAGCAATTTCCTTATAATGCTACCAATTGCTGCTATTACCATAGCTACACAATTATCCTCAGGAGGCTGAGTTAGTTACCCCCAATCACAATCCCAGACCAAGTAAAAAAATTGAAATAAACCTTTATCAAATTTTCGACCCGTCCGTGAATCGAACCCGGAACCTCCTTGGTGAAAGTCTCAAAATTTTAGTTTTTGGGACAATGTAGAAACATTACACGTCCTGTATATTTTATCCATCATTTTGCTTCTGAGACTCTCCCCTTGTGTTTGAATTCTATGTTATTATCTTGATGAGTAATAACAAAGCATATTTCATATTGTGAGAAATGTGGGTAGTTTGGTGTGCTCTTACACAGCATTTTGTTATTGCACTATCTTTCAACATGAGACGAAGAAAACTTTGTAAAATATTTCAATTTTTTTTAAAAGAACAAAAGTTTGCTACAAGTCATAATATTGAATACATAATATATTGTAAGTTATAGTTTCCTGGAAGCACTTCACGTGCTTCATACAAATATTTTAGATTCCAGAAGAGTGAAGTAACTTCTTCTTCTATAGATTCCAAGAGGAGTAAAGATGTGAGATGATTTTTGTGTAATGCAAAGAGAAGTAAAACAAAATTTTTGGAACTGCGAAGAGGAAAATTATGTCAATACCATCTGACTACTAGCGTCTTGTCCCATCGTGTTACTGTAGAGCAACACCCATTGAATATTTCTTAGAAGTTTGGCTCCTGATAGTCCTGATGTCAACTTAGGAAAGAGCCTCTGTAATTTATATGTTTTAAGTTCATCATCGTAGGTTAACAGCTGTGGGCCTATTTTGCAACAACTCGCCATGAGTTGTTGATATTTGAGAATCCTTACGGATAATGCAGTAGCTTCTCTCTGCTTTCTGCATGCGTAATAAAAAGGATCCGACCTTTCCTTTAGTCGCCTTTTACGACTGTCATCGACTTGGGTGCTTTGGAAGTATTCTTTTCAAGTCCCCCTGTCCACGGGGGTCTAAAGTTACAATAATAAAATATGCAATACAATACAATACAATACAATAGCAAACACCATTATCAAAAAACTTTTTTACTGTCGTATATTAAACTTATCGATCAGTTGCATGATTACCAGATAATAACCACGAAATTAATGCCCCCCCCCCCAATCCTCAAAATGTGATTATTTACATTTCAAAGTACAAAGAATTTATTTGGAAAACCCGTTTGTCCGTCGTAAGTGGCACTTCTGCCTAATTTTAAAATTTCTCTTTCCTCTAGAGACATATTACCAGAGTCAACATACAACCTAATTGTTAATTATTTGGGAGAGCTTTTTTTTGACTACCTGATCATGATCAGTATTACGAAAGAACTTACCGATCTCACCCAACACTGCAGTGAACTGTATATCTCACTCAAATATTATATTATTGTCACCTCAGAGTCAAAAGAAAAACAGAGTTCGGACATACATCTCATACAAAAATACTAGAACCCACTTTGTTCCGTTAGTAATAAAGACTTTCCTTGCAGATTTTATGGTATGAACTGCAGATACATATATTAAATACAACCTTAACCCATCGTGTTCAAGCACCCTACACTTCTAGCGATGACGATGAAAGGGTTAACATCTATTAAAATAATCCACAAAACTTTAGTTTAATTTTTATTACTTTTTATCTTTATAAGAGAACAAATTTTCAAAGAATTTTATATTTAAAAAAAAAACTCAAGATAGGGCTTTGGGAAGTTTGGCTCTGTTTTAACCAATCTTACTTACCACCCTTTTTTTCTTTTATTTTCCTTACAACAGTGGAAAGGTTTTTTTGTTTGTTTGTTACTGCTTCTCCCTCGACGATTTTCTTTCCCCGCTCCCTTCAATAAATAATCAAAGGATATTCTAAGTGGAAAATATTTTAGACATAAACCAAATTAGCATTTTTTTCCTTTCTTTATCAAAAGCTAATTATTTATTATTGTTTTTAGAATATTTTTATTTACAACTTGAGCGGAGCCTTTTAAGGATCAAAAGAATTGTGATGATTCTTTTTGAAGTTGTTGTGCTGCGATTTTTCACTCTGGTATGGCGAAAAAAGTTGCAAATCTGGTTCCTATTTTAGCGAAATATTTTTTTATTAATGTTGTCTAGAATTTTTTTTTTACCGAAAGCATCATTTCTCTTTTGCACAAAAAGTTTTACTATTTGCGGTTTATTAGTATTAAAAATAAATATGTAGACAAAAAAAAAAAAAAAAAAAAAAAAAAAAAAAAAAAAAAAAANATTCTTTTTGTAACTAACAAAAAGATATATATTTTTTTTTTTTGCAGATTTTAAAACAAATATGAGCATGGTTTAGAGATTTAGACTATAATGATTGAAAATAATATAGTACTAGTGGATCAAGATGATCAGGTGTTCACGTTAGGGTTGTTGTCATTTATAGAAAAAAATATCTTAATCAAATTTAAAAAAAAATCATTTTCAAAAACAAAATATATAAAATTTGGGGACCAGGACCCCCAAATTTTTCAAAATCGAAAAGCCCTTAACACCAGCCATAACATATCAAAAGTTTACGTTTTTACAACAAGCCGCTAAAAAGATAAAACTTATTTTCAAAAAACACAATATTGGCCCCCACCCTCTATTGTGCTTAAACATGTGTACCAAATTTCGTCAGAATCGGATAAGTGTATTTAGGGATGTATACCGCGGTCAAAAGTGGAGTTCACTAATGTTCACAAAAAGTCTAAACATTGCTACAACTCACTCTGATTTTTATTTTGTCTGCGAGCGAAGGATTTCAGTTAAAATTTCGATTTCCTCGTAACTCGTCGATATACGTTTTATAAGTACAAACAAAGAAGATTATGAACCTAAACATAATTCTCGCACACTGGATTTTCATTCGGGCGGGGTCCATTTTGAATTTTCATCTTTAGTAGTAAGATGTGCGCTAAACATCATGGATACAGCCGGGATTGAAATTCGGGGAGGGGGGTATATCTAAAATAAACAGTCATATTTATCCCCGAATTCGACAGTCTGGTTAGGTCAAAATATTTTGGGGGGTGGGGGTAAGATCTCTTGGATATTGAGATTATTTTTGTGCATTGCGAAAGTGTCTTTTTTGATACATATCTATCCCTAAATGCGTTGTTTCCAGCCTGGTGCGGTCAAATCATCGCTAATCTCTGGGATATTGAGGGTATGTTTGTGCATGTCTTTTTTTTTTGGTACAGTCATATTTATCCCTAAAATCGCCAATCTGGTCAACTGATCAGGTCGAAACCTGAGCGGAAAGGGGGTGAAGTTAAGACCCTCCAACAAATATATGTCTATGAATTTCACGTAATTGTTTTAAGTAATTTTTTCTACAGAGGCGAGGAATCTATTTTGACGTATGTATCCGCTAACCGCACGAAAGATAATATTGGGTTCGATTACTGTATGCACATCAAAACTTGACCCCCCTTATGTGCGCCCCTGCTCGCACAGTACTGGATACAAAGGGAATACTGAAGTCTTACTTATTTATTTTCGGATAAAATTGAATCTTGCCCTTGAGTAAGCTGACAGTTTTTCGTTATTTTTGATATTTTTTAATTCAAAGTACTCAAATTTAAAAATGGCGCTCAGACTGAATCCTTGAATGAAAGATTTGTTTAAAAAATAAAATAGGTAAATAACGACTGTGTCCACACCTTTAAATTCAATTCAATTATAAAAATATTATTTGTGTTGTTATTAAATATTGTATTAAAGTACTAGCTGAGTACCCGAATCATATCACCGGGGTACAACCGTTTAAACGCGATCAGCGCATTCACATACACATAGATTACATATTACCTACCCTGAAGTAATGCGAAAGCGGTTCCGGGGCATAAAAAAAAAAAAAAAAAAAAAAAAAAAAAAAAAAAANAAAAAAAAAAAAAAAAAAAAAAAAAAGATTACATATTACCTACACTTTTGTTAAGCAATGTAGAACATGGGGAGTAGTAACGGGTTGTAAAGCTGTGCAGAACTTGTTGGGAGTAGTATTAAGTTAGGTTTCAAAATAAAATAAATTGCGTGTTGAAGCCTGTCTTGCGCAGAATCTTAAGTTATTGGCCAAAATTCGGAAAATTTCGTGAAAATAAAATAAAAATTCGGCCGGAAAATTGGCCGTAACTATAAACCGCTCGGACAGTTGTGATTTTTTTTACATTAAAACTTTCCTCGGGAGTCACTTGATCGATTGGTAAAAACAGCATTAAAATCCGTTCGGTAGTTTTTGAGTTTATCGCGAACATACAGACTTCTGAAGTTAATAATTCATTTGATTTTATTGATGGTGATATTCAGACTTGTATCCGCCTCTGATTAACATTTTGCTTTAATATTTTCAATAAAAAAAATACCCCCTCGATTTTAAACTAAACTCTTCCATTATCGTTAAGTTAGATTTACCATTTACCTAACGAAAGGCCGCAGTTTAGAATGTTTATCAGAAATTGGTGGCAGCCACCATAATGGATTATGGATTGTAAAAGATATTATGAAACTGACTTACTATTTGCAGAAGTTGTGCGATTTCTTGATAGATTGCTCCACAACTGAATACAGAAGAAACTAAAATGATGAGTGATACAAAGGTCAGTATATAAAGACCCCAATAGAAACTCCATAATTCTAATTTGTCAATGTAGTCTTGAAATTCAGAATCAAGTCTTGAGTAAACTGTTTGGCTTAATAGTATTGCAGCTAATATCTGAAATGAGACAATAATTTAGAGGGACAATTATTCAGAGGGTCAGAAGTGAAAGTTAATTTTATAGTTCAATGGAACTTATTCCCATTTTGCTTTTTTCTACACAAAAATTCTCCTTATCTGATTTAGATAATGAATTGTATCCTAAGACGAATCGCTTTTAAATTTGACCCAAAAGCTATACTATTAAAATACACATCACATTACTTTATCAGGGTATCAATAATTAATTAATATTAATATTTCTTAACTTTTAAATTAAATTGGTTTGTATTTAAATTGATATGCTTTCGGAGACACATTTAGTAGGCGTGCACCATTAAATTTCAGGGTTTTAGCAGGTTGGGATAAAAATGTAAATTTCGAATTGTTTTTTGTTTTGTTATTTGGCTTAACGTCTCTTTAACATCTACTGGTCATTCAAGACGGGGGTTTTACCCTCCATTCGCTGGAAACTTTCAATCCAGCTACCACATTCATCACACCAAGCCTGGGTTGGGCCGGAAAAAAACAGCATCACGAGGCCGCAAACCCACATGGACACGCACATGGTACAACCTCGCTGAACATTGCTTTACTTCAGTGATCGAACGAGAACTGGTGTATTCAACGTGCCACAGACGCTCTCTGAATTGGTTTTTAAAAGTCTAAGTGACTTTGAAAAATTTACAGAAAAATAGTTAATATATTCACATTTTCATAAGCACCAAATTTTTGGTGCAGAATCTTTTTAATAAGAAAACATAAATTGAAAGACTCGGAAAATTCTTTTTATTTTTATAAAGTAATAACTTCTGGAATGAAATTTTTGTCTCTTAATAATAATAATAAGAAAGAAGTGAAAGCAAAGAAGAAAATAGGAAGGCGTTGACGCAAACTTTGCCTTTTCGTTAATAATGGGCAATATAAATATAGAATATAGGTAACTAACATGGTACGGTAGCAGACAAAATATTTCAACAAAACTTTGTTGAGTTCAGTGTCGGACAGAGTTTAGCGTCTAAGGAGACAAAGCATTTCAACGTAATGTCAGGAAAAAATTGAAGAATACAAAAACATTCACTGTCGGATAGTGTCTTGCAGTCATATGTGTTTTGGGGTCTATGTAGACAAAACATGATAACAAAAACATTCAGTGTCGGATAGTGTCTTGCAGTCATATGTGTTTTGGGGTCTATGTAGACAAAACATGATAAAAAAAAACATTCAGTGTCGGATAGTGTCTTGCATTCATATGTGTTTTAGGATCTAAGTAGGCAAAAACATGATAAAACACTCAGTGTCTTGCAGTCATATGTGTTTTAGGGTCTAAGTAGACAAAAACATGATACCAAAAACATTCAGTGTCGGGTAGTGTCTTGCAGTCATATGTGTTTTAGAGTCTAAGTAGACAAAAACATATAACAAAAACATTCAGTGTCGGGTAGTATCTTGCAGTTATATGTGTTTTAGAGTCTAAGTCTAAGTAGACAAAAACATGATAACAAAAACATTTAGTGTCAGATAGTGTCTTGCAATCATATGTGCGAGAATAACCTATAGAAATGTTGATGGGTCTGTTGACATGGAGTTGGAAGAATTTGTAGAGAGAATGATGAATGGTTGGCAGAAATGCTTTGTCTCCTTAGACGTTTCATATTATAAATATGAAACGGAGATGAATGGTTGGCAGAATGAATGGAATGATTCAACAAAAGGTCGTGTAACCTCTGAATGGGTGAAAAATGTTCAGAGTTGGATGAATGAATGGTCTCAAATTTGGGGTAGCATGTCACCGGGTTTGACTGAAATTATGACAGGACACGGAGAGTATGCATGTCATTTGAAAAGGATTGGCAAACGCGACTCTGATTTGTGTTTGTGGCTCTGTGGACACCCCTGTCCACAGAATCAAGAATTGTTTTTTGTATGATTGTGAACAAAGGGAATTGTTTTCTCAGGGAGATTTGGTCGGTTGGCCGGAGGACTCCTTGAAAATAATAAAAAAACTAATTGCCAGACAGGATCTTGTGATCAAGTTTAATGAATGGAGGCAGCCATGAAACTCTAGTCTTGCTTTGTTTTTTCTAGTCACTAAAAAAACTAGCAAGGATGTAGAACGAAAGGGGGGGATTCAGACGAAATCCGGTAGGTGCCCCCTTTCAAACACCTACGAGGGCTTAGGTGAGGAAAAAAATGTGTTATATGTGTTTTAGGGTCTAAGTAGATAAAAATATGATAACAAAACATTCAGCGTCGGATAGTGCCTTGCAGTCATATGTGCTTTAGGGTCTAACTAGACAAAACATGATAACAAAAACATTCAGCGTCGGATAGTGTCTTGCAGTCATATGTGTCTTAGGGTCTAAGTCGACAAAAACATGATAAAAAAAAACATTCAGTGTCGGATAGTGTCTTGCAGTCATATGTGTTTTAGGGTCTAAGTAGACAAAAACATTCAGCGTCGGATAGTGTCTTGCAGTCATATGTGTTTCAGGGTCTAAGTAGACAAAAACCTGATAACAAAAACATTCAGTGTCGGATATTGTATTGCAGTCAGATGTGTTTTAGGGTCTACGGCACTGACAGATATTTTTTGAAATTCACACCGTGGAAGTTCTCCGGTTACAATAATGATATGTCTAAGCGAGATTAATTATTTGTTTCATATTATCTTCTCCCCAATACGGCACTGACAGATATTTTTTGAAATTCACACTGTGGAAGTTCTGCGGTATGTTACAATAATGATATGACTAAGCGAGATTAATTATTTGTTTCATATTATCTTCTCCCCAATACGGCACTGACAGATATTTTTTGAAATTCATACTGTGGAAGTTCTGCGGTATGTTACAATAATGAAATGACTAAGCGAGATTAATTATTTGTTTCATATTATCTTCTCCCCAATACGGCACTGACAGATATTTTTTGAAATTCATACTGTGGAAGTTCTGCGGTATGTTGCAATAATGAAAAGTGTAAACGCGATTACTTATTTGTTTCATATTATCTTCTCCCCAATACGGCACTGACAGATATTTTTTGAAATTCACACTTTTAAATTTCTTGTTCAAGTCACACAGTTTTAAAGCTCATTTTTTATATATTTTTTTTTGAAAAATCTTTTCAAATACTTTAAGATTGTTTAATGTTTGGAAAATAATAATAATTATTTTTCATAAACTGTGATTGGTGTAGCGTGCCTATTCCCGGCAAATATTTTTTAAAAATACGGCATTACAATATCTACGTAGTGAAAGTAATAACATGAAAGACTTTTTTTTTTAAATTTGGCTTATCGTCTCTTTAACATCTATTGGTCATTCAAGTCGGAATTTTACCCTCTATTCCCTGGAAAAATGCAAACCAGCTACCACATTGATCTCACCCAGCCTGGGTTGGGCCGGAAAAAAACAGCTTCATGAGGGCGCGAACCCACGCGGACACCCACATGGTACAACCTCGCTGGACGTTGCTTAACTTCAGTGATCTAACGGGAACTGGTGTATTCACCGTGCCATAGACGCTGGCTAGGATGAAAGACTGAAACATTTTTAAAAAATCATATCTATCTACCCAAAAATGAAAGGCAAGAAAAATCATATTTAGCAGATGAATTATCACATTGGTGGATACAACAGTTCCCGTCAGATCACTGAACTTAAACAGAACAACGTTGTACATTGGAGGGGATCCCTTCTGAGGACACCATGTACCAGGGTGCGCTCAGCCTCGTAAGGAAACCTGAGTAGTTGTTGTTGATTATTTCAAAACGGAAAAGGAGGATATAGCTTAGATAATCTAGCTGTAAAAGTACTTTCCAAATCTGTTCCAAAATAGTACAGAACCCTTTTTATGTATATGAAGATTTTTTTTTAGTTATTTTATTTTTTATTTTATAAAGTAAATGCAGAGGTACATTTCCTAAGCTATGTAAATAGCTTCTAAGGAATGTTATTAACTATTGATGATATCTTTGGAAAGGATATGCTCTATCAAAAATAGAGTCAATAGAGTCAGAAGCAAGACGAGTAGAGATAGAGAAGAACCTCTCACTCACCTTTGATTTTATTTGTTATATCCTCTATCAAAAATAGAGTCAATAGAGTCAGAAGCAAGACGAGTAGAGATAGAGAAGAACCTCTCACTCACCTTTGATTTTATTTGTTATATCCTCTATCAAAAATAGAGTCAATAGAGTCAGAAGCAAGACGAGTAGAGATAGAGAAGAACCTCTCACTCACCTTTGATTTTATTTGTTATATCCTCTATCAAAAATAGAGTCAATAGAGTCAGAAGCAAGACGAGTAGAGATAGAGAAGAACCTCT
>CM022879.1:24664613-24695941 GCA_012654025.1 Pachypsylla venusta | reverse complement strand
CTTTTCATTCTATTTTCCATTGACTACCAGATTGGTGCGTAGCTGCCTCTGTGGGTGTACCACCCTGTATGAATATCATTGCAAATGTTTCTGATAAGTTGGTTGAGTACGAGGGATTTACTTTTCATTCTATTTTCCATTGACTACCAGATTGGTGCGTAGCTGCCTCTGTGGGTGTACCACCCTGTATGAATATCATTCCAAATGTTTCTGATAAGTTGGTTGAGTACGAGGGATTTACTTTTCATTCTATTTTCCATTGACTACGAAATTGGTGCGTAGCTGCCTCTGTGGGTGTACCACCCTGTATGAATATCATTGCAAATGTTTCTGATAAGTTGGTTGAGTACGAGGGATTTTCTTTTCATTCTATTTTCCATTGACTTGGAAAATGAAACTGAAACATGTAAAACTCTTTTCAATTCATTTCTCATTCTCTATCTCAGGTTACACTAACAACCGTAGTCTGGGTTATAATCAGTGATGAGGAGATAATGCATTGCATATTACGGGGTCATGCAAAAACAGTATCAATCCGTTTGGGAAATTCATATCTGGGTTAACAGAAAATCTAGAAAAAATATATATGATAAATGACTCCTTAGAAGGTCTTTAAACATTGCTTTTGACAAAATTATTAGTTTTGTTACGCAGATAATATCATTCTAGCATGTNGCATTGCATATTACGGGGTCATGCAAAAACAGTCCGTTTGGGAAATTCATATCTGGGTTAACAGAAAATCTAGAAAAAATATATTTGATAAATGACTCCTTAGAAAGTCTTTAAACATTGCTTTTGACAAAATTATTAGTTTTGTTACGCAGATAATATCATTTTAGCATGTAATAAAAATAATTGAATAAAATTTTTAAACTTCAACATTTAGATTAAATTTAAGAGTTCAAACTTTTGTTAAATATATCGTACTGTTAAACATCAATCGCAACGTACGTACATTGCATAATCCAATTTTACGAACATTGCGTAATTCTTTTGCTGTATTCAGAAACAAAAGTTTTTTTACACCCCTAGAAAAATTGACAAAAAGTTTCTTAATCTTACAGTGAGGGTGGTTAGGTATCTAAAAAATGTTTTTTCTCGGCTTTTGCAATATGTTGCTCTTTCATGGAACGTAAAATTGGTTACCATTATGGCAAGGACCATGATAATGTTTTGTTTTTTGCATAGATTTGTAAATTAGCCATCAGAGTGGTCAGAGAATGATTTCTCAGAAAAAAATACGCTAGTTAACCATTTTATTGACTAGTTCCCGTTTGATTAAAGTTCAGTGAAATCGAAATAAATAATTAAAATTCTTGATTTTCGCAATCCTGTATGAATGCGTACTCGGGTAATCACGTGTATTAAAAAGGGGACGGTAAGAAGTGGAATGCACCACTGGCGGTTTGCTGCTTTTTAGTCGTTTTCGATAATCCTACTTTTAAAGAGGATGGTAAGTGTTGGAGACTTAAAATTTGGTTTGTATGTTAACTTTATACGTAGAAGCAGCCCCCCTGGTGAAGTGGCTATCACACTGGCAATGTACTTGGAGGAGGGGTTCAATCCCCGACGAGGTCGGAAAATTTTCGACTTTGGGCTTGTGATTTCGGGGTGCAGTCAGGATCGAGAGGACGATTGAGCTACTTTCACGTGAGTGGCTACCAGTGACTTCATTACCAGAGTAAAAGGATTAGAAGATAAGAAATCATTAGTGCTGAAGTTTCTTAGTAATGCTGTGATACACACAAAAATTGTGAAAAAGTCGTTCGGTCTTAACACAAAGAAATTCTACATTTACACATTTGATTATATACATAGAAAACTACAAATCCTAACAAAACATTTTGTTTACGAACCAATACCCCGAGATTTGGGTCTGAGGTCCTCAAAACGTAATTTGGCATTGAAAACTCGACATTAAGGAAATCCGTGTGATATGTTCACACCAGATATTTAAATTAAACATTGTCAGTATCTTTATACTCTATACTATGAACAGCAAGTTTATTATTTATTAGTGCTTAGTAGTATGTAGTTTACTGTCATGTGTCTCACCCTTGATAGGAATACTCCAATGTTCCTAAGCGATCCTGTAGCTGATCTCTCAACATGATTGACGCTGATCAATAGATTGTTCTTACAAAAATAAATTGAAATGCTATATTTCTTTTCAAAAACAAAGAATAGAAAGAAAGAAGAGGAAATCATACAATAAATAAGGGGGAAGGGGGAAGAAATTTAATGTGGGAAATATGATGAGAAGAAATGGAAGATGGCGGGCGGTACAGTCTGGGTAAGACATACATATAACATTGCTCCCATGTAATTAAGGTTGGCTGTCAGTAACAGTCGAAATATTTGTGTTACTTCCCATCTGAACATATAATATATTATATATGATGTTGTTTAACAATGCAATATTTGAGATGTTATATGCTAAACATATTAATAGCATAGAATGGAAAATATAATGTATAGCGCATGTATGTAACTTTTTTTTTTAATTTGACTTAACGTCTCTTTAACATCTGTTGGTCATTCAAGACGGTGTATGTAACTAAACAGAGAGTTGATTTGATTATAGGGCTACAGTACAAAGGCAACTTCTCAATATTTAACTGATTATAGCAAAGTTAACCTCCAGGGCCATTTCTCTGTAAAATCAACAACAGCTACTCAGTTGTCCTCACGAGACTGAGTTTACCGAGAAGCATGGGGTTCTCATCTATCTACACACCACATCCAACGAAGATTAAGTTCGGTTTCGATGATCAGACAAGAACTAGTTAATGCAACATGGTCGTTGGCTATAACAGATAGTTGATGTTTCTATGACTTTTTCGGTTAACGAAAATGTTAACTGTTTTCGAGTTACAGCCGATTTTTCGATTTCTGACCAAATTCAGTCCGTATCTTAAATTTTGTGGCGACATCATATTATTTATTTATTTTTTAGTTATTTACATATGTATGTATATACATTTACATATGTATATACATACATATGTAAATGAATGGTCTTGAGGTCTATGGTCTATGGTCTTGAGGACATAGCTCATTGAAAAGAATATTTCATTGAAAAAAGAATATTAACATTATATGGTAATATTAGATATGTGCCTCCTCATTCATAAAAACAAACATACAACACGAGGAATGCAAAAGATTTAATACACTCCAGATTAACGATTTTTGGGGAATCAATTTTGGATAAAGGTATTAAAATATATAACAAAATAAATAATGCTAATAAAAACATGAACTACAAAAATTTTAAGTTGTACTTAAAAAATCGTCTTTTAGAAATTGCTCCCTATAGCCTACAGGAGTTCAACGACTAATTTTTTTTCTCTCTCTTTTTCAGGTATCTACTAATAACAATTTCAGTTTTCTTTACAGGTCCTTTTAATTTTGCAGTGTATTCAAATTTTGTTAATCTAATTTTCAGTTTTGATTTTTTTATATATATTTATAATTTTATTTGAATATAAGGGTGGGGGGTATTTTTGTTCGCAAATTTGTAATGTGTCAGCGGTTTTTAACCCCCTGAAACACACTAAATAATAATAATAATACAAAGATAATTTTCCCCAAGCTAATAAGTTTGTGAGGAACTCAAACATATCAACTAAAACATATGAACAGCTATAGAGGCCGTAGCGAAGCACGGATAAAAAACTAGTACTTTTATAAAGCTACGACCGACTAATTTTTTTTTCTCTGGGGTCCCAGTCTGTGATTTTGACGGAGGTTCCATTTGCATCACTTTATCCATATGTCTTACTGGTTTTGTCCACTCCGCAGATAGGATGTAAAGCAAAATATATTTTGTCTTTATAGGTACATAATATAATAATAGGTAAAAGTATACACGATGAATATAATTCTTTATTTATAATTCTTTAATCCGTGAAGCAGACCGGAAAATGATGGCATAATTAAATTTGTATGCTGCGGGGGATGCACTTAATCATATGCTGATGATATAATAAGAAAATTCTGAGAAAAATAATTAAAGATGTGTTTGGAGTATTATGTTGAGTCAAGTGGAAATATGAAAATTGACTACTAATACCACGAAATAGTGGTTCTAGTGGTGACTGGTGAGAACATTAGTGCCTACCAACCCAATGAGTTGGAAATAATCACTGTCTGCTGCCGGTCCAGTATGAACATTTTCCTTCAACTGTCTGGAAGAATATTTTTAGTTTTGCCGGGCAGATCCCTTGCCGGTCACGTCAATCTCACTGCTTAGTATGAATGCTCCTTTACGCGTTTCCATACACTCTGTGTTTTAAAAATATGGGTCTGGAACCGTGGAGGAGTGTTTAGCAACCCTTTATTATTGACCGTCATGGATTCATTTTGGACGGTTTTACATACGCAATAGAAACATGGCCGTAAAGACGTTTCATAACCTCTCTAATTGGGTTAAAATTGATTTAATAAAATGCAAATGGTTGCCAAACACTCCGCACCGGTTCCAGAACCTCAAATCCATCACCAAATTATCATAGTAAATATAAGCAACTCAATCTGGAAACCTCGGACCGAATCGGTAAAATGGCATTTTGATGAACAAGTTAAGGGAACTGTTTTTCATATGAAAGCGAGATAATTTTTATTATACTTACACTCGAAAAGTATTTTATGTTTAATTTTATATGTAAAATTCTTTTTGCTATTCCGGAGCTAATGTAATATCTACGAGGGAGCTTGGCAGCGCTCCGCCAGCCAAGTCAAATAAAATGAGCGATGCACAAGTGATATATTACTTCACGTCACAGAGAGCACTTTTCAGGTCACTCTACAGAAAAATATGTGGACTAGTTTGTTGAATATTTCATAACCTGACCCATCAGAAACAATTGAAATCCCCCCAAAAAGCCACTTCGCGGTAAAAAGTTCGATCCAAGTAATCACTAAAAGTACTGAAATCAAAACAATGCCCTCAATTGTACATCTTTTTTCTCCCTTTTTAAACCTTCCGTTTATAGATTAATTTCACTACTTTTCAAAATCTCACGTTTACGACTTTCCGCATTTTGGAAACTCACTATCACACCTTTGGCGGTGTGCCTATTTAATGAATTAGAGGCGGGCACTCTTTTGATTTCTTTGCTTTTTGTGCCTAATGACTTGGCGGGAATTTTCTACCACGAAGTTGTTTTTGGGTTACGATAATGCTGCAACCACTTGGCGTATTAAAATCATTTCTGTTACCTATATTAATAATCTGTGTAGCTATGGGGGAGAATCATCATTTTTCAATTTAATTATCTGCTCGGAAAATAAATATATATGGGGTGATATAAGCAAAGGAATCAGTGTTGCAGAATACGGAAATAAATATACCTAAATATTGTGTTTTCTATAGGAGAATCTACTGAGGAGTTTAACGCATCATATTCCCAATTCAACGGCTTTGTTGTGAATGTTTTCATAATGTTGTAAAATATATTGCATACAAAGGGTCTCCTATAACACGCAGTCCTAAAATTTAAATGCAAAGGTCAATCGACATGTTTTTATATCAATGATACATTCCCGCAATATATACTTCCTAATTCCCAAAATACATTATACAGGTTGTGTCATTTTAAAGGACATAGTCAAATATCTCGGAAACCGTTAGAGATAGAAAGAAAATGTTCAAATCAAACCGGTCAAACCTCCTTTATTTTTAAGGAAAAATTTGATGGTGAACTTGAAATTTTTCACTGAGGTCGCCTTCAAGGTTATTTTAATGTCAACTTTGTGTTCTCAAATAGAACTTAATATTTTCCATTGCATAGTATTGAACTTCGTATTAATTTTTTTTTTTTTTGATTAAACCTTTTTTCGATTTGACTTACAGTTTCCGAGAAAATTTAACTTTGACGTGCTGTGAAAAAAACAATTTTGAAAAAATTTGCCAAAAAAATGGTAATTTTAGTGATGCACAAATATTTGCAAAATAGGGGGTATAATGTATATGGTAATGCTGCACATGTCAGATGTCTCTTACTTTGAGGTAAGAGACAATATTATAATCTCGAAAACTGTAAGTAAATCGAAAAAAGTTTTGATAAAAATATATTTCTTTTTAATACAAAAAAAAAAAATCACGTTTTTTTTATATAAAAAAGATCTTAAAATAACCTTGAAGGCGAACTTGGTGAAAAATTTCAAGGTCACCATAAAAATTTCCCCTAACAATAATTACCATTTCAAAGACATAGTATATATACTGGGTTACAGGTTGCCTATCTCACCCTCTTCATTGTGTAGATGGTGCTCTATTTAGGTATAACCGAATGTGCTTTTTAAGGCCTTTCCTCGAATTTATAAAATAAAATTAATTGAAAGCTTATATGCTACAATGCATCAAGCCCATTCAAGCAAAATTATCAGTTTGAACAAACTGTTAACGCAATATTTTTTATTTCGGTTTTTCGGTTTACTTCACAAGCTATTTCGTGAAAGCATCAGATTGAACTATTCAAACCCATACATTATCTATGCCAGTGCTATATTTTATAGTGATATTGAAGAGTTGCCTTCAGCATATGATACTCCTAAAGTCAAGTTATGTTCTTGTGTAGAAAATGCTGCAGTTATGAGTTCGACTGAAAAGGAAGAAATAAATAAAAATTAAAAGTTAAAAACACGTGATAAGGTATGAGCGGCTCGCATGACGTCATGCGAGATCGATTGATTTGCTTTGCGGAATATCATTCCTTGCCTCTTCTTAGTATCATGCCGTCAGTTTGACTTGGGGTGGATTTGTAGAATATCTGGCCTCCATCAAGAACGATTCCACCTAACGATGACTATTATCTAATCAGCATAATTGGTTTGTTTCAGGTTATCTTCATGATCTTGCATTGTGGGGTAAGTTATTTTTATCTTTAATCTAAGGGTGCTCGCAGAAAACCGCATATTTACTTATTGCATAGCAAACATCTTTTCATAGGAAAAACAAATCCATAAATATTAGTTCTTTTACGCTAGAATTCTTGTATATTTGTAAAGATATTTGCTATTTAAAAATACGACTAATGATGCGGTTGTTTGCTATCACGCTAATGGTCATTCAAGCATAATTTATCTCTTTGAACGATTCTTAAAATAGGTTTGTATCATTGTATCTAAAGAGAGTCAAGTTGGCTTAAGAGTACTTTGCAAATAATAATTTCAGAGCCGCCAACAAAAAATAATACTGAAAAAATCTCTACTAAATATTTGTACAAAATAAGAAGGGTATGAAATTTCAATATTCGAAGATTAACTTTAAAAATGTCATCCTTCTTTTTAGGAGGGAGGGGGGTGTGGTGGTATGGGCGGAAAGAAAATGTTTTTACTGAAATAGATTTACTCTCTCTCTCTCTCTCTCTTGAAAGTTAAGTGAGAAGGTTTTGGTTTAAGGTAGTAGCACATAATTTTCTAATTATGTGCTACTACCTTAAACCAAAACCTTTTCCAGTTATTATTTACTGATTGAAAGATACTAATCAACGTAACTCGAAAAAGGCTAACCATAGAAAATTGATATTTGGAGAAAAATTGAAAGTTCAAGTGAAAGCTAGATATCGCCAAACGGTGGTAGAGATATCTGAAAATGATCAGGAATTGACTAAAAGTGGCTGTACGGTTATTTTTCATGAACGTTATTTAAATCTTTGAATAACATGTTAATTATAAGTGTTAAAAAATATTAACTTTTAAATAAATTACCTTTTTGGTATTTATAATTATTTATGACGAAACTAGTTTCAAATCATTCGATTCATCATAGGTCTAGTCGATTCGAAAGGTGGAAGTGGACTCTTCCATCGTCAACTTCCGTTATTGCCGAAAGTTATACCCCAGTTTCTCAATTGTCCGCAGGAGGTTGTGTGCAGCGCGAAACGTCAAGGACAAATCGTAATTCTGGGCCGACTCCCATTCAATGATCTGACAGTGTGTTTAAGGGGTAAAATTTGTTCGCAGGGTCCGTTGTAGGGTCCGTTTCTTTTTTGTAGGGTCCGTTTCTTTTTTTGTACACACTTTATGATTTTATCATAGCTATTTATCATAGCTAATTTTTTTTTTTCCTTTGGAAGTGCTAAAATTTTATGGACAGCTGTAAAACATTCATGTGAATTTAAAGATAATTCTCGTCAAATTTATTTTGCTGAAGTTGTGAGTAAGAGGGTTGGTTATAAACAGTTTCATCAGCTATTTGTCTTGTTTTAATGAGCTATAATCTGGGACTTTTCATTACACCAAGTTCCAAATGAGGTCATTCTAATGTTAATACTTACTTCTTAAAAGTTTTATAGTAACGCGTCGTATGTTCTAACAGTTCTCATTAAATTTTATAGCTGAATGGAAAAGTTTCACTCGTAAGATTGTTTGGATGGAATCCTTGGGGCATACGCCGAGCAGATCGCACCTTATTTTCTAAATACTTGCTTACATGCATTAGTGATTAGACGCCCTGATTCAGTATTCATTCTTTATTAAATCATCTACCCTATACAAGGTTTGAATGACTACTTTCATTTTCAAAGAGACATTATAGGAAAACCTTATACAGGGTGTTTATAAAGTTCAGGAACGACTTTAAACGTTTTTAGACTTGAGATTCAGACTATTCTTTTAATGAAATTCAGATATTTCGATATAGGTTTCTCAATAATTTAGGCGAAATTAATTAAAAATGAAATAATTCATTTTATGTATTCATTAGAATGCCTGTCTCAACCTATCCATTTGGGCAACTAGCCTGACTTCTGTATAGGTAATGACTGTACCAAATCTCATCAGCCATTGCTATATAAGGATATTGAGAAAAACACTTTTTCAAGGGCGTTGGGGCAAAATCATTGGAAGTATCAAACTACAGGAGGTTAAAAGGATTAAACATTTAATCCTTTTAACCACGCGTAGGTACAAGATCTCAAATAAGAGTTATTTTGATTAATAAACATGAATCCGGAAATGATGCCGAACACGGAACCAAATCTCTTCCTCGTGTCTGAGTTGCGGGTGGGAACTATGAATGCTGAGAATAATGAATACAAAAGTTCCCTACTTTGGAAAACCGCAGAGACCCCAACTTTTGCTCTTATGTTCAGCAAGTACCATAAAATAATGAAAATAAAAAAAACAGGATTATATATATTTTGATCCTAATATTTCTGCCCGGACAAGTCATGTCCCGGCCATGGGGTAGCACATTCTATTCTGAACTAATATTTCCCAGTGATTGAATACCAAAAGACCCCGACCAATGATCTAGAATGTGGAACATGAGATCTTCCTGTATGTGTAAATGTTGGAGCACCCATACGATACCTCTCGCATGGGATATCTTTTTAAAATCCCATTAAATTTCAAACAAATATTTTTAGGGCCTAGTACCAATGTAAGGGTAGTTCAATATTTACATTCTGCTGGAAAAGAAAATTACTTTTGTTTACTTTTCATTTTGCACCTCAAAAAATGTGAAATGTTTTATTCTGTCTCCTTTCTTTATACCACATTCTGATGGTTATGACATTCACCCCTCAACCAACAAATAAAATAAATAACAATTTCTTTCTTTCCCCTATTTGCATTGCTTGTGTGAGTGATTTCTTACAGTATAACTTCATAATACGGGTCGACATTTTCAGAAAAAATCTTACCGGTTTTTTGCTAAAGTTTCTTTAATAGGTTTTTCGAGACGGGTATTTACCCTCTATTCGCTGAAAACTTACAAACCAGCCATCCACATTGACCTTACCCTGTTTGGAGGTTAATCCTGGAAAATACAGCATAATGAGGATTCGAATCTAGGTAGCTCACTGGACGTTGCTTCACTCCAGTGATCTTACAGGAACTGGTGAATTTGATTTTATTTTAATATATAAATCAGAAATTTGTGTGTAGTATGTAACTATATATGAGGGGTTGTCTATTACAATACCACAGCCCAAACGGTAGTAGATATCGAAAAATTGATGGGGATGGACTCCCCAAAATCAGGGTCTACGACCCCAGGAAAATTATCAGAATTAAAAAATGTCAAGCCGTTTTCGAGTTACGGCCAAAATTTTAATTTATTCACCAAAATCGGACAGTCACGGTCCGACATCTTAAAATTTGTCGCCACAGCATATCAACTCAACGCGAGAAAGTTTTAGGTGACCATTTAGTCCTTATTTTAGGACATTTTCTGCAAAGGTATGGCTAGCCATTCCAGAATTACATGTTCGAAACCGGGAACGGGTAAAGTAAAATTTAGAAAATATTAATAGTCAGAATGGCCGCGCCTCTAAGGCGCCTGGCAAAACGTTTAAATGTTGGGTTTTAAAGGTTGCAATATACAGGCTGGGCACAAACCAATCCCCCCCCTCATTTCCATTGTCCTTGAAAAACAAAACTAGCAATATAAGAATCGTAGCGAAGCACGGGCGGAACAGCTAGTTATATATAAATGAAATTCACCTTGCATATCGCATTAAAATCTCGGAAATTCAATTTCGTGACCTCGTTAGGGTTAGAGGACGCTAAAGTATATTGATAGAAAACACAAAGCTCCGTTGGTATAGTGACACATCATCAAAGTATCTCTAAACCTAGGCACTTGAATTTGGAGCACATAATTTTCTTACTATAGAGGTACTGGATAAGAAAGAAAAAAATTGAAAGTTCAATTAGAAGCAGAAGTATTCAGCCCGAATGATAAGAGATTCCTCTCCCCCACCCAGAATCTTCCCCGAAACTGAAAGAAAATAAAAAAAAAAATCAATTTTATCTTGGTTAGTATTTCAGCTATTTTACGATATGCCAAAAAAAAAATAAAAAAAAATAGACAGAATTGATTTATCTGAAATATTTCTACTGCCACGCGTAAAGAGGACACGACACAAGGCCCGGGGGGGGGGGAGGGGNCTCTCATCATGAAGTTCGCTGATTCCTAAAAACTATTGCATCAATTCGGAAAAACTGTTGGCCTCTTCGGCCTTTTTTATTCTAAAAAAATCTATTAAAATTTCATAAAAATCATTCGATTAATTTCATCGCAGAAATTTCATTCCACCCAAGTTGTTTTTCATCTGCAAAGCCCAAATCACTTAAACGAAAGCGAAGCTTATCTTTGTTCTTTAACGTAATGGTAATAAAGGACATACTTAACTTATCCTTTAGAAAAGTATAATACCTAAAATCCGACCCAGACAGAAAACTGGGCAAATGAGAAATCCGATAAACACATAGAAAGGGATTTCTCCTTCACCGTACAGTACCTCATATTTTATTCCCATTGAGATGCTTTACATTTTATTCCCATTGAGTTGTTTTCTTTTATGAAAAAGGGGCGATTGGGGAAGTTGAAACAAGTTATGGAATCGTGTAATGGGCGTTGTGGAGATATTTTTCTGGCTCCCAACTTTGTGTGTTCGGATTTCTCATCCTGTTCGGAAGATTATCAATCAAGTAGGTCGTATAATGTATGTTTATGTTGACTAAAATGTCATTCAGGGATTTTCAGGGTCTAAAATTCTTTGTGGGCAAGATCATTCCTCCATTTCATTTCACTGATCTTCATCTCCTAAGGTTTGGAATCCTTACACCCCACCCTCATGAGCTTTTTGTGTATTGAGTTCAGGCCTATTTCTCTATTTAAGGGTCAACCGCTCAGAGCTTTTGAGCAGTCTTCTTACCATTTTTTTATTGTATTGGACAATTTCATCTATGGGGTTTAGTGGCCCGATGATACTCGAATGCGGCATGGTAATCAAAAATTACGTGAGAGGACGTTTCCTCTTCCTCCTCAACATAGCTTACACAATGGGTTTTCCTTGAACGCCAAAATTTCCTGTTAGCAGTCCAGTGACTAGTCTAATTTATTTTCGATTTAACATCATCCCTCAAAACAACCCTAAAACAATGGCGGGTCTGCGTGTGGTGCTTGAATTCTACAGCGTGTGACGCCACCACATTTGGGCCATAATTCGTGTGACCGCAAATGAGCCATAACTCTGAAGGGGTCAAAATGATCTGAATAGCTAAATACTTTCAACTAACATGTATAAGCTTAAAAATTGACGTAAATAACGTTAAGCATGGCTTTTCCGGTTCTTTGATCGCCGCTATCTTTATATACATATAATAGGCAATGTCCTGAGTGACTGATCAACGTAGAGCCAAAACTATTAATGTTACAGACTTGAAATTTGGCAGGGACTCTCGATGCACCATGTAAGTGTGCACTAAGAAAGGTTTTTCAAAATATTAATTTTAAGGGGTAGAAATCGCGAAAAGTAAACAATCCCCATTTGTTTTAGTTTTAATTGTAGATTTAAGATTTTGACGTTGTACCATTGAACAATTATGTTTTTAATGTGCAATAAAAATATATTCAATTCATTTTAATTCAATCCCTATAAGAAATACATTTGAGGGAGAGAGATAGCATGATACATGTATATATATTCATACAACAGAGTACACGCATACTTTCACAATTTTAAGAAAAGAGAAAAAATACTATTAGCATGAGTACGGCCATGTCTCTAAGGTGCCAAGCTTTGTCCGTAGAGAAGCGCGGGCGAAACAGTTATTTATAAAAATGAACATTTCAGCTCTGATGATGATGGAAAGTTTTGTATGATATTTTAACTATTATTTTGATTCCTTGAATTATTACTCAAAAGATCATACATTTCAGGATAAACAAATTGGATCGGATTATTTCACAAATTATTATATTTTTACAAGTGTATAGCATTATTGAGCTTTACACTCGTATTATAAATATAAAATTATAGATTTTTGTTCCTATAGAGTTTACTCGGGAAGGAGTGGAGTATTATGGAAAACTATAAAAAATTATGACGAGCAATTTTCATTTTCCTTGGCAAAAGTGTCATTTTTATTTAATGTTTGTACTTGTTGAAATTGCTATTCTTTGCTTTTTCTATCACTGATTAAATTTCACCTTCGTCTCTCTCTCTATCCCCCTCCCAATCTTTTACTTTCCCATCCCCTCAAAATATTGGTATGGACAATGCATGCAATTTGCTTGAAAGGTTCCTAAAAGGAAAAAGTGTGTTAGATTAAACAAATAATCACGTAAACTCGTAAGCATGTCTATGGTATTTCAAATTTGTTCAGCAGTTTAAAAGACATAGTAAATATTTCGGAAACTGTTAGAGCTAGAAGAAAACGTTCGATACAAACCTCCCTTATTTTTTAGAAGAAAATATAATGGTGACCTTGAAAATTTTCTCCAAGGACGCGTTCAGGGTTATTTTAAGGTCAACTTTATTTAAAAAATGAACTCTGTATTTCTGATTTATTTTCGATTTGGTTTACATCAGTTTTCGATATATTTTTTTCCTTGATGGGCTCTCATTAAGGCATACGTAACATATATACAACATTATGGCACGCCTATTTGCAAATATTTATACATAAACCCTTGATGTTTCACTAAAATTAACAGCTTTGTGACCAAATATTTCAAAATAGACGTGCCCATAATACTTCATATGTTAGATATCTCTTACTCAGAGAACGTCTTTTTTATATCAAAAACTGTAAGTCAAATCGAAAAAATATTTCTTTTTCATACAAACTTCAATACCACAATTAAAAAATATTCCGAGATATTTGACTATGTTCTTTCAAATGACTCACTCTGTATATTGGTTTTCATTTTTCTTCAAAGTTTTGTATGTAGGTAATACTGCGCAAATATTTGATAATCAAATCAAGTGCGAGTGCTTTCGTCTATTAAGACATCTTCTATAGGTGTAATGGCGTTGTAAACTCGTCTGCTGCACCACGCCCCTTTTGAGATATTCCTCTTACATCAGCTCCGCCGTACAAATCTATATTCGTTATAGTGTGCATCTAACTATCGAAATAGAAATTAATTTGTGTTTCATTCAAATTCAGTGTGATGTGATGTGTTTTAATGTTTTTTTACAACAACAAAATAATGTGAAAACCATTAGAATGCTCCCATCAGCAAGCTCCATCAGATCAAGCGTCAGAGACTATCGTAGTACAAAAATTATGGTACAGTGGGAAAAGTTAAAACATAATCATGGAATTAAAAGTAGACAATATAGTTCTTCGAACCCGATATTTTCTTTTAATTTTTCCATACTAGGTCAAAAATACAAAATGGGATTTTATTTTTTTACCAAAAGTTTATTCGAACAGATTGATGAGGTTTTCGCTGTTTGGAACTAATTCAACTGAGGATTGACTAAAATTATAGATATTTGTTTTGTACGTCACCCTAGAGCTCTATCTGGTCCTCGAAACTCGGCATTACTGTCAGACGTAGCCAAGGCTTTACGTACTATAGAATATAGAATTTTAGAAGATAACATTCCTTAGTAAATCTTGATACACAATTCCTGTCTCTTGAGCGAAACGCAATGATAAGATAAAGATATTAAGTAACTTCAAATAAAGAACCGTAATGAATAGATATTACTTCCATCTCACACATGCTTGCATAAGCAGTAAATTTGAAAGTTTTCAATTTTAACTTTTGAGATTTTGGATTACCCTAATAACAATAGGAACATATATTATGTGAAAAGTTATATTGGAGCAAGGGGGTCCCCAACCTGGTCAGGTGAACGATGCGCACCTTGTTTATCATAATCTAGTTTTAAATTTAAAAGATTCTTTAAATTTACGATTAAGAAAAGTGACTGGCAAATTTTTTCTTCTCTAATTATTGAACAACATGACTCATTTTTCATTTCTCTCAGTAGACTTTCTTTTCAAAACGTTCTAATTGTAAACTCCAGAAAAAAATATATCTGACTTTGTTATCCTTTTACTGAATTCTAATGGTGATAGTCAGAGTTTAAGCCTTCCTTGACTGCCCCCCCCCCCCTCAAATGAAGACCTGTATCTGCGGTTGGGTACAATAAACTTTTTCAAGTTTTCTGTCTCACATGTCCCTATATTATCGCATACTCGTATTATAGTTAATGAAAGGTTTTCTCTCACACATTTTTTTGTCTTAAGTTTTCTTGATCGTATAATTGGTAAATTTAATTTGAAAAGTTTTCTTCTCTGTGATATATGAAACGTGTTTGTAGGTCTGAGTTTTGGTTTCGGAACTTGAATTTGAATTTTTTCTATAAGTAGGGGCTTGAAATTTCGTTTTGGAGCACGATTTCGAGAAATTTTATTTGCTCCTTCCCTTCTTGCTTCAAGGGACCCCAGCAAAAGACGTTCTATGAGTAAATTGTACTCAATGTACTATACCAAACTTAAAGCAATGATTTCCGTCACATATTGTCTTCAGGTCGGAAGTGTCCTAATTCGGGCGTGTCCCTATTTTAGGTATCCCTGAATCCCATATAAAAGTTAAAGCAAAGTTTTCTGTCGCATATTTTCTTCTCGAAAACAAAAGAAAATATTATTCTTTTTTACATCTCCTTCCCAACAAAAAAATATAGGAAAACTTTTAAGCAAAAGTCTTTTTTGTGTGTGCTCAGAACAATTGCTCGTACTCGTGGATTATGAAATATTTTGAATCTACTCATTAGCTTCGTGGCTGCATGACTTTTAATTGAAAATAATAAAATTCAAAATTTATTGTTTTTTCTTTTGTTTTTAAAACCAATCGGGTTCGTACAAAGAAGTAATATTATTATGCTGGGACAAACACCTTTGTGCTAGAATATTGAACGTACATGTGTATAATGCACGGGGTGGTTATCAAATAACGAGGAAAATATTCACTACTAGGGGGGTGCTCACAGACAGACGCACACTTATCGGATTGCTGACTTCTTTCTAAAATACAATCCGTAGCTTAAAGTTTCTAGTAAATTCTAGGATGATCACGCCTCATAACAAACCATATACCGTCTCCATTTTCCGTACCGTATAAAACATATTCCATTTTTTTTTTTAATAAAAAAATATTATTTTTGAAAATATCAAACAATTGTCGCCAATTTTATTAATAAAATACTCATTTAGGATATTAATCAGAAAAACAACGAAGTGTGCCAGTAAGTGTATTCGAAAATTTGTATTTTTAATGTGATAATTAAAATGCTTTACTATGAAAGTCATTTCTCAATCTGCAAACCCCAATGAGAACATGCGTATTTGTTTTTTCCTTGTTTAAAAGCAAATTTTACTGTGTATTTTAAAACAACCTTTTCATCAGATAAAAAAAAAATCTCATTTTGTAAAAACAAACAGTTCAGCCACATTTTTAAAACTCAGTTAGCCATTTTACGATAGGTGTGCTTTCAAATTATTCTCACCAAATTTCAAGTACTAGTTCTGTCCTGTGTAAGTGTTAAAGGAAATGATGGAAAAGGCCGCCCCCAACTGGAGAAACATACTTATGGAAAGTTTTCTCATACTTAATTATTACAGATCCACCCTGTTTATGTTAAATATTCTAGCACAAAAGTGCTGGTGCAAAGAATAACTTTTTGAAGAGGTTGCAATATCTTCTTATATTTTGGAATGCGATTTTCTTTGTTTGTATCATTCGTATTGGAAACTGAACAGAACAGCACTGGTAGCGGTAGCATTGTTTCAACTTTTAATTATATTTTTTCCATATCTCTTACTGTGATATTCTATACCGCTAAAAAGTGTTTCTGGTGATATCTTTATTTCCCTCTTCTTTCATTTATATTTTGAGAGGAATCTTCGTTACAACTTTACGTTGATTTGATGAGTCCCAGTGTGTATATCAACCTATGACTGACGGTAATTGTAATGCTATAGTGATTGTAGTGCTATAAAAGCATACTATTTGCTGATAACTGGGCTTCCTGTTAAACTTTTCATTCCTTGCTTACTGCTTTCGTAAATACTATACAAGCTTTTAGGAACCTGAGCTTCAAGTTTTCATTCTCTACGCATCTCTCGTAGAAGTACGTTCATTCTGAGTCAGTCAGAATACAATCCGGGCTTCACGTTTTCTAACCTTGAATAGATACATAATGTATTAATATAAAATCTATCTCTACAAAAGGGCTATTGTTTGGCACAAGAAAATATATTTTTTTTTTAAAAAAAAAAAAATGCAAGGTTTTATAGAAGACACGATCAGTGAGAAAATCGGTATCCTCAAGCTGGTATAATCTCATAATAGTTGTTATGCTCTCACTTCTCAAGAGAGGTATGGAAATCACACATGAAGGTTTCCAGTCTGTTGAAGTTAAAAGGAGACTTTTTAACGTCGTTCTTGCAGTGTAGATATATGAATGTTATTTTAGATTGTCATAGCGAGGTACCCAAGTTTTGACATTTTTGTCATCACCACTATTTTCTTTCGATATATAAATACTTTGTCGACTCGTTTTTTTTTTTTAAAAAAAAGTAACTTTATGTGTTTCTTCATGGATTGCCGAATTCTCTTACTTTGCAGCTTGTGATAATGTAATATTTAGTGTATCAAGCTCGTACTAATTTAACTATGATCATGCTTGTACTCAATCATAACGTATCCTCTTATCCTTCTGACTCATCTCTAAACTCACCTTACAATATTTAATAGATATTACCTAAATATATTATAATAAAAATTGCTGACTTGCTAAAGGCTTGAAAGCTGCTAAAATTTGATTATATATGCTAATGCTGAGGTATAATATTTATGATGATTAATGAGGAGAAGCGCTCGGATAAAGGAATATGAAAATATTCTATACCTCTTTTTTATGCACACGTGAGATGGATAAGGTATTACGTATACAGTGTGGATAAGAGAGGGTAGATTAATGAATGCGAGACCTCATATTTTGCTGATATATGAAAAAAAAGTGCAAATTTTCTGCACGATTATAATACTTTGTCTCCTATATGAAGAGAAAGTAAAAATTGAACTACAAAAATTGTGTGACGCTATAGCTTTATCTGAAAAGATATTTTATACGGAACAGTTTCTAAAAATGGTCCTATGAATGTATAAGTGCAAGGCCTTTTATGGGAGTTTTGTATTTTTTATTTTGCATGCTGTTTAATTTCTGTAGTAATGAAAACATCAGCTGTAGATAGTATAGATTCCAAGTAACAACGAGTTAAGTAATGAACAAGTTACGGCTTCTTAGTAATTGAAAAATTCTGATCAGTGTTTTCTCAAAACAATGTTTTTGCAATATGGTCCCTTTTGGAGACCGCTTCTGTTATTATTACTCAAAGTCTGATAGAATACTCGACCTTTTCGATAAGATGATGAAAATTTAAATTATTCAAAATGCTTTTAGCAGGGTCATTGTCTTATTTCCAAATGTTCAGCTTTCATTTTTTCTTTGAAAATTAATCAATCATGTCGCGCTTTTGTTTTTCTTTCTTTGTTCCCATAAAATCCCTCTGCTTCCTAAAATAATTATATCTCAGGTAGGTACCTGTTATGGATCCGACAATCGACTCCGTTACCTCCCCCCCCCCCCCCGTTCCATCGTAAATTTTTTTGAAAAACGATATTAATTTTCCATAGTAAAGAAAGATACGAAAAGAAAAAAATAACTTTTCAAAAAAAAATGCAGAACAACGAAGGGGCTATTGTATGTTTGAAAAACGTAAAAGCGGAAGATAAAAGGGTGGAAGTCGGATAAAGAAGAAAAGTTGAAAGCTGTGCAGATAGGCTAGGTAATGCTAATTAGAAATTGATTAATACGGAGAATGATTCGTCTCTCTCTCCCTCTCTCTCTTTCTGATATTCTTTTCATTTCTTCCTTCTTGCTTTTTAATTAATTTGAAATATTTTACCATTTATCAAAAACTTTACAATAGATCTTTGCGATTTGTCTATGCACATTATTGTGTTTAGTATGTTCAACATTTTGATATTTTCAAATCTAAAAAAACGCCATATTGGATTACGTCTTTATTTTTATTGGAAAAGTTGTTTTTCCTCCTATATTATTGAGGTTTTCTGTTAATACGGGTTTATGTCCCCATTAGAAAAGAAAATAAAAGGTACGGAAAACCGTACTAGACTTTCTCTTCCTTAATCATTCTGTCAGACTTCCATCAAATGTAGATGTTGCTCTTCTAAAGTTTGAAGTCTTTTAGTAATATTATATTTTTTTCTGCTGGCGTTGATTTTCTAAAAGATTGTGCAGCCCTCGGCTGTGGACTTTGCTCTTTAGTGATAGTATTATTTTAAATAGATATGGCAGCCTTCGGCCTTGGACATTGTTTTTTAGTGATAGTATTATTTTGAAAGAATTTGCAGCCTTCGGCTGTGGACTTTACCCTTTATTGATAGTATTATTTTAAAAAGATTTGGCAGTCTACGGCTGCTGACGTTGCTCTTTAATAATATTACAAGTTTAAAAAGATTTGGAAGCTTTTAGATGTGGACACTACTCTTTAGTGATAGCATTATGTTTAAATATTTTGCAGCCTTCGCCTGTGGACATTGCTCTTTAATGACAGTATTAGTTTAAAAAGATTTGGCACCCTACGGCTGCTGAAGTTGCTCTTTAGTGATAGTATTATTTTGAAAAATTTTGCAGCCTTCGGCTATGGACAGTGGTCTTTAGTGATAGTATAAAAAGATTTGGAAGCTTCCGGCTGTGGACATTGCTCTTTAGTGACAGTATTAGTTTAAAAAGATTTGGCAGCCTACGGCTGCTGATGTTGCTCTTTAGTAATAGTATTATTTTGAAAGATTTTGCAGACTTTGGCTGTGGACATTGATCTTTAGTGACAGTATTAGTTTAAAAAGATTTGGCAGCCAACGGCTGCTGAAATTGCTCTTTAGTGACTGTATCAGTTTAAAAAGATTTGGCAGCCTACGGCTGCTGACGTTGTTCTTTAGTAATAATATTTTTAAAAAAAAAAATAAAAAAAAATAATCCCATGTGTCATATTAGCAGAGTTTTTTTTTTTTTATTCATAGAATTATACAAGGCAGTGATTGAGTAGGCTGTAAGCTCCAGCCTACTCAACCACTTCAGATTTCAGGGGCGGTAGTGGTTGAGTAGGCTGGAGCCAGATTTCAGGGGCAGCAAATTTCAGCAGCCCAAATTTCTACAAAATATCGAAAATTATCAATTAAATACTTTGGTGACTGTGCATAACAAATTTTATAAAAATCATACAAATTTTATCTTTATTCATTTTTGGGCCTCTAACGGAGCCCCAAAAATAAAATTCCTACAAAATTATAAAAATTGCTAATATAATACTTGGGTGGCTGTGCAATTGTGCATACCAAGTTTTATCAAAATCGCACGAATTTTATGTTTTTTTTCATTTGTGGGACCCTGCCGGGGTCCTAAAACCAAAATCTCTATAAAATACCAAAAGTTGTCAATTAAAATACTTGGACGACTGTCCATATCAAATTTTATCAAAATCAGATAAAATTTATGTTTTATCATATTTGGGGCTCTACCGGGGCGCCAAAAGCATAGAATTGTCATATATAATGCATGGGTGGCTGTGCATACCAAATTTTATCAAAATTGGACGAATTTTGTGTTTTTTTTTAATTTGTGGGTCCCTGCCCGGGCCCCAAAACCAAAATTATTAGAAAATACCAATTGTCAATTATAATACTTGGACGTCTGCGCATACCAAATTTTATCAAAATCGGACGAATTTTGTGTTGTTTTTTTTTCATTTGTGGGTCCCTGCCGGGGCCCCAAAACCAAAATTACTACAAAGCACCAAAAATGTCAATTATATTGGGTGGCTGTCCATACCAAATTTTATCAAAATCAAACAAAATTTATGTTTTATCATATTTGGGGCCCTACCGGGGCCCCAAAAGCAAAAAATCTACAAAACACCGAAAATTGATTTTTTAGGCCGAAAAAAGTCAAAATTTTCTGCACGAATACAATACTTTAATTTCTAGAGGAAGAGAAAGTAAAAAAACACAATGTGTCATGTAGCCAGATCTAGGTTGACAGGTATGATCCCTGCATAACTTTCACATTCTGGTAGTGAGTTCTCAAAATCGTAGCTTTTTGTTTTTTATCCTACCTGTCCATAACCATATAACACAAAGAACATCAAGAACCCGTATCTACACAAAACCTCATTATCGACAAATTAATGACAAATATCACAAAATCAATGTTGCTATCAAAAATTGGAACCTTATCAAATCCCGTTCGTGTTTTGTTGTAGCTAAACATTTTGAGGATCAAATCTACGATTTTTCTTTTTTGTACAGCGATAACTTTCGATTTCTATTTTGATGATACTTGGTATGTGCATTTATTCGTATTACGTTCATCAACCAGATTAGTTTGTAAGCAAAATTAGGTACCCAATTTTTTTTTTTTTTTTGGAAAAAAAAATCAGAGAAGAAGAAAAACTAATTTATTTTTCATTTCTGGGACAAAGCTTTTTCTTTTTATAATAAACCTCATAAATTTTCAAAATCACTTAAGTATAACTTTCACACAAAATCCCAATACTTAAACTTAAAATTTAAAGTTAAGCATTTTCTTTCTAACAATAAATCCATTGGGAGCTTTTTTTTTTCGAAAAAAAATGTTTAAACAGTGAAAATATATTTCTCGAAGCTTTTCTTCTCAGGGAAAAAATAAAGTATTGGAAAATTGGAATATGTTTAGGCAAAATAAAGCAAAGAGTGATGATTGTCCAAAAGAAGTCAGTTCCGAAAAAAATATCCACGATTTTTCTTTAAGCGTCTGTTTGTTTGACTGTTCGTTCCGCTCTAACTCTTGCACGCCTTACTCTATTGGGGCATTCGAGGCTTCCTGGAGGCACATAATTTGTGTGAGTTCTATAGTTCACAGAGCTATTAGTATTCAATGAGAAGAACAACAACGCGCGAAGAAAACCATTTGGATTCATAAATCGCGCACAATATGTTCGATGTTTGTGTACAGAATGGACCGCGTTTACAAGAATAAAGGGAGCTTCGTCACAGAGATTTATTTCAATAACGGTAAATTGCACCTTGTTTACTATTTTTTTTTACGGATTAGGTTTATTTCTTAAAAAAGAGAATAATGGATCATTAGACTTGTTCTTATTTATCATATTTTAAATATCTTAATCGAACTTCTGAGGGAATTTCTTAAAAAAGAGGGGAAATTCGGTTAAAATATTTGAACATTTCAAGGTCAAATCACATTCTAGAAAAATAAAAAATTCCTCTATTCTCCAAGATTTTAACATATTATTTGATATCAATTTTTGGTGTTTTTTTTTTTTAAAAAAAAAAGTACTAGACTTTGACTTCAGAATAAGTCAAAGGGAAATGAGAAAGTCTTTAAAAATAAAATGAAATAATTAAGTTAGTTATTTCTTAATGCCTATTTTCTACGTTAAATCATAGAAGTTAAGCAACGTCCGGTAGAAGTTCATTCGGGGACACTATACCATATTTTCGAGGGGAACTCAGGATATTGAGAATAGGTACACCGTAGTTAACCTAATTTTAAAAGAAAATTGAGCTTCCCAAAATTTCCTCATATCAATTTTTTTTTTCCTGATTTTCATGTCAATTTATAAGGGGATATATATTGGAAAATCCCTTTGAAATTTGAGAATCACGCTTGCAAAGAATAATTATTTGTAAATTTCTAAGAATTCTAAGGATGGAAATGAAACGCATTGATAATGATTAATACCATTGACATGATTCAGCTTTCTGGTTTCCAAAAAATTGCTGACTAGATGAATTAAATATTAGAGAACAAAGTTCCATAAAGTTGTTGACTTGACAGAAAAGTTGATTTTCTAAAAGTCATCATAGATTAGAGACAAGGAGGTGACGATTTGATGATGTAGGGAGTTGGGTTTTGTTTGTACTTTTGAAATGACTTGTGAACAAGGAAGACATAATAGGTATTATATTTGTGTAAGTGACATATTTAATTATTTATATCTCCTATTTTTTCATGAATTAAAACATTTATGAATAATATTAATTCATTAGTGGCATCATCATGTCCGATGGTTGAATGAGACTGCAAAAGTTGTTGCCTACTGCTAAAGTTTTTAATATAGTCATCATAGATCTATTCTTGGAGGCTGATACTTGACATGGGCCCCCGGAATCAAATCAATCACTACAATTTAATTACTCGTCGCGTCGGTAACACAAGAGAATGAGTTTCAAAACATAATATTAATGTAGAGTTTCCTTGTGTGTTATTTTACACCACCAGCTCAGGTGGATTCATTGAAGCATCTCTTCACAATATCAAGTATGAATAATTACTGCTCATGGGAAGTTAGTATACCAAATATATTTGATGGTTTCGTATGTTTCTTAATTTTTCCTTCTACTAAAGATGTACAATGCCTCTAAGTCCCCTGGTTAAGGAGGAAAAACAAAGTAAGATATAAGTGATATATTTCCTGAGGCGATAGTAGGACTCCTATTTGTTGGACTCCCTTTATAAAATGATCAATTGAGAGATCTCGTTTTTTTTTTTTTTTTTTTTTTTTTTTTTTTTTTAGTTTGACTTAACGTCTCTTTACATCTACTGGTCATTCGAGACGGGGGTTTTACCCTCCATTCGCTGAAAACTTGCAAACCAGCTACTAACATTGACCTCACCCAAGCTGGGTTGGGCCGGAAAAATAGCCAGCATCACGAGGCCGCGAACCCACGTGAACACCCACATAGTACAACCTCGGTGGACGTTGCCTAACTTCAGAGATCGAAGGGGAACTGGTGTATTCAACGTGCCATAGAGGTTGGCTAGAGATCTCGTTTAATTAAAGAAATAAAATCAATTTTATTTTGTTACGTCGATTTCAAGTATACTATTTATTTAGTTTGCAATGAATATAATCCATGCTATATTTCATCGAATTAGGTGAAAAAAGCATTGACAGACAGAAAAAGAGACGTATTAATATTAAGTAAAATCGTTGCGTAAAAAATATAAGATTTCACTTTATTCAGTCAAATATATATTATGTATCTAATGGAACTAGATCAGTTATGTTATCATACAATATAATACATCACCCTGATAGAATTTAGGATCTACTCAACTACTCATCTTGGACAGGACACTGAAGTTGGTTAATAATGGATTGATCAGCATACAGGCACCTCATCTTCGTAGACATTTTAATAAAGAAAATTACGATATCCAATCACATCATGTTAAAATGTTAACTTTTCCCTAAAAGTTAGTTGATGCGTGTGTGACCAGAAACATAGATTGTGCTGATGTTTACAATGTTCCCAATTTTCTAACATCAAAACTTTTTGTTCAGTACAAGCCTGTTATGTATAGCACATAAATATATTGACCCTTGTGAATTATGACACCCCTCGCCGCCCATTAACGGGCAGCTTTTCCTCGTCCAATGAAACTAATATCCTCACTAAGATCTTCTTACAATGAATGTTGTGTTCTCAGAAAGATTTATTGCCTTCTTATCTTTGATTAATCGCTCAGAGCTCCAAACGAGCTAAATTTATGGGTGATTTATATCTTGGGTTAATAAGACATTAATTCTGCAAAGTTCGGGGTTTTTCTAATAGTTGTTGTTGCAAGAGAGATATTTTTCTTATACGCTATCTTTCAAATTCATTTAAAAATTGTAAATATTTTAGTACGTAAGATGGATTGGAGATAATTACAGTTTCAAATTACAGATTATTTTGAATTTCCCCCTCATTTTTTTGAATTTCCACCTTGGGATCAAACATTTATTATGATAAGCGCACTCTTAAAATTGCCTTTGTTTGTTTTCAACCACCTAATATCAATCCCCCTTTACTGGTATCAATCCCCCTTTACTTTTCTCTTTATTTTCCTTTATTTTTCAAAAGTTCAATCTACCATGCATAATAATTCTGTCGCGAGGCCGCAGGTGACCAACCTCACTGAAAAAACTCCTTAGGATAATAAGCAATGCATTATGTCCTACGTAAGGATCGCATTTAAATTTGCTTCAAAAGACTCACCATATCATGTTTTAAAGGAGTGTTACTCTTTAAAATGTTGATTTCACTCCGGATATCAATGAACAATTAATGTTAGCTTTTCTTAACTTCTAACTCAAATGGAAATAGGGTTTATATTTCAATTCATATGCTTTCCGATTTAAGGAGATTTTTTAAAAAATAAGAAGAGTTTATAAACTAATCTTTCTTCCTGAGCACCCCATTTCAACAATATGTGATACATAGAAACACGATATCATGGCCAATTAAATTACCTAATAAAATATTGAATATTAGAAAACTGTTTTTGTTTATTTTACGTTTGAACTCCGGACTTTTTGGATTATTGTTTAGCCCACCTATAATATAATAATTAAACTCCACATTTGAACCAAATAGAGGTTATATGGGTGCCCAACCACCAAGGGAAGAAATATGAATTTATCATTACACCAGTGGCCGATTTTGACAAGAAATGCGATTTTGATAATTTCAATCGTTAGTGCTTACTCATTAATTTTGTCGATTATATTGCCGACATGGTAATACTTCTGTTGTCAGACGCAATCATGTCCTTCCGCACGCCTTTCAAACTTCAATTACTGCACATGAAGGCCCAACATCAAGATTCTCACGCGCGTATATTTGAATGCTTTGCGGCAGTATAGGAGTTTGCTATGTTTAATGCAAACCGTACAGTATCTTTCTGATTTTCAATCGAGTAAAAAGTGAGAAAATGTATAAACATAGACACTATTTTCTATTTTCATTGCAGCTAAATAATAAAAAAAAAAATCCATATTTAAGATGCTCTATATTTTGCGTCCCTAAATTTTGCCGCCCATAGCCTATGTTGCTTGCACGGTAAATCCGCCTCTGCAGCGCACTGATTGAAATGTCGGAATTTGTATTAAGAAAAATAATATAAAGAAGACACCAAATTAAGATAGGTACAAGTATTTCCCTTATTTTAATTTTTCCAGCGCCTATAAGCCCTTCAGGATAAACCATAATTCTTGTAGATAGGTATGAATTATTATTTTTTCAAAAATAAACTTACTAAGCAGAAAATATTACTTTAGATTTCAACTTACCCATGTGATCACATTCAGGCAGAATAAAATATATTTTAAAATATTAATTTGTTTTTCTAATTTCTCAGCGGTTCGTCCTAAAGTCTTTGCCATTCTACTTTTTTAAATGTTAGAAAATATTAGATAAAGTATTGCACAAAACTTTGTCCCGCATTAAAATAAATCACTAAAATGAGTCAGTAATACCTATTGATTAAGAATAGATATTGCGTAGTGAATAGGATTTCTTTTGTTTAAACAAAATTTAATGTACTAAAACACTTTGGGGACACTAAAAATTAATGTGATAATTTTAAGATTATAATATTGCCGATTAATTTGAAAATGTTGTTTTTCTTCTATAGAGGTGCTATTTTGGTTAAATTTAGAACAGCTCAAAAAAACAAAAACAAAAAAGAACGTTTGATGTACTTTTTTAGGTAGATTCAGTAATACTCAGAAATATTCGAATAACATCGAAAATAAATTTTACTTTATCTTCCCATACGCAGAGTAATTATAGAAAAATAAAGTGTTGTAACGGTACTTTGTTCACTTTAGATAAAGAATTAATTTAATATAATTGTGTTTGTAATAAGGTCCGTTTACTTTAGTAACCGGATATCGATTTTCTTTTAATTAAAAAAAAAAGAAATTACAAACTGAGTGAGTTTATTCGTAGCACGAGGTGTGTAATTGATCCCACAGTATTTTCAGTCTAACTCTAATCTTATCTTGGAACACAGTCATTGTTTGCTTTACGACACACCTGAGTTAGGGGCGGCGCGGCCTCAGTAAAGTTATAGAAAACATGTTTTTTTCTTCTTCATTATTAATAATAAATAATATTTTATTATTTGTTCCGAAGGCGTGATTTCTTGCAATTATTAATAATTTCCACTTAACTCCTATAGTGAAAAATATGTCAACAATTCTTGAGATTGTGGGAAGTTCTTAGAGGCAGACATCCCCAAGGTCCAGACCATCTGAGCTCATATAAGGGCTTCTCTTGTATATAAGTGCCTCAAATTAGAAACCCCTTTGAAATTAAGATTTACGTTTTTTCAGCTTTTTCGGAGATTTGAAACCATTTTCAACAAATTGAAATCTGCTGCTTTTTATTTTCCTTATCAAATAAAAAGGAAAGCATTGTATTGGACTGAAATGAAAGTATTGTATTGGGTGTTTTAAGGTTCCCAGAGCACAAATCTCGAGCTTCAGCCATTGTTTCTTGCGTGTGTGTGTATGTCCGTCTGTCTCTGAACAATATAACTCAGAAACGGTAAGTGTATAAAATATTAAGTCTCTAGACTTAATATTTTATATGTCACGTCAAGTCTAAACGAACCACGAAGCTTTTGAATGGAAATCGAAGTTCCTGCTGGCGGTTTTTGGTCGCTTTTTTTAAGATTCTGCATATACTTCCATAGTGAAAAAGAATCATACTTGGGGGCAAATTCTCCCATGTTCAACTAAGCTGATGGTTTAAAATAACGCAAATAACAACAGTGTAATATTATTATGTTTGTATTAACTATTAAATAAATTAAATTTAAACAAAACACTTACCAAAAACACTATTTATATTAATTTACGAAGAAACTAGTTTCGAATCATTCGATTCATCATCAGTCTAGTCGAGTCTAAAGATGGAAGTAGACTGAATATTATTCACCGCGTGCTGTGTAGGATCACGCGATGTACCATAAAAATATCTATTGTCTATTTCTAAAACTTTTTTAAATAGAATATTTTCACTGGCCTTATCAATTTCAATTTGATTATTTAATAATGTATAATTTTCATTGTTTTTATATTTATATCATTTATGTGTTCATAAAATATTATGTTTGTCTTTCTGACGTTAGGTATACATATTGTAGTGTCTATCAGACATTTTTAGTTTCTATGTCAATTATCTGCAACCAAATTAGATAACAATTGAATACTTTTGCTACAAGATACAACTCTATTCAGAGCTACTATCTCATACATCTGGCTTACATCGCTAACGATTACCTATGACATTATTAATACGAGTATGAAAGTATTCTAATGAAGTATCTAATCATATAATTGTTTACAATTTTTCTTTAAAAGAAGGGCAAGCAGAAGCATCCAAGTCTTTCTAACTTTATTCCTCTGAATAACTTCCAAATCGCCACCGAGCCCCAAGATTTCCTTTGAAATCATTCTTCTTTTAGTGAACCATAGTGGCTAGAAACTAAAGACCTATCACCAACTTTTCTTTACTATGCCGCCGCACTATCTTCAACCAAATATTTCACTTACTCATCACTGCGACTCACTAGTCACTCATTTTACTGATAAGGATATTATTCTACACACAATGATGCGTATATTCCACTAATAAAGAGAGATAGTTGCTTCATTGATGTTATGAAATTCACAGTCGCAGTCCCGTATAAATGGGTGAGACTCGGGTGACCATCCTTCAGAGTAGTCCTGATCAATTTAGGGTCCGTCATGTCAAGGGCTATAAGAGTAGGAAAATAAACTATATTCTATAATCAAATTTGAAATTATTGATTTTGTCAAACGTCGAACAGTTCGCGTATCAGATGGCTTGTCTTTGATAGACTGTCAAGTACATTTGAAATTAATATTGAAGAGGATTCGGGGTTTTGCCTCCGGACAAATGTAGAAGGTCCTTTAAAAATTTACAAAATTACCCGGTGGAATTATCACATTTTTTGTATTTTCCCAACTATTCAAGAGAGAGAGAGAGAGAAAAAAAAAAATCTGCTCGGAAGGACTTTTTTGAACAAGTCTGTGTAGTGGGATGGAAAAATGATTTTTCGATATAGAAGGGTCCTCCAGGTAGAAAATCATCCACTATTTTCCCCTGTAAATTTATTAATACAAGCTATGCAGATGCAGGACCTTAAATTTCATTTCAGACAGAAATGAAAATTTCAATCTGAAGGTGATATGCATGCATGCATGCTCTTCTGAAAGTCCTTCGACTGGTATTAGTCCTGTGTGTATGATTAAGGTGTTAAATTCCCTTTTTTTTTTGGTTGAAGCCATATTTCAACTCCACTTTTTTGTTCCATTTTGATAAATTGTTGATCGATTTGTTTGGTTTGTTCAATTCTTGCAAACTGTCACCAGTCACATATAAACGGAATGTTCATTCTAAATAGAACATTTTGACATGAAAAGTTAATCGTGATAGATTGAAATCAATTTATTGTACATTGCTGTAGTTTTATTGAAGTCAAAATAAAATACATACAATCAAATGTCGTACAATGAACGAAAGAGAGTGTGCTGACTCACTGACGTAACAGATTGTTTTGTTTTTTTGCTGATTGATATTGATTAGGTACAGTTTCATATATTGTTTGTAACAAAACGTACATAAAAACTAACAAAACGAACAGGTTGTTACATCGCTTGTATTAATATTTAATCTGTACAAAAATATATGAACTGAGCCCTGTTGTGCAGCATACAGTCTATTTCTAAAGAACTAAAGAACTACTGATTCAACTAAACAAACTAATTCATTTAACTGACTGTATGAACTGGAGAACCAAACCCTGAGACCTTTGGTCATTTGTTCATAACTGGATTCTCATTAATACTACAGACATATGTGTACTATGTGTTGATAATTAGATACCTAAAAACTGGGGAACCAATTAACCATCTATTCATTCAACAGTAAAAAGTACTGCATGTGCGAATCAAAACCCTCACTCGCTCAGTCAGTCGTCAACCTTCCTCCATCTCCATCGCCATTCTTCCTCCATCTCAATCGCCTCTCTTCCTCCATTTTATTTGCCCCTCTTCCTCCATCGCAATCGCCTCCCTTCCTCCATCTTAATCGCCACTCTTCCACCATTTCAATCGCCTCTCTTCCTCCATCTCAATCGCTAGTCTTCCTCCATCTCAATCGAATCACTTCCTCTATTTCAATCGCCACTCTTCCTCCATCTCAATGACCATTCTTCCTCCATCTCAATCGTCTCTCTTCCTCCATCTCAATCGCCAGTATTCCTCCATCTCAATCGCCATTCTTCTTCCTCCATCTTAATCGCCTCATTTCCTCCATTTCAATCGCCATTCTTCCTCCATCTCAATCGAATCACTTCCTCTATTTCAATTGTCACTCTTCCTCCATCTCAATGACCATTCTTCCTCCATCTCAATCGCCATTCTTCCTCCATCTCAATCGAATCACTTCCTCTATTTCATTCGCCATTCTTCCTCCATCTCAATGACCATTCTTCCTCCATCTCAATCGTCTCTCTTCCTCCATCTCAATCGCCATTCTTCTTCTTCCATCTTCATCGCCTCACTTCCTCTATTTCAAGAATCTAATGTCACGCATTGAATTTCCAATGCCAAATTAATCAAAATCGGATAAGGTGGTCCTGGTTTATCGTGGAACGAACAGGCCACTTCCGTGGAACGAACAGTGCTGAAAGCTTCTTAAATATTTCCTCCTGAGAAAACAAGTTAATTGCTATTTGAACGCTAATGTATTCAATCGCACATTAGGTACGTCTAATCTGTTTAAAAGGGACTAATGTAATCAGAACACATAAAACACCCCGCGTATTGAAAAAGGAAAGGCCAATGTTATGAGGCGTTCCACAAATTACCGCCAGGTCAAAGTGAGATGATGGTGAAGTTTTGAATAATAAATTAGGGAACATGCTGAAAGAGAGATGTTCAGCCCCCACCATTTCACAATCCGACAAATGCTTTCCACACAATGCTTTCCATTTTAAACAATCAACTCTTTTATTCCCACCTACCGATAGTTCCTAGTTTTGTCAAATTTACTGCATTGGAAGCCCGGATATTCGCTTGAAAAATTTGAATTGTTAGCTTTCTATCTGATGGATATCAAAGATGCATTAGCCTTCAAAATCGGAACGCGAAACAGATTTTCGAAAAAAAAAATTGTATTTTTACAACAGGGTCATGCATATTTTTTTTTTTTGCAATAGAAATTGGAAAACTGTTTGCGGTTTTTCATGCTTAACACTTTGCTTCACGTCTTAGAGGCATGGTTCTCCAATTGGAGGAGTTCTGGAAATTTTGTAGCGTCTGATATGATTTTTACCCTATTGTTACATTGATTTTTATTATTATTTTTGTAGTATTGTCAGAGGGAAGCTTGAGCTCAGTACTCTCACAGTATATTATAAGTGCTATTATAATAATTATGTATATTTTATACTAGCTATTTTACCCGTGCTTCGCTACGGGCTATAATATTGGTAAGCTCAAGTATCGATGATACGTTTGTTGTAAGTTCTAGATGTGCAATAGAAGGATTTTTGATATTTTCACTGGGACGATAGTCGCGGAGGAAAAACTCCGCCATTGTGTATTTACTATTCTTCTGG
>CM022879.1:24653340-24664378 GCA_012654025.1 Pachypsylla venusta | reverse complement strand
GAACCTACATACCAAATTTCAGCCACCGGAAATGTACCAGTACGGAGAAACAGTGATGAAAATGTGACTGTCATATGTAAACGCGCCACTTTTTCCCCCGCGGCGGGCGCCCCAATTCGAATATTTAAAAATCCTTTCTTAGTGCGCATCGTATACCTAAGTGCGACCTACATGCCAAATTTCAGCCTCCTAGGACGTACCAGTGCGGAGAAATCGCGATGAGTGTTAAGTGAGTGTGTTTCTCTTTTATATATATAGATAGATAGCAGATAGATTCTTGACCGGTCCTTCTGAAGTTGGTGAATCTCTCGATTTGTTCTTCTGTGAAAAAGATGCAATAATATGAATTTTTTAAAATAATAATATTCAAAATCAAAGAAATATTAGGGGCGATATCGCGCTCACTCGTCATGTGCGCCGTCAAAATGCAATTGAATTAAAGTTCTTTGAGTTTGCTCATTTTCTTTCTCTTTAGTTTGCTCCTTACTTTTGTAGACCGAATGGGCTTTATGTACTTGTGACCTTCTTTCTTGTTAAAGGGACATATTTTTAGAACACTAACTATTGAAATCGTTTGGATGTTCGAAGAATAGGACAGCTACAGAAGAGAATTTTCCGCGAGGTCTCTGCTCTGTCTTTTGAGGAATGGGTATATTTTATGAGCCCCTTTAATGACGATTTTTTTCTTCTTCCAAATTTTTTTGTTTCATTGCATCAATCTTGTGTCGCTCTTTCTATCTTCAATCCCTTTCCAAATGTTTTGAAAAATAAGCGGAAGAGGTTTTGCTTCTCCTTTGTTGATATCGGGGAGAAATTTAAATCGCATTTAAATTGAAATTTGTCTTCTTCCGCCTCTTCCCCTACGAAGTCATTAGACATTTACTTTATCTTATTTTGTTTTTCCATTTCTATCGTATAGCTCATCTATTTTGTTGACATCAGAAAAAACAATACTTTCANAAAAAAAAAAAAAAAAAAACAGGAGATATTCTCTTTTGATATCCTTTTGAGACGCCTACATTTTAAGGTTTGGCATTTAGATCAGACGGAAGGAGGCACTCTCTTGTATATCAAAGCAGGGTCTAAACATCTAGATGTTCCCTTTTTCTTACTTTCAGTTGCTCATCTTTGAGTGGGCAAATCAGTAATGTACCCGCAATAATTTACATAATTGCCGTATTCGACTTCAGACGTTTCTGTACTTAAATTGTTGTTAATTTTTAATTAGATCTTAGGCCTGTAAAAAATTAATGATTAAATTTTAAATTGGAGCCAACCTGCGACTCGCCATCTTAGGTGTGGAGACGCGATAACAACAATAGGAGCATAGGATATAATTTTCTATTGTCGTAGAGTCGTAGGTTTTAAACATCCGGTTGCCAACGATTCTATCAGATTGAATCATCCAGTTCCTGTCACATCACTGAAGTTTAGCAACATCAGTTCTGATTGGTACACCGATCTGAGACTGTTCAAATTCATCATTGACTCCTTGCTATTATTCTCAGCATAAATAAAGGCTTCTTTGACTCGTAGTTGTAAAAATAGGTGCGAGCTACTCGAAGAATTGAAATAAAAAATAAGATATAATTTGTGCATAAAGTTGCGGTTTTCTTGTCATTGTTAATATCACAAGATGAAAAATTAAATAAGTTTTGTCTTTGTAGTTTGTAAGGCTAGTTATTTGGATTGCATACTCACATTAGATTAATTAATATGTTCCGAGGCGTAATATTAATATACAAAACTTCATATAACCTCTATTCCTTATAATATACAGAAATATTTCGAGGAAGAATTAAAACATTTCATTTATCTTTCTTTACAGGGCCACCAAATTTGGCGCATCCTTGTCAACACAAAAGATTTTTCCCCCTTTTACTATTATGTTTTATGTGGGTCATACGTTATTACTCACAAAATAGCGAAACGATTTAATGTGTGAAGTACAGGTATGTTTGACCAGCGTCTATGTCACGTTGAATACACCAGTTCCCGATAGATCACTCAAGTTAAGCAACGTCCAGCGGGGTTTTGCCATGTGGGTATCCATAAGGGTTCGCGCCCTCGTGATGCTGGCTATTTTTCCGGCCCAACCCAGGCTGGATGAGGTCAATGTGGGTAGCTGGTTTGCAAGTTTTCAGCGAATGGAGGGTGATACCCCCGTCTTGAAATACCAATAGATGTTAAAGAGACGTTGATCCAAAAATCCAAAAAAAAAAAAAAAAAAAAAAAAAAAAAAAAAAAAAAAAAAAAAAANAAAAAAAAAAAAAACAGGTATGTTCTTGTGCACGTCACCAGTACCACATGTTTTAGGTTTAATGAAATAATAATGTTTTATTCAAGGAAGACGGAAAAGTAAAAAATAAATAAAAGTTTGGAAGTTAGAAACACGTAATTAGATGTGAGTGCGTTCTTATGACACATGTGTCGCTCACATGGATCATATGGTGTCATGCGATGAATTAGAGTTTGGAACGGCGGGGCGCGTAATTTGCCTAATCTGGAACTTGAAAAAAATCAATAAATTTCATTTTAATAACGCTATTATAGCTCTGTGGCGGATTTACGACCAATACTACCATATATAATTTACGAGCTGTATTCCCGTGCTTCGCTAAGGTTACAAAATTTATTTTTTTCTCTATTTTAGATTTTTGGTGGAACCGACCCCCAGAGTGAACACGGCTCCTATTTAGAAAATTCAATATTTTGCTCAAAGATATTACTTTTGCACTAAGAAAAACCTTCTTATAAAATTTCAGCTTTCTCTCTCATCCCGAAGTGATACTTCTTTACTATGGGTTTTTGATGGAACCAATCCCCGGAGTGAGCACCACTCCTAGTTCGAAAATTCAATATTTTATTCAAGGATATGACTTTTTATACTGCGGAACACCTTTGTATCGTATTTCAGCTTTCTCGCTCATCCTGAATTGGTACTTCTCAATTCGAGATTTTTTTGTCGTGAAAACCGTCCATAATTCGGGGAGAAATCGGAAATTTTCACATTTTATATTTTTTGTGGGGTCCTTATATACTATTTTGGGGGGGGTGTATTCTCGGTCATTTTTCGTTATCTCTTTTCGTTTGCCCAGAAAAAAAGACCCGCTAAATAGCGTCATTTTTGGCGGTAACTTGCTCCCACTTGAACTTTAAAATTTTTTCTTTCTTATTACGCACCTACATACTAAAAGATGTGCCAAGCTACGTTGATTATCAGTCAGTCAGTATACCAACTGGGCTTTGCGTTTTATAAGTATAGATAAGTACCTAGATGGACATCGCTTTCATACTTAAGTCTTTGAGTTCGCTCACTTTCGCATTTGCAATAATTAATAATAGCAGCACAGCATTTCAAGATCACACCAATAGTATGAGTGTGATCTTATTTTACTGATATATTTTCTTTACTCTGTTTTATATTGCCTCGTCAGCATATATTTGAATATTTTAACACACAAGATATCAAAGTCGTGCTCAATCAGATCTCAACATAATAGCGTTAACTCGTATTTATCTAATCATGCTCAATGACACATTAGGCGGCCATCCAAACACCAGCCACTTTCCAATGAATACGATTGTAATTTTAATCGGCAAAGTAAAGGCACTTAAATTGAAAATCATATAATAACGTAGAACTTAACCCCTTAGTGCAAGGTTAATTGTACTCGTTGGGGGCTCGGATCCCGTCTGAAGTTGAAATTTCATTCCTCGAACGACATGGAAAATCGGTTCAAGGACAGGACCTTTTATTTATTTTCTATAAGCCAGATATACTAGTAAATTCCAACAGCATATAAAATAAGAGATTAGTGTTTTTTCAAAAAATGACATCTCTCTCATTTTTTGATGTGTTACCGTTTGGGCTGTGTAAATGTGCACCTGAAAGGCACTGTTTGACTGCATTTAATCCTAAAAATTAGGAAAGTTCCACTTATCATTTAAATTTTAAAAACCAGAGTGTTTTTTTTTAAAAAAAAAAAAATCATTTATAACTCCCATAAATTGTATATTTTTTTTATAAAATTGCTAATAAATTACGTTTAACAGGTTCAGCAAATGCTATAAATCATAATAAAATAAAACTACCTAACTATGTGGACGTGTTAATAAAATTTTCATTTTGCATCAAGTTCCATGTCAGAAGGTTAGACATCAGTGCCAAATTTAACACGCACAATAAAATTGGACTTTTCTTCGAAAGGTGCAGAGTTGAAAATATGTATGCGCAAACGACACCCTTTTTTGTTAGGTAGGGGGTGGAGAATGCAAATTTCAGCGAAATTACCCATTTTGTCTTTCAACACCTGTATGTACGCTCTACGATAACTCTCGAACGTTTGACCGACTTAATGAAAACGGGTATATACATGTACTACCATTACTGTGTTAATGGAATTAGCTGATTTGTTTCTGGCCACTACTGGACCATGCGGGGGAAAATTACTACCGACCAATATGTGGATGTGATATTCAGAATACATACATTGTATCTATTATCCCAAGTCACCGTGACTATCGAAGGGTTAAACATGACACCAACGGATGTCTTTATATTTTAATTTTATTATTATTAGCAATAATTTATGCAATTCTCTTCTGTTGTTCTTTGCCTTTTCATTATCTTTCATGCTCATGAAGTGTCAATGCTGTCTTGTAGGTGAGATATCTCATTATTGAACACATTTTATTGGTATTGTGCATGTACCAAGTTCACAACTTTCACTTGTTTTTGTACAGAAGGAAAATGGTTAGCTGGAAATCTCGCAGGAATAATGTATAAATTCAAGTTTTTTATGAAAAAATCTGTAGTAGTAAGAACGCCGGATTTAATTTGCCCGGTATTTTTTGTTTTGTGTATTGGCTGACCTGTTTCTTTTATTATTGTTATCTATAAACTCTCCGCGATAAAACGCTGTAAAGGTTTTAGCGATATTATTTGGTTTTGTTCATTTATTTTGATTGTTACGTTCTGTTTGTGAGCATGGTGTGACTGAGTTTACAAGAACGCGCTTTGGTTGTTCAGATTTTTTATTGCCATTGGGAAAGTTATGCCGAAAGATGGCGCCATCTTTGTCAAAATGATGCCCATAATGAGTCAAAAGTTCATCGATTGATGGTTAAGTTCAAAGAAACTGGCTCAGTGCAAGATGTGAAAAATCCTACGCGTCGAACACAGTCGCAGATCACTTTTAAATCAAGAAATGGTTTTGGTGATCTGAACTGGTCTCTCAGGTGGCCAGGTCGTGTGATATAACTCCAATGGATTTTTGGCCTGTGACATTCTCCTTTGGGGTTACGCCAAAGCTCATGTCTACGAAAACAAAGCCATGAACAATTGAAGAACTGAAAGAAGAAATTCGTCATTGGTGAACTAAACCTGGAAATGTGTCAACAAGCGATGGCAAGTTTCGTGACGAACAGAAGTTTGTCAGCGAAGCCGTGGTGGACTTATGCCAGATGTGATATTCCGCACTTAAATCGGAGAATATATACTACAGGTTGATATAATTTTTTTGTTCAATATATATTTTTTTAATAAGTTATAACAAGATTAAATCCGATTTTCTTAATGAAACACCCTATAGATATTGTGGGTGGACTGTATCTCACTTACTGTAGATCACACTTGGGTATGACGCCGGCAGGGCCAATTGGATCCAAAAACTGATTCATGAACCTAATGAATGTCTTCACGAATTTTCATTAAAATTTTGTTGGCTTGCTTTGTTTTATTTTTTTCTTCGCTAAATTTTTTTTTATCCAATAGTAAATTACTTTCAATCCAAATTTATGTTAACTTCCACAGTGTTAATTGATAATTCATACTTGCCATTTTGAAAATTTACTTGATTGAACACATGTCAATTATTTGCCAACAAAATTAGATGAATATTAAAAACGTCAGTAGCTGTTGTTCAACAACTTATTTAGATCTATTATCTTATACATCTGGCTACCATCTTGATTCATTCCTCAATTGTAAAAAAGTTATAGATCTCACTTGCTCAGATCATCTTATTCACAACATTGACCTTGTTCCCTCTCTGCTAACAGGTGAGATTACTGCCAGACAATAAGAATTTTTTTTTTTCTAATTACATATAAACCAATTTTTCAAATTTTAAATTAAATTTGAATTTACTGATAGTTAAAAGATAACTATCGGTGATTAATATCTATAGCCAGATTGTTATCGGTAGATGTAGTGGGACAGGTTTATCAGGTCTGGTTCAGGGTATAGAAAAAAGGTGGATGAACAAGTGTCTTTCGTTCTTTGTATAATTTAAACAGATATTGTCTAATTATTTATTATTTTACGGTTCTTTGTATAGTTTGAAATGCTTTTTTCCCCCGAAGTAAACATACTGACGTTAAATGTAGTAGACACTAATAGATGAACATAGTCTATCATTTCAGATTTCATCTCCCGGACGTCACAAACCCACATACCTGTGCTGCAGGTGTCGCACTATCTTCAGTTCTAACCTAACCCAGGAGTTGTTTCTCCAGAAGCATGCGTGTGATTGTTGGAAGATGAGGCTAAATAGACAACGATGCATATCTTGTATTAGCAACGCAACTTTTTGAAATGAAACTTTTTGAAAGGAAAATTCTTGCTTCGTCAACAAGTAGATTTAAAAATTCACTAAAGTTTGTAGTCAGATCATAAAGCTTTATATAGTCGAATGCGAGTCCACTCGGGATTATGACTTATTGGGGCAATCAGATCAGATTTGTGAGGGCAGCTGAGAGACTGTTGTTCAAAACTGCAAGGGAGGCTTTATATAACTTATAGTTGTAAAAGTATACTTTATATAACTTATAGTTGTAAAGTATACTTTATATAACTTATAGTTGTAAAAATAGGAAGCATGCATTTTGCAAAGATACATTCCATGATGAATATTTCACAAGTACTAGACAACACGTGCTCTTTGTACAAATTTCTTGATAATATCAGCAAAAAAACAGGAAAACCAATCAATATGTTCTATGCAAACATAGACTCCGATTAAGTTTTGCCCTGGACCAAACCAAGAGATTCAATTTCGATGTAATGGACCGATTTATACAATTCACGATTCAGGGTATAGATTCACCATTGTTGTTATTGAAAGAATTAGTTCATAATCTAAGGTCAACAGGTCAAAGGTACCTTCAAAATAAATTGTATTATTGATAGCAATTCCTTGAAATTTTAATAATAAAAAAAAAAAGTTTAGCAACCTTCATAGTTCATGCCCCCTGTGATAGGGGGACTTAAAAAAAATACTTCCAAGACACCCAAAAGTCCATGCCAGTCGTAAAAGGCGACTAAAGCAAGGCTCGGAAACGATATCTTTTCCATTACCTATGCAGAAAGCAAGTAGAAGCTACTGCATTATCCGTAAGGATTCTCAAGTATCAACAACTCATGGCATATTGTTGCAAACCAGCCCCGCGGCTGTTAACCCTATGATGATGATGATAGTTCACAGCTTAAATACTGCAAAGAGGGGTACTAATTTCTATCTGCGGATTCCGCAAAACCCTCAACCATGTCCAATGCCTACTGCCCAATTCTATAAGATTTTTTGGGGGTCTCACCGTCTCTTTAACATTTATTGGTCATTCAAGACGGTGGTTTTACCCTCCATTCGCTGAAAACTTGCAAACCAGCTTCTCAGATTGACCTCACTCAGCCTGGCTTGGGCCGAAAAAATAGCCAGCATCACGAGGGTGCAAACCGCCGTGGACACCCACATGGTATAACCTCGCTGGACGTTGCTCAGCTTCCGTGATTCAACGGGAACTGGTGTATTCAACGTGCCATATACGCTGGCTCAATATTGAATATATGTATATTAGTTATTAAATATTGATTTGAAAACATTGAACATCTCCTGAGCGAATTCCTAATTCTTAATAATAGAGATGGGTCTTCATATCTCTTCTTTGCTACAAAAGAAATCACAATTCAGTGAATTCAGATAGAGCTAAATTTTTTGTGAAAAACACAATTGAGTTCATGTCAACGAATTTACCTTTCGAATTATCTACTAATAGATTATACCACGCTCGTTTTTTTTTTTTTTTCGTTGCAAAACTAGCGTTTTGCTTGATATATGTCTTGAGATACCAAATGAGGTCCAATTATCAGTGGAATCGTTTTCACGATGGCCGGTTGTACGACGTGGAATACATATCACAGATCCAGACCACGGCCATGAACACCTTTTCGGTAATCTCAAATGGTAGGTAGGCATTTGAAGATACTTTAGCAATTTATTTGGAGGCAACCTTGTAGTAGCCCAAAGTAAATATATATAAAATAATATCATTTATATTATATTATTATTATTATATAATTCTTTATTCAATGAACTTTTATAATAATTGTTCAGAAATGGTGAAAATAGAGATAGAAAAGAAGAAGAAGAAGTTAAATAATATAAAATAAAGTTTATTCAAAGGGCCCATCCCTTTGAAATCCCTACCTAATATCTAACCTATTTCATACCTAACCTAGGGAAGATAATCATAGGTAATTTGAGAATGAGGCTTAATTATTGTTTATTCCGAAAACCAAACTAATTAAAATCAATCCGACTCTCCAACAATCTCAGATCTGATGGCAGCTGATTCCACAGTCTTGCAGCGTGAATAGCAAATGAATGGTTCATGAAGTTGCTGATGCGATGAGGAGATGGGAGCGAGTGTTGTGATGATGAAAATGATGTATTGTATTGATAATTTTCATTTGATATTAGGTATCTTCTTTTTCTTGTAATTTTACCAACTGCAACCAAAGTTGATTGAAATTTTGTTTTCTACGGTTTGATTTTTTTGAACCAACGAAAATTGAAGCACTCAACTGTTATTAAGAGCATTGCTTTATGCACCACACATAACTAATTTGCCACAATTTCAACAAAATTATCCTATCCCATTTGTACAGGAATTTGAAATCCAAATTAATAATAAATTACTCTATTTTGAAGTCCGACTCTACCATGTACCTTGAAATGCATATTACCTATTCTAGTTTGAGTAGACCATCGATATAGGTGTGTATCTAATATACTTGTCTCGTATGTTATCTACTTCTTCGATAAATACGTTTCATTGGGAGTTCACAAATGAAATAGCTATATAATCTATTCATAAACCACTAATCAGAGTTTGTTTAACTATCGGTAGTAACTCGAACATAATTGGTTGACCTGTGTGAAACTTATACGGGGTGTATTTTAGAAGTGAGCAGCATCCTAGCTTACTTTACCAGCTTGGGGTGAACATTGGCTTTTTAATAATTCGATTTCATTTTATTCCATACCCTATAAACCTATGATGCGCATTGCTCTTAGATTTTTTCGGTATCCTAACCCGGCTTTTCAAACCAGATTTTGTTTAGCCCTGCTGTAGGTTGGTTTTTCCGAACATTCGCGGGAGTAAACTGACATTAAGATTGTAGATAATTATGAACCCATTTACACACGCGAATATTTTCGTATCACTCCATTAGGATACAGTACAATTAAATACTCGCACTAGCTCTAGCGCCAAACAAACTACACTGTGAAACGCACGCTGAAGGTGCGCTTTTCTAGAAGTCCAGTATCTTCTCCTGCGCGAAGGAAACAAGTTTACCCTAACGTATCAGGTGTTGGACATGCAAACAGAGCAACTACTAATCATCTAGGAAAATTATGGGAGGCTAAAAATTCCCGTTAGTGGATGGGTTATTATTTTGTAGGGAAGTCATTTGATTAGGATAATTTTTATCTCTGACATCATTTTTCCGAGGAAGTCCTACATATACACATTTAATTGAAATTCGCGTGTTTTTTTATATTTTATGCAGTATTTTTTAGGACATGGGTTGTAATACTCTTTTAAGTTTTGCGTCTGGTCGTAATAATATGGGTATTAGAATAAAGTGCCTTACACGAGACGTAAAGCTATTGTAATCCAAGAAAAGCGACCGTAATGCAATGTTCTGCTCAGTGTACTTATGCTTTGATTTTTTACCTCATTCCCAAATCTACTTGTTTTCAGAGTAACTTGTATTACCACCCTATAGAACAACATAGATATGAATAATAATGAGTTTGACAAATTGGTCTGAAATGGATACCTATCTACTTTGTATGTTGATGTGTTTGGATGGAAGTAGCCATTAGTCATTTGCTTTACCTTCGAATCTTTATTGAAATATCCAAAGTAAAATAGTGAACCTTGTCTTTCTTAGATTTTTATATTACAAATTCTAGTGTCATAAGTTGTAGGTACTAGTTGAAAAGAGACTGAAAGGCCTGTCACGGGGGCACCCTCGAAGGATATAAACATATCGCTTTCCTATGGTAAATCCTTCCTTATCTCTTCCATCGATCTCTGGAACGCACTACCATATCTTATCCTAAATTCACCCACCTTTCACTCTTTCAAATAATTATTGGAGGCAGTCAGTGAAGGTTTGTTAGCTCCCATTACCCACAATTTCTCTTCTTCTTTACTATCCTTTTCCTCTTCCTTTTAGTCCTAATCTTTCTCCTCCCCTGAAGGTTGGTAGCTTGTGCACGGATCATGGACGACTGTTTGCGTGCGTTTTTTTTTTTTTTTATATTCAATAGGTGGTTTTATTGCACTGTATTTTTCTTTTATAATATTTTTTTTTAAAAAAAACATATTAAAAATCTTTGTATCATTATTTATTTTTTGTAAAATATAATTACCTATTTGGACTGTGAGGGTAAAGGGACTCTTCTGTCTCATCTTCGCAGTATAAATAAGGTATAACAATAATAATCTCATAAAAAAATTATCATTGAAAAAAGGCCAAGTTCCTCCCAATCTTCCAAAAAATTCCGCCCATGAAAATTGTGATATCCATTATTGGGGCTAATTTTATTGTTGATGCTGTATATCCCGCACTTAAATTTATTATTGCACGTTCTTCTGTCTCAATTCTCTTAAAGTAATACCGACTTTACACTTGGTCAGTTTTTTCTAAGGGGATTCGTAAAATACTTAAAAAAAGCAGAAGAAC
>CM022879.1:24636851-24652694 GCA_012654025.1 Pachypsylla venusta | reverse complement strand
TGTGTTTGGGGGTAACTCAGCCTCCTGAGGACAATTGAGTAGCTATGGTAATAGCGACAAGTGGTAGCATTATAAGGAAATTGTTAAAGTGTAGCTTAGGCTTAGTGATATTGGAGTGAATGTTGAAAATACCTTGTAATGCTATGATGTCCACAAACATTGTGACATAATAACACAAGGAAATATACCTACATTTATATATATTTTTATATAATGTAAAAATATAAAATGTTGTATATACACAAAAAAAATACAAAAATTATCTTAAAATCTATAAAAAAAAATAGTAAATTTAAGATATCGTTAAGCCAGCGTCTATGGCACGTTGAATACACCAGTTCTCGTTAGATCACTGAAGTTAAGCAACGTCCAGCGAGGTTGTGCCATGTGGGTGTTTACGTGGGTTTGGGCCCCTCGTGATGCTGGCTATTTTTCCGGCCCAACCCAGGCTGTGTGAGGTCAATGTGGGTAGCTGGTTTGCAAGTTTCCAGCGAATGGAGGGTAAAACCCCCGTCTTGAATGACCAATAGNTATATTTTTTTTTTAAAAAAAAGATATCGTGTGTTACCTTCCTACCGAATTAAAATAGGTATGTACATAATTATATTTATTAGGTACTGGGAGAAACCGACTTTCTGTGGGGAGGAGGAGAAGAAGCACAAGATGTAAATATTATAACTCGACTCGGCGACCCGCTTGAGAACAATGAATTTGTTATGCATGTTAGATTATCGAAATTTGATTGGTAAGCAATTCTATACAACTTATAAACAATACGATTAAAGGTTTGCAATGATCGTTGGAACTTCAGTGTGAGTGTGCGATAAAAATATAGAGGATCTCCTGGTGAGTTCCATTCTTATTGCCTTTTCAGTGAGTCGAAAAACTATAATACTCAAATCATTACAAAAATATACCTGAACTAAGTATAATAAAAATAGCCCTTTCATGGTTCTTAAAAACTACAAAAATAACGAACGACAAATACACAAAGCTATGTATGGATAAAATAAAATCGCTTGATACCAGAAACAATAAAATAGAATATAATTGGTTCTCTCAACTTAAGAAGCTACTGAGAAATAGACAAATAGAACAAGAGCCAGGTTCGGGTATCGAACTTGACGAGATTCTACTGCTATATAGGGATAAATAATTTTTGCAAGACACAGAACTCCTTGCTACATTCAATTTTAAACCTAATTTTAAACTAATTAAAAACGTCGAGTCACTGAAGTCTGAAAGCTACTTGTTACTAAAAATACCAATAGAAAGAACAAGACTAATTTGTCAATTAAGAACTCAAGGAAATACTCTTTGTTTCTTCTTAAAAGGAAATAAATATTTCTGGATTACATCAGAAAACTGTGAGTGTTGCAACCTAGGAAGAAAAGAAACCATACATCATTTACTTTTGGAATGTCGCATCTCAGAGCAAAATACATTTCGAGTCACAGCGTCGAAGAAATTCTGAAGGTACAAACTATAGGCCAATCAAATAACTTGTACTACTTTATGTCCGGGGCATTATAAGAGATGAATGAAAGGACGCGACGACCGACGACCAGAGAGAGACGAATCAGTCATTTTGGTTTAGTTGTAGTTTTAGTTCGGTTTAGTTGAGGCCCGGATTGGTCCTTCAGGCTTATTTAGTTTCGTTTAGATTAAATTACTTGAATGACCAATACATGTTAAAGAGACGTTAAGCCAAATTAAAAAAAAATACGCAATTTGTTTTAGTTAATTGCAAATTTTTGGTATTATTAGTTGATCAAAAATGAAGAAGAAGAAGAAAAAAATTACGCCAGACTCTTTTTAATTGTAATTTTTTTTTTTTTAATTTAATACAAATAAATCTTATCTTATCTTAATTACAAAAATATTTAAATCGAAGTTCTTCGTCTGTTCTCTTGATTAAGCCATATTCTCGGTCTTCAACCATCTAAGGAAAACGTGCTTACTACTTACTTATAGATGTTTGTTTTTGATGTACAAGAAATTAGGTTAACTAACCCGGTTACAAGAATTACAAAAACACAAGTCAATATGGAAAAATTAAGTCCATCGCACTTAAGAGAAAGGAATGACTAACCCTACAAGGCACCGCTTCTATAAAAAATGATGCATTTCTTAATTACCTAATAACCAATTTTAAACATCGCTCATATCTCTCTCTCCATCGCCCCCATGGAATCTCAATTCGACCACAAGAGGAAAATATCGCCCAAGTTGAGCAACACTGTTGTATCCTATCAACTTTGTTAAATTCGAAAAGGATAAAGTTCACTTGCAGTGAAGCTTTGTATTAGTAAATCATATTGAGTCTTAGAGAAAGCTTTTCATGTTTTTAAATGTAGAGGAAATCCTTTATATCCACAAAGGGGAAATAATTATTAAGAGATTGGATCTTTATCTATTGTCCTCCCACTTCCACGTGTAGAGTGATGAAAGGGAATATATTGAAGATTACCGCTACCTAGCGCAAGGAAAAACAAACTCTTGCACGAAAGGTGTATCATTGTTTCAGATTAATATCTTGGTCAAACACACCAAGAAACGATAGCGTGCACACCTGAAAAAAGAGCATCAAATCACCCATAATTAAAGTAAATGAACAATGGGTTTGAAAGGAAATGTCCCAAAACCTGTAAGTTTCCCAGTAAAAATATGTATCTATTGCTGAAATTTCGAATATGTTTGTACAAAATTCATAGCTTTAAAAAAATGAGGTGTTAAAAAAAAGTAGATTTTTGGCGAGTATAATATGTGCAATCTATTTTTCCCGATAGGGTAAAATGGAACCTAAACGTAACGGCGCCGGCGCAATATTTAGAAAGAGGCGCAGTATTGAATTTAAACTGGTTTGAAGTTACATCCTGAAATTGATAGAAACTTTAGTTACATCCTTAAATTGATAGAAATGTGCTTTTCCTCCTTGTTTTTTTTATAAATCTGCTATTTATAAAGGCGCCTCAGTATACGCATTTTACAACGGAGCTGACTAATTTATTCTTAAAATCATTAAAAATTATGGTGCGGAATGATAATTATCGGAGTAGCTGTGGTCTACGGCCGGGGGAACTATACCTTAGTTAACATGATATTAAAAAAGGTGCCTTCTAACAAAGTTTCTAAATTCTCCCCATATAAAAGTCATGTTCATAGTATTATTAATGATTCATAATTACCCCGTAAAAGTCAATGTCCATGTTGCAGACATTATGCAATGCCAATATTGCCGGGGGTATCATTTTGCACAAGACTTTTCTTTTTAATTTTCACACTATCTAAACAGAATAATAAAGTTGGCTTAGTGTCGCCAAGATTTCACACCTTTCTAATAATTCTGATGACTACTGACCTTTAGTTTGGTTATGAAACATGCATGGCTATTAGACTCGCTGCTTGTCTGGAAGCTTTTAATAGTTTTATGATGTAGTAGATAACAGGGTACCAACATGAGGGTGATCTAGAACAAAATGCATTCAACAAGGCTAAACCTGTTAGATCACTGAAGTTAAGCAACGTCCAGCGAGGTTGTTCTATGTGGATGTCCACGTGGGTTCGCATCTTCGTGATGCTGGCAATTTTCCGGCTCAACCCAGGCTGGGTGAGGTCAATGTGGGTGGCCGGTTTGCAAGTTTCCAGCGAATGGAGGTAAAACTCCCGTCTTGAATGACCAATAGATGTAAAAGGGACGTTAAGCCAAATTAAAAAAAAAAGGTTTTATTTTTACTTTATCTCCTGGTACGAATTATAAAACATTATGGAGCTAAAAAAAAGTCCTTTGTGTTATTTTTAACATGAAATTTCAATCGTGGAGGTGAACATTTAAGGAATTTTATTGATCTGATTCTAATGATGGTGGTATAAAGAGTTTCACGTGTAGGACTTGAGTTAGTTGTCGCTAGTTTCGAGTTTAACACTGGTTTGAAAACCGATAAGTTGACCAAATACTAGAAAAACCGGTCCCAGTCACAGTTAAGAGCAGGAATCTAGTGGACTAGGCCATGCGGACAAAGTGTGTGAACGTTTTTGTGTAAACTCAGTTGTGTCATTCTATATTTAGTTGATGAAAATACCTCTACTATAGGAATTATAACAGCATTCTTCTGTATAAATAAACCTATGATTTGCACTGTCCATTTCCTATTCAAATATACATGATCCTTCATGTTGCTTCTTTAGGATAATTGACAGTATGAACATAATCCTTCAATTGCCTGAAAGAATTTTTCTAGTTATGCCAAGAGAATCAATTGCCCGTCACAGCACTGTCACTGCTTGCTTATTAAATGTTAACTTACTTCACGAAATAACTTCTTCATTTTTCAAGCACAAGAAGAAAGTCTGTCTGATAGAACGCCCTATTTTGTTTTATGAAGGAAAGATTTTTTTAAATTTTTAGTTTTTGTCAGGTCGACTTTTTCAATTTTTTTCTATCTAAATTTGAAAAAGTCGATCCGGCGAAAATTAAAACTTTTAAAAAAATGTCCTTCATAAAACAAAATTAATGTCAAATCTCAATAGACATTCATATATTATATGATAGAACTCCCTGTATATTCTCATACTAAATGCCTACCTTTTATTCGCACGCGGGAATTTAAATCAAACCTAATTATGTCTGAACAGATTAACCACGTCTTATTAAAATAAAATTTATTCAATTTTAATCTGCAAGGATTATGCAAAATTTATCTTCTGCAAAAAGCTCCGTTTGCACTATTTGCATCAGCACACGGATAATTCGATACCCTAATTTAATTTTGTACACTCGCAACCTGTAAATGCACTTCCGTTTTGTTTTCAATTGCAATATTTCGGGAAATATCAAAGTCCAGATATTGACATTAAAATTAATTAATTGAATATTTCCGAGGAAAATCTTTTGATCTGTATTTTAACAAAATATTTATGAATTAAAGACAGACTTATTTTAAATCAAATTTAACGATCAATCGTTTAATAGTTAAATTCGGAGGTTGCGGATCCAAAATTTTATTTTCATTCTAAAGCAGGTATTCTAGGGAACAAGCATTTAAGATGCAGAAAAGTGTGTAAAGTATGTTGTGAAGTGAATAGAACAGATGATAGCAGCACTTACTTGAATTAAATATTTTAATGAAAATTAATTTTAAAAAACACTACCGTTATTTAAAGTTACCAATAGGATGTCTAATATAAATTTGTTAAATAATAATGAAAATTAATTCCAAAGAAATCCACTAGATACCACTCTCCTCTTATATTAGAATATTCTGGAATATAAAGATTTTTTATACCTTGCTTCCACTTTCTAGAAATTTGGTTAAAAACTATATAAGGGCCCGGCGCGACTATAATGTGACTCAATTAAAAATTGAGGCACATTATAGTCAGTTATTCTTGTGTTCAGTGAAGTGAGTTAATTGTGAATTTTCATTGTCTGAATTATTATTTTTTTCTCGCGCCTTTTGTATACAGTATTTTTGAAGATAAACAGTGTACGGTTTTTTGTTATCCTTTTTGATTGTATTTTCTTTAATAAAGTGTTTTAAGTTTCTTTTCGAGTTTTTGAGTTAGTTAACTCGTTTTTTATCAACGGCTACTTGATCCTCGAACCCTAAGCCTACAACAGTATGTTGTTTTCAAAATATTCACATGTGTTGAAATCAACATACTTAAATATATTGTTCAGGTATTAACAGTGACAAATAAATTAGCTACTGTGATTCTCCGCTATGAATGATGACATAAAACCCAGAATTAAAAAAAAATTAGAAAATGACATTTTCTGCCACAATCCTGGAATATTTCGTACATGGAATTTCAAACAATTTATTCTTTAAATCGAATGCAAATGGAGAAATCGACATCAAAAATTTTCCTTCTTACGATAGGGGAACTCCGTAAGCATAATATTTTTATTTGGAAAATCTGTGACGCGCGGACTTGGGAGTGTATGTAAATGTGGTAACCAATGCGAACGGAGCTTTAAACTCACATCGGACTAATCAAATAGTTTTCTTTCCTTTTGCCCTTGAGGCTGGGCGAGGCAAATCATATGGAATTTCATAGAGGTTAAAGTGTATCTGCTGCTAATAGAGATTTCAAGAAAGATAAGATTCCTTGCAAAAATAGAAAAACCTCAATAAAGATGATAAATGGGAGCACTAGTGGAAAATATCAAAATTGACCTGAAACTCCGACCTTATATGTGGATATTGTAAATGAAAATGATTTTCTTTCTTAGTAGATTTTCCATTTTGGTTTTATTTGGACTCAATTTTTCATAATTAGCGTAGATCTGCTTCCATTTCTTCCATTTGTTTTTTAAAGAAATAGATGATTTAATCAACATTGACAATTTTCGACAGTTCAAATTTCGACTGATGTTCTAAAATGTGACATCAAAAGGCAAATGATTTTGAAATGTGCAAACATTTACTGTGTTTTATATTTACTTAAATATAAAACCAAATAGGTTACCAACTTTTTTTAGTATGCATACAGTATGTAAAAGTTGTTCATTTTTAACCCCACTTAACACAAACTCATTTATAAATAATCTATAAATGATTTTTCAAGTGGGGTACCATTTTTCTTTATTTTACATTTAATATTGTAAATTTCTTAAATTATGTAACAGAATATGGATAAATAAAGAAAATATGTTCATAAAAAAGAAAAAAGAAAAAAAAAAAAAAAAAAATGTATGGCGGATTGCCGTGGTGAATATACAAATATACATGTAGAACAAGTTTTTATTGCCTTAATATTCGCCATTAGATAATTCTATGCAGTCAGTTTTTTTCTCTCGGAAATCCTAATTAATTTTTAAAAAAGGTAAGAACTTTTGATCTCGAATCAAGTAAGTAATCAACGTATCGAAAGGTGTGATTTATGGATGGCTGGGACCTCAATCGCAGATAAATATTTCTAATCAAAATACCTTATTCCCACTTCAAAAATTAGTCAAGCTCTATCTAAAATTCTGATTGCTCATACTTTTTTAAAGCTGGTTTTAAAACCATATTTTTTTTTTTTTTTTTTTTTTTTTTTTTTTNGGTTTCAAAACGACAATTTTTTTTTTCATTCTATTGACCTTAAAATAACTTTCATCAACCTTAACTTTAACTTTTTTCATTAAAAATACATTGATTACAATATTTAATTGCAGAAAATAATAACTTCGGCGCTACTGATATGATAAGATTCGAACTAAGAACTTGTACGTTCCTACATCACTCACTATCTCCCTCTCTCTCTTCATAGTTGGCGAAATTGAGTGAGGTCTACAGTGCACTGTACTCCAGTTTTCACATCCACCGTGTTTATTCTTCTAGATTTCATATCGACTTGCCTGTACGTAGTGTGCGCCTTTGGATCCCAAACTATTGATATACAATAAAGCATGTATTGGTCAGAACTATCATACTGTCCCAATACATTAGGCTATACGTTACCTGATCAGAAACGGTTAAAGGGGTGATTACCCCACTCAGACCTGAAGAAATTGATCGTCGAAACACTTTTCCCAAATTTGGTGTTTATAAATTCTACTGGCTTCCATGTCGATTACAATTTGGAACGTTAAGCTCTCCCCCCATACTGGAGACCTCTATCCGCCCTGTACCGAATTGTGTATGTTACGGTATTACCACGTCTGGAGAAAGTCAAAATAAATTTAAAATGACTTGCAATTTTCTGTTGAAAGATTATTTCTGACTTTTCCCATGGCAATGCACAAGTAAAACAGATGAATATGGTACTTAAAACTACATAAAATGCACTATTCAAAGGCACATATGCTATAATAACACCTTAACATAACAAACAATAAGGTATAAAATGAAATTAAAATAATAAAAAGATATGCATGCTGGAAATTGCAAAGTTTAACAATAATAAATGCAGGTACCTGTGCTGTGCTGGTGAGAGTTGCATATGGTAAATGCTTTACTCTGGTTGAAAACATGACATTTGAATTCAAAAAAACATTCCAAAACGTGTGATTTACTTTCGATCCATTCAATAAATATAAAACATACAACTTGTAAGAATTTCTATGAATGAGCACACTACTTAATCGAAAAATAATTATAATTTTGACGAACGAGCTGACGATAAAGTATTATGATATACTCGTATAGTAACTCAAAAATTTTACGAAGAAAGGAGAGAAATTCGAAGATATAGAAAGTTCATATTTCCTACTCTCTTTTATTCAAATTCGAAAAAAATCCAATGTGAAAGGTACATAAGTGTGCCCTTCTGATGTTGTATGTGTCATAATCTAAAATTCCCAGATAGAAATAGAAGAATTGTCATCAACGCAGAAAGTTCAAAGTTAATGCGGACGAAATTGTACCTGAAAAAATCAATGTAGAACCAGCTTCCGAAGGTCCTTGAGAACTGTGTTTAGAGAAAATATGGATTCGAGGAGTACAGCTTGAAGCGAAGATCTAGTATTTAACATATTCATAGCAAGTACCTAATAATAATTGGGGCCCAGTTTTTCGTTGCATGTAGGTATAATATTGAGCTTATAATAATCTTACAGAACGAATGATTGGCTCCTTATGCCTTAAGACTAGACTTCAGACATACAACAAAGGGATTCAATTTGTTAAACATGTTGGAAAAGAAACATATAGATAACTTTCTTCAACTATTCAATTGTCAAAAATAGAATAAACTGCAGAGATTTCAATAACATCTCACAAAGCAAAACATTTTGAGGGAATACCAAAAAGAATAGTACTCTCCAAGAACCGAGTGCCAAGGTCTGATTGTATATACATGACACATATGAGTCAGTCAACTTTCTGTGTAAAGTCTTAGGTCAGGGGCACCACGTTGAGATAATCCAGAGGAAAGGGGCGTCATAAACCCTAGTGTGTAAAATAATACTAATTACATTTGGTCCAGGAAAATTAATTGAAGGACAAAATTGAAAGTTGGTTTGTATATTGCTTTGCTTACATAATTAAACAGACACGGAGAATACTTACCTAATAATCTATGAATTTTGACAGGACAGACAGAATCATTATTTCCATCATCGACATAAAAAAGATCCAAAACTCTTTTTCACAGAAAACAACTCCATCCTATATTGGTGTACCAGTCCAGTCGATATAAAAATAATAATTGATTAGTGAATTTCTCCCCGGAACCCATTCAGTAGTCGGTCGGTTGTATCAGCTGATGCACAGCGAGCAGCGAGGTTATCTTTTAAAATCTCAAACAATGATCATTAGTCCAATTTTCTTTAATTAGTTAGTGCTGTGATATCAAAGGAAGAACTACATATTTTATATTATTTAGTTTTTCTATTGCCCAACAACTGTACAGCCATTCCACAGTCCCTTGAGTTGCTTTTCGTGTAAATTAAAATTATCAGTTTACGCCTTCGTTACCAATGGCGAGAGTTGAGCAAACGCACCATTTTGAAGTATTCGCATTTTTAAAATCTCTTTGTTACAATTTCTCTCCGGCTTAGGTTTGGGTATCGATTAGACGATAAATCGATTCTTTTGGTCGAAGTGTTCTTCAGAGAGAAAGGACACTTCGATCTAGTTTTTATTTAGTCACGATTTAGTCTGTCAAAGTTTAGGCAGAATTTGTCTGACAGTGTGTCCAAATTTAGAAATGTATTGGTCTTGTGAAGACTGTCTTGTTAATTTAGGATTAGGTACGAATCAAGACTTATTTTTTGTCGTTCCAAATTGTTAATTTTATTTTCAAATTATTTTGCTCTTGATTATCAGATAATTTTGTCTCGCTATTCATTATGACTATTTGTTTTGGTTTATTATTTTCAATAATGAACCTTTGGAATCATTACGAAAAAAAAATAGCCCTTCCCCCTCAAAATTTGATACTATACGTTTCCAAGATGCGTATATAGATGCGTATATTTGTCCGCCGTACGCCGTGATGGGCACTTTCGCCACTGAGCGTTGACTGTAGAATGAAGTTTGGTCCCATCTGGGCTCTAATTGTGCCCCGAAACTTTCAATCGAATACTCCCTTGGCGATTTTTAGTGGTTTTCAGTATTGCTGTCTAAAAGGAGAAAAATCTCTAGCTCTTACTAGAGATTTGAAATTTTGTATGTATGTCATATTTGTTGTATCAGTTAGCTCCGAAACATTTGGGTTCAATCAAATATACCGCTGGCGGTTTTAACCGCTTTAAAGCGGTTTTCATTAATCCTGTCTAAAAAGAGAATGGTAAGAGCCAGAGACTTCAAATTTAGTAGGTATGTCAAATTTAGGATCTAATTACGCCACAGATTTAGAATCGTCACGAGAACCCCCCCTAATTTTTTTTAGGGGGGGGTATTTTTTTGCCAGAAAAATAATAAACCCATGTGTCACATTGGCATCTCTGCCAATGTTATCGAGCTTTCTATTTAATCGTAAAAAATCAATAGACTGAGTCCCAATTATTGGGTTATTCGGTAAAACAAAAAGATCGATGGTTGTTGTTCAATCCCACCCCTATCCTAATTGACTTATTTGGTATGATCGCATTATGAATTTTGGCATTTGGCACAAAGTCTCCTTGCCAAAGTTAAAATTCATAGAGCAGAGTAGATGTACCATAATATTTCACTACTTTTCTTGGGTTACTAGGATAACCTACGGAACACATTCCTATCTGATATGACTAAGAGTAACTCTAGGTTACAACACATTTTGACAAATAATGGTTATGATAATGGCTCGCATATGTGCATAATTTTTAATGTGTGTTGTGCATAATCGGATTAAATAAATTTAATATTTAAAAAAAAAAAGTAATTGCGTTATAATAGTCAAATGAATTTTCTTTTTGTCCAACTTCCAGTTCAATATAAAGATATAAATATTTATTTTATTAGAGATTACGACGAAAGCGAATCGTTCTAAAACTATGGACCGGGAAACGGAGTTTGAGACAAACTTGTTTTCGGGGCGTAGTTGAAACTGCCCCCAAAATAAGGTCCACTGAAATACACAAATATTATACGGCAAGACTCTCACCAGTTTTTCAGGGTTGAGCCGCCCATTTTTATTAATCGGAGGAAGTTTGACACCTCGATTCTTCTTTTGCTGGTCTCTTAGTCTTTTTTAATCCTATTAGGCCTATCAAATGTTTAAAAAAAGTATTTCAGTGTTCCTCATTGACTATAATTTTTATATTTTTTTTGTATCTAACACATAGTAAAAATTTTAAGTTAAACTTAGCTTAGGAGGTTTAATATTGTAATAGTATATTTATTGTTATTAATAAAGTTATTTTTTAAATAAATAAATAAATATAATTAAAAGGTATTTTTAACATTCACTAGAGTAAAAAAAAAAAAATTGTTTGTGCAAGGTTTGCCTCCTAACTGAAGATTCTAAGATTTTTTAACGCATAATTATTGGTAAAATCCATCACTCCTAAGGTGTGTAGTGAACTATCAGCACTAGTTCTGGGACTCAATTAAAATAATATCCATGAACCTCCCCAAGCCCAATAGTGCCCTAAATCAGTTAATTCAATGAACTTAACAAATGTCGATACCAAAATTCACTGGAATCGGACCAATCCACCAAGCGTCCGAAATTTATGGTGGTAAAAAAGACAAGTGAAAAAAATGTGAAGTTAAATCAGGACCTCTATTCTGTGAACAATAATTTTCTATTTTGATCCTGTTTGAAAATTCTCCAAAAATCCAATCAATTTTCTTCTGAGAAGATTGAAAAAGCTCTTTAATTTAAACTCTTTTTTCACTGTTTCATTTGCCTTTTCAAAAAGTTAATTAAAACTGTCAAGTTGTGAATTTCATAAAAAGTTATGTCACTCGTGAAACATTAAATTCATTTTATTTCCTTTGCTGAAAAATAAATTCCCGACACGCCAAATAATCGTGTCAGCTTGAAGTCAAAATCCTGGTGCGTAGGTGGCAAACTTTCGAGTATCCATTGTTATTTTAAAACTGGCATATTTCAGTTGATTAATGTGTAAATTTAATATGCCTGCCTTTTTCCAAAGCAACCTCTTCGCGATGGGCCACTAGATTCATAATAAGTTAGGGGAAAATGCATATACTGAATATCGTCTCCAGTTCTCCACCATGAAAACTCTTACAGTCTTTGCAAATGAGTCAATATACAAACAATGGATCAATTTGAAATCATTGAAAATTAAAGAATTTGTGCCATTATAGTAAAAGGTACTTTACGAAGATTTAGTACATAATATACTTGATTTTGAGATACACAAAAAATCCTCAGCAACTGAAATATATTTCTCGAATATAATATTTTGAAAACAAATAAAAATATCTATTGCGCAACATACTAAATTAATTCTGCCAGTTGAATTAGTAAATCATATGCATGAGAAATTCGTCCGCTTCAATCTTTGAGTAGACCATACGAATATTACGTATTAGGAATATTTCTCTCAGACAAACGAAATGTACATAGTTAAACTTTAATTGTAGTTAAACTTTAATTGACAAATAGACGTCAAAAATGCAAGAAAAAAAACAAAAATATTTTCCATAGCTCACTTCTGATATGCATGTGATTTATTCTTAATGACGTTTCTCGTAAATAGGTGAATGATGACTCGGTTATTGCAGCTTGTATAATAAATAGCATACCATACATGGGCAGGATGTCACTAGTTTTTATCGTGCGTGCATTTCCTACATCATTTTGTAACATAAATATTACTTTTAGATTACTGATACTTATATTTTCCATTCCTGTATTTTGTGTCGTAACTTCAGCTTTGCGCAACATACTAAATTAATCCTGCTTCATCTGATACATTCTTATATTCAAATGGATGATTCACCATATGTATATATAACGTCTTGGAATAATTTCTTGCGTGGAATGTTAATTAATATTCATTCCTAGATTAGCGTTATGNTATTACTTTTAGATTACTGATACCTATATTTTCCATTCCTGTATTTTGTGTCGTAACTCCAGCTTTGCTTCATCTGATACATTCTTATACTCAAATGGATGATTCACCATATGTATATATAACGCATTGGAATAATTTCTTGCGTGGAATGTTAATTAATATTCATACCTAGATTAGCTTTATGTCCACTATGTTATCTTTTATATATAAAACTTGTGCTGTTACGTAGGAAACTATCAAGCATGCCATGTTTAGCTATTATTGGCATGCTGTTTGACATCAAAGGTTACAACCTTGCACTTTTCTGAATTCTAATTATTACCACGTGCTTATAGATATACATTTTTTTGTTTCTTTGGCAAATTAAGTACAAAATAAGATCTTCATTTGTTGTGTTGAGAAGCTCGCATCAACACATTCTTCATTTGTTATGTTGAGATGCTCGCATTAAGACATTCTTCATTTGTTTTTTTGAGATGCTCACATTAAGAAATTCTTCATTTGTTGTGTTGACACGCACGTATCAACACATTCTTCATTAGTTGAGATGCTCGCATTAAGACATTGTTCATTTGTTGTGTTGAGATGCTCGCATCAACACATTCTTCATTTGTTGTGTTAAAATGCTCGCATCCTAACACAAGCTCGACACTTGTTCAAATTTTGGAAAGATATTAGTATTCTCTCTTTTCTCAAAGGAGAAGTACCCAAATCAAATCTTAATACAAAAGTATAAATTAATTCCTCTGACGATAATAAACGTGTCAACGTAATATGGGTCAGACGTTGGAAGACACGTTCAGTGGTTTCTCCTTTTCTGAGAAAAACTTGTTCTGCTTGAAATAAGGTTCTGACAATCACCGCTCTTAACCACAGAATTAAATAATGAAAACCTTTCATCCGAAAATATTTCATTTCTTGACAAATACACTGCCTACCTTTAAAATTACAACAAACTCAGTTTTAATAAAATGAAAAGTGTCAGCACTGAATGTTCAAGTTTAAAATTTGAAGTTAGCCACCACACACCTAGCGGTTAAGCTGAAGGGAAAAGTTTGAAGCACTTTTGAATGAAAATTAAAAAGTCCTTCGTGGTAATAAGTAAAAGCTTTTTTTTCAGTTATTTTGCTCAACCTTGTCATATCTGGATACCAAATTATCAAATCCTTGTCAGAAAAATTGCTGCTTCGAATTGTTGCATTATTAAGTACAGTTTGTGCAGTACATAGTAACAGTTTGTACGGCAGGATTTTTCCAAACGAGATTTGTTTTTGTTTTGTTTATGCTGGCATCAAAATTATCTTTTAACCCACTCCTTTGGCTCGGTCTGTTCTAAATCTGCAAAAGCCATGTATGTCTATTCGCTAACTTCTGGCGGAATGCATATGTGCAGTGGTAAAAGATATTCCAGTTACATATTCTAATGTAATTTTAAACCGTTAGAATATTAAGCATTCCAATCAAATTAATAAAAATATCAAAACAACTCTATCCTGCTTTGCCGGGTTATTACTTATCAGCTGGTTTATGAAGTCCGTCCCTCCACCTTAACTATTGGACGTGTTGAGGTGTTGGCTTAAATTGACCAACATCATAGTTAAAATTACGACTACTATCTAAAAATGTAATTTTCAAGAGGTGGAAATTTGGTATACAGACTGAAACAAATGTCAATTTCTGAAGAAAAAAAATGGATAATTTTTCATATAAAATGAGAGCTGAGGTAGGTAAACCATAATGTGGTGTGCCGTATGATAAAAAGTTCTTAAATGCAATGTTGTTCCATAGTAAAAGTTTTATATTATTGTTAAAATTTGGGTCTTAATTCGTAAAACACCTTTCAGACAAGGAAGTTCTTTAAACTGAGTCAGAAGACAAGAAAATTGTGTTAATTACTGACTACTGAATTTGCAAAAAGGTTGGGAATGTACCATTAAAAAGGCCCAGCATAGTTGGTAAAAAAATCCAGATTTGAACTTCCGTGGCTGCTGTTCAATTTTCGCCCTATTTAGAGTTATTAATTTTTTCTTTTGTATGAATTACATAAATTGGCATTTGTTGCTTGTACACGAAGGTCCGCCTCTTTTAAATAGCATATTTAAAAACAAGATGTAATTTTACCTATGCGTTGGTCAATAGAGCCAATAGTTTAGGTGGAGAAGGCGGACTTTAATATGACCCTATATATTATGCCCTGAAATGATCAGGATGATCAATTATGTGTAAGTACTCGTTATACCATTGAATTTCGCAGCCAATAATCGAAAGCTCGTTTTATTTTATTTCTTTTATAAACTTTGAGCAGATTCTGATTTATGAGTATTCTTTTTTTATTATGATTGCGTTGCATTTGATAATGCTTGTGCTATTTTATTAGTGCAGCTTTTTCTTTAATTATGAAAAGTTTTCCAAACAAGATAGAGCTATCTCTGCGAGCATATTATTTTCATTTGTTCGAAGTAAATAGGAAGATGATAGCATTCGTTTGACAGGGTGTCGTTAGAGTGGGCGGCATGTTGAAGGAGGTGTTGAGAGGTAAATTAGATATTGAGCTATGCATTTGAAAATTGGTAGATGGCAGTTCTTTTGCGCTGTTTTATTGACTTATTACATAGATCACTTGTAAGAAAAGATTTTAAATATTTTAATTTTCGTCGGATCGACTTTTTCAAATTTAGATAGAAAAAATCTATCTATCTATTTATCTAAATTTGAAACAGTCGATCCGGCGAAAATTAAAATATTTAAAATCTTTCCTTAAACAAATAAATGGTACGGAAAACCGTACTAGACTTTCTCTTCCTTAATCATTCCATCAGACTACCACCGAATGCAGATTTTGTTCTTCTAAAGTTTTAAGGTTTTTAGTTATATATTTTAGTTATTGTTATATTTCTATTTTCTGTTGATGTTGACCATTCTTTTAAAAAGATTTTGCAGCC
>CM022879.1:24606600-24635388 GCA_012654025.1 Pachypsylla venusta | reverse complement strand
ATGATTTTTTTGAAAAAAAAAAAAAAATATATATTGTCTATAAAATTGCATCAAAACTCGAAACTTTGAGACAATAAAAGTGACTTTTATCACAATTTTTTTAGGTCACAAGAGCAAAAACTTTATTTTTGTCCAAGAAAATATTATTTTAAGCTCAGAAATAAAATTAAGAATCAAAGATAAAGACTGACAAATCTGAACTTCCTTAATCTTGAAGCAATTATCTATATTCACGGGCTACCTTTTTAGAATCAGCATAAAATAACCAGACGATTGCATTGAAAAACAAAATGGTTTACCTTCGAAAATTGGATGGGGAAAGACGGGATGAGAGAATATTGTTCTGCACAAAAACCGTCAACCAGAATAGAATGGTTTAAGAAATTCAGTGGGTAGATGAAGATATTGCGAACAGAGATCTGACGAGACAGAAAATTGAACGGTTTTTTGGTCAGATAAAGACCTGCGGCACAAAAAGCCGTTCATTGCCAGCTGGCAGGAGAGAAAAGAACAAAATAGGTGAAATCACTGAAAAATGCATTATACTCGTATCTTCTTAGATCTATCCAGACTCTGCAGGAAACGACCATTAAAAATTCATTTAAAAGAAACACTGATTATAAAAATAGAATTTCATACTTGATTATGAAAACAAAAATGTAACCCCTTACGACATTAGGAAAATATTTTATAGAGTTTCTAGACCAAGCTTAAAATATGGAAAAAGATTGCCGTCTTATTTATAAACAGAAAATTTGGTACAATTTTGAATCAACGAGATGAGAAATTATCGCATATTCAAAATAAAGTTGAAATAAAAAGGGAAATTTTGAATTTCGTGGATAAAATCGATCTAAAATTGTCCTAATAACTATTATTATCTATATTTATTATTATTGTGAGGGTTAGTAAAGTCCACTTTTGACCCTCCGGGGCTCCCCAATATTATGTTTTTTGAAAATGATTTTTATCTTTTTAGCGGTTTGTTGCAGAAACGTAAAATTTTGATATGTGATGGCCGTTGTTAGGGGCTTTTCGATTTTGAACATTGTGGGGGCCCTCAACCTCCCTCGGGGAGGAGGGCCCCCTAATATTTTTTGTTTTTTGAAAATGATTTTTATCTTTTTAGCGGTTTGTTGCAGAAACGTAAAATTGAGATATGTGATGGCCGTTGTTAGGGACTTTTCGATTTTGAACATTGTGGTGGCCTTCTACCTCCCTCGGGGAGGAGGGCCCCCTAATATTTTGTTTTTTGAAAATATTTTTTATCTTTTTAGCTGTTTGTTGCAGAAACGCAAAATTGAAATATGTGATGGCTGGTGTTAAGGGCTTTTCGATTTTGAAAAAATTTAAGATATTTTTTTCTATTAATGACTACAACCCTAACTTGAACACCTGATCATCTTGATCCACTACCTCCTTAATATTAACATTTCTTAACTCTTAAATCAAATGAGGTTGTATTGTTCGGATTTAAGGAGTATTTTTAATGGAAGTAAGGGGGCTCCTTAGAGCCATATTTCGTTCAATGTAGATGACTGAATTCTCTTTTTTTAAATAATCCCTACATTATGGCTAGCGAAACAATTTTCCCCTATTCAAAGAACACTGCAGGTATTTTAATGATGTAAAAGTTTTTTATGAATGTTCAACGGCTGTAACAAAATAAACATCATAGTAACCAGCAAACTATGAAAAGATGGAATCTTACATGAAGAAATCCTCTGCGTAGTTTGCTATTCAGTAAATTTCAACAAACTTTCTAAATTGAATATGCAAATGTAAAGTTTGGCATATTACGTCGTATTTGGCATTAAACTAGTAGGTAACAAGGTAGAAGAATATACTTTTCCTACCGACAAACTTTTTTGAAAGCTGATTTTGTAAAATATTTAAAGCCATAGAAGAAAACTTTTTGGTGAACAATAACGAAATCAGCAACACTGCAATGACGTTCAGTGATGGGAAATAATCCGATTATTTTAAATCGTCCCAAAATGAGTAGTATGTATGCGAAATCCAATCATGCTAACTGCTCTCGTTCTTGATTTATTATTTTTCTGGCTAAAAAAATACCCCCCCCCCTTTCTAAGGAAAAGTATCGTGGCACAATAATACCACGAATTAGACCTACGTTAGAAGTTACAATCTACCTTAGGTAATGCTACCATTTGTACGTAATATCTAGTAACACAAAGGGAAGACATTCAACTCCTTAACGGGAAGAAATTTTAGGCTCTTTTAGAATGTTCGTAAGATATAAAGAGAGAAAATAAAGCATATTATCCACACAAAAAGATCATGCCTCATGCCTCAGGGACGCCTGGCGTTAATCGTTGAAATACGAATATTATAATTTTGCAATAATCGTGTGCTGTAGTATTGAACACAAGGTCGTACCACACTATTTGTCATGATGTCAATGTGATCGACAAATATATTTGATCAAATTCGCTATTTGGTTGCATTTGATCAAACACAGAAGTGACCAAAATTTTGTGTAAATAGTCTGATATCGTTTAAACGCATGACAAACAAGTTTGTCATTGTTGGATAGGTTTTGCAATCTATTTCATTAATCCTGCATTTTAAAAATATTTCTGTGGCGCATGTGCAGGCCTCACTTATAAAAAGTACACAAGTGAAGAAACACTAAATTAATTTGCGATAAGAAATCGCATTGGAAAAAGAGAACTTATCAAAATTATATTTATTACAGATAAAATCTGTGGAATGGTAAATAATTTTATTTGAATGTCTCAATATAAAGTGTGATAGGGGCTCAAATATATACCAAACATACAAAATCAATTCATGAAATCAGTTCCAAATATTTGGAATGTAGACAAACAGTGTTATACGACCTTTATTCCTAAATACGAAGATAGCCATAACATGACAACTTTGCAATCTAGATCTTTGGTGCCTAATTAGTTTTATAATTTTTAAACTCTAAACGTTCTCAAGGAAATTTAGCCCCCGAAGATGCATTTCAAAAGCAATTAAAATACAGATTCTACCCCAGTGACGCATGTTATGGACGCCACTGTTTCCTGCATGGAAAGCAACATGATGTAAAAATAAAAAACTTTTTAAGCGCAATATAACGAAAAGGATTTTCCTTGTTCACTACGCCTAAATGTCGCAATACATTGTATGAGCTTTCAACGGATAAAACGATCATATTGATATCAGAAAATTGTGCATTTTTTTAAAAGTCAACTCTTCCATTTATTTTCTCAATCCTGTCGAAAGCATTCTAACTTATTGGTATTGCTTGTGCAGGATGGATGCGTTCTTTAAGGTTTTTCTTGTGAAGGGAATAAACATTACGCTTGAGATGTATAAGAAAACAATTCACAATTTTATTGTAATAATAATAATAATAATGGTAATCTAAGCAAATGAAAAATTATTAAACAATAAAATCATTACAGCATTGTATTACCCCGGCTATAGCACCTAATCGGTCGTAGTCCGATTTCCACTTGATCATTTTATTTTTTTCAACCATTTATTGATTGAAGTGAGAAATAGTGTAAACATCACGATTACTCTGTCTTTCTGTACCACTGTTACGCCCGTTTTTGTATTTTACCTGCTGCGAACATTAGATTAAAAAACGAGGCCGACATGGGTCACTTATACTTATTATTAATAACAAAAGGGATACGAATAGATATAATAATACTAATGAAATTAAAATATCTAATTAAGATGGATTAAGGAATGGCTTGGAGATATTAATTTATTATTTAATAAATTAATATCGATTTATTTAATGGGCCATACAAATATTTACGATGTATTATTGGCCCAAAAAGCTATGCGCTGGGCACATGGACTTCTTCTGACGGTTTTTGTAACACTCCCCGAATACTGACTGACCAGAAGCTCCCGTACCTTAGAGTTCTCCCTCTCCTCTACGATGGACAGTGTTTGCTAATCAAACATAGGAAGGCATGTACACGCCACGTTTGATGCGCAGACGAGGCGCGGCCAGAATCGCGGCCAGAACCAGACGAGGCGCGGTCAGAAAAAGACACCAGAAGTAGATTCTACTTCTGGTGTCTTTCTGAAGGAGACCCCTAGTTTGGTCAGTTATTCGTATTTTTGCTGATTAAGTACACACAAACATATTGTCATGAACTCATCGATTCCCAGGCTAGTGCGGGGTCGGTTTCGATGAGGTGTGGTCTGTGCCTGGAATAATTATAATAATCGACCACATCTGGATATAGGAAGTTGTCAACGCTCTCTCCGAATTTAACCTTTTCTTCTGCTTTGAGCTTTCCCTCNGACTTCTTCTGACGGTTTTTGTAACACTCCCCGAATATGAGGTGTGGTCTGTGCCCAGGAATAATTATAATAATCGACCACATCTGGGTATAGGAAGTTGTCAACGCTCTCTCCGAGTTTAACCTTTTCTTCTGCTTTGAGCTTTCCCTCGAACATTAGTGTATAATGTTACGAATTGCTCTGCGACATCGACACCACGAAAATACTCGAACACTTATTCCAATTTTGATGAAATTTGGTCTGTCTGGTTTTCTTTTTGTACCACTATAATGTTCGAACGTCTTGTTCGACTTTGATGAATTTTGGTATGGAAATTTATCATGTCCATGAATTTTCTGATTAATTTTACGTCCTTTTTGTCGATTTTTAGGTCTCATGCAATATTTAAAACTTTTTATTAAAAAAATTGCAGGATCAAATATACATGATTATCGATTTACTCGGGTATCTAACAGTGCCTCAAACAATAAACTGAGCTGATAATATGGCTTACATGTCAGTGGCAAACATTTAAATAGATATATTTATAAAATGTTCAAATTAAAATGAGTTCAAAGAAAAATAAACACTGTCCACAATAAAATACTAAAAATATCCCAAAGCTGAGTTCGAGTGTTTCGACAATAATAATGAAGCTTTGTGAACATGACTGAACGAAATGTAAACAAAAAAGTAAAACACAAAAAAACATGAAAGGGAACTCAAAAAGGGGAGATAAACATCGACTATAGAGGTATGTACTAAAACTCTTAGCGAAGGCCACATTAAAATTCTTTGAAATTTGAATATAGAGATAAATGAAGGACGGACCCTATAGCATTACTATTGTCACAAGGTTGGAGACAATTTAGGGTGTCATTCATTTTCTTATACCAGTGTTAGTGTTATCATTTACAATTCTAAATCATTGTCGTCATCTCGGTGGTCATAAGACGCCCTAAATTTGTTATTGTGATTGACTGAAACTAGAGAGAAAAACAAATCGTTCATTTTGAAACTAAACAGCCAAGAAAATTCTCGTGTTTACTCAAATCTCAATGAATGCCAAACATTGATTGACATTTGAAAGCACTAACACTGAATTTCGCCATTTTCTTTTATCGATTTCACGTTCGAAATTTAATAAGGTTCATCAGATTGAGATATTGTTACTTCTTCAATTTTCTTATCCATTGCTTTTGAACTACTTGCTTACTGGGAACTTCTTAAATTTCCTTTGGAAATACTCATAAACAACCCATATATGATCCTGGTGATGCCCAAAACTGCCGGTGATTTTAAGGATAAACACCTCTCTCCCACTTTCCAATATATTCAGATTCTGTTTTCATCTAGTTCATTAGGAAAGGTGTTTTAGAGTTCACTTTACTACGTTTGTATTAATACCTACGAGTATAGTAATAAATTGTTCTCCATACCATCAAGGTGATTGAAGAATCCTTTGATGATCATGCCAACATGATAGTCGACATAGAACATGGCTTTAACTTTAACAATAAAGGTTTGTAAGGTTAACTCTTTCTCATTTGTTATACAAGGTGTTGCTGAATATAATTATCATTAACTAAAATTAAGATATTGGCAATGAAATTCTCAAAACAAATCTTGTGTCTAAACAAACCCTTTGTTAACTGTATGCTAGAGCTTAAGTAGTAACCTTAACTATTCTTTTTTCAAGAAACAAAAATTTAGAAAAGACAAAACTTTGGAAAGATCTTGACTGAGAAAATTGGACGATGAATCTAGACCTTGAGTTGAGGTCTGTCGAAGGCCCTATTTATTATAAAGCTCAACTCGATTTGTTTATTCTATGATATTTGATTTACGATCAAGTTGGTCAATATTAATTTAAGATATCTTTGAGATAATTATTATGCTCAACACTCAACAGGACTTCAGTCACTACTAGATTTAACTCCACTATCTTTCTTTTGTTTTGTATATCTTTTATACAACGATAACCCCTCGAACTTTCTGTCCGTTTAAGTAGAAACATGCACTGAACAAACTCCTTATAATATTAAGCAATTACTTTGTACCCTATTTTGGATTGCCTTTAAATTTGCTCCAAAAGAACGAATCATTAGAACGATTGCTTCAGCTAAATGAATCTATTTTGAATACACTTAACAATACTGATATGACCAGGGTATCAAAAAATAAATATTATTAGTATTTCTTAATTTTATTTCACATCTGTATGTATTTAATTTCAGTTAGATTCATAGAATTGGTCGATTTTGGCAAACTCTAGGCCATTTTATGCGAGTGAGGTCTACAGTTCACTAGTATTTCTATTTACTACCCAATATAACAGTAAACAGTGTTAAACATAGTCATTATTGTAGATCTCGAGTTTTAACACATTGACAGACGTTTCTGTCAATATGTTAAACTCTATATCGGTCTGACTTTTGCACATTGGCATGGAATTGATATTTGAAATCTGAACTTTGGAAACAAGAAACATACAATTTGTGACTGTTTTAGAATGACATTATGAAAAGGTAATTATTTGAATTGATGGGTGTCATCCCTGGAATTAATCATTTTCTCCGAATTATAGAATCATAGGTAATTGTGTAAGATTATATATTATGAAGCGCCTTTTCCAGTGTATTGATCAGTCAAAAGGTTTGATGTAGGTTTGCATTATGAATCATTTATACCAGTAGTTCTGTGAACTTTAGACCTCACTGACTTCAAATAAACACCATAAGAACTTCTTCTCCTTTGTACAAATCCCCTTTTGCATTCAACTCTTTTATCCTCCGGCGGTACTCGCTTCTCTGCTCGGGAAAGCTTCATTAGATCTAAATAGCTTTTCCCTTTATTTTTAGAAATTTTTTGCACCATATTGTGTTCTAATTCGTAACCAAAATAATTTCCTGGGGTAATTCCGTTAGTTCCATCCGAATTTTTTTCCGAGGATTGTATTTTTTCTCTGAATCTAAAATACACTAGAGCAGGGATTAGCCGACCACAAGAGGTTCTTTTGCGGTTGATGCTTCGTGCACTTATATATATATATATAAGATATTTGAACCCTACTTCATGGGACGTCTTCATGGAACGACCAAAGAAATCAACCAATTGCTAAGGACCCCGGGATCACCACTTCTCGTATAGTTAGATAGCTACTCTTAGGAGGAACCTTGAGTTAACTAATTTGCAAATTCTGAAAAATATAATGAATTGACATAATATGTTTCATCAGAATCGGACAAACTGATCGAGAGTTATTGTGGAATAAAAAGACATATAAAGAGAAAATATCGTGTTAAATCTAGACCTCCCTCTGTGCGGTCAAAAACAGGTAGATGGTTTTTAACGACGACTAGCAGGCTGCTTTGCTTGGGGCCGTTTGCATGCTAATGTATTCTATGATTTTTCTTATAAAAATCGGAGAATTTGCCGTAATTATAATTTAGAAACATTATCATATTGATTTCCCTTCAAATTGATTCAAATATCCCAACTATATGTCTACTACGCGTCTGTTGGAAAAATAATTGTAAAATATTTTTAATAGGTCAGACATTTTGATTTTTGTTTTTCCGATTACAAAAAATGTTTCTATTAAAATATTTTCCATTAAAAATGCACTAACTTCGTTCATAGATTAGAGTTAAAAGCTATGAAGGATAATTATTAAAACCAGCATGTAATTATGTTTGAATTACCGATCCATAATAATATTTTAATTTAATTTTTAATAGGTACGCGTTCGTTCCATAATGTAATATTTATTAACGTTTAGTAAACTTCACTGATATGTGTATATTATAAACAAAGAAACAAAGTTGGAACCTTCTCATTATCTACATACACCTTGATAATTAATATTAATTATTAGAAACACTGTATTGTTACACGCTATTGATCAAATAAAGGTAATTTTCAACTATGCCCAGGCTTTGTGAGGTCAATGTGGGTAGCTTTGCAGGTTTGCAAGTTTCCAGCGAATGGAGGGTAAAACCCCCATCTTGAATGAACAATAGATGTTAGAGAGACGGTAAGCCAAATTAAAAAAAAAAAAAAAAAAGGTTAGAGATTTAGACAAATCCAATAATCGGTTACAAATCTTTCAAAGCTGTCTGAGGTGAAAATAGTTATCATCATCGTGTACAATGTAAGGGGGTTCATCTGTTCTTTGTTATAAATTAATTTGGCATTCTATGAAAAAAGCTAGGAGAACGTCCTAATGAGGACTCTTTCTGACAAATTTCATTGGTTTTTATTTTTACGGAGTTACTATAACATTTGATTAAAATCTTCTACAAAATCTAAGAGTTAAATAGGATCGAAATAGAAACATCAATTTTTGTGAACATTAGTGAACTCCACTTTTGACTCCCACATACATCCCGAAATGCACTTGTTTATGTGTATACATACATATATGGATGTTATGCGATACAAGGCAAAATTTTTATCCGAGTGGGGCCCAATATTTCGCTTTTTGAAAATCATTTTTACCTTTTTAGCGGTTTGTTGCAGAAACGTAAAATTTTGATATGTGATGGCTGGTGTTAAGGGCTTTTCGATTTTGTACATTTTGGGGGCAATCCTCAAAATGTACAAAATTTATTTTTTTTTTTTTTNTTTTTATATATATATTTGATTAAGATATTTTTTTTCTATTAGAACACTAACATTGAGAATGTCCTAATTTAAATAACACTAACGTGAACATCTGATCATATTTATCCACTAGTATTTTCGTTTTTTCATAATTCATATTAAATTCCTGTAATATGGAAGAATTAGAGGATGTGCCAGAATAATTAGAACACTAAAATTTATATAATGGTTTAGAAAACATGATTACAGGGTTATTTTTATAGCTCATAATCTTAATAGAGAATGTTCTAATTTAAATGTACTGACAGAATGAACATTACAGGTACACATATTAAGTTCCTGTAATATGGAAGAATTAGAGGATGTGCCAAACTAATTAGCACTAACATTTATATAATGGTTTAGAAAACGTGATGACAGGGTTATTTTTGTAACTCATAATCTCAATTGAGAATGTTCTAATTTAAATGTACTGACAAAATGAACATTACAGGTACACTGATAGTGAGTCAAGTTTTAACAATGCGATTGTTTTTAACGTCCTGTTTGTTTGTTGGTTTTCCGATAACTCTCGAACGCCTTGTTCCGTTTTTAATGAAACTTGACAATATCTATTGAGTTCATGTATAACGAGTTCACGACAATACTCAGAACAAAATGGCGGTCCATAATTGTAGGTCTCACATACAAAAAATATATCCTTTATTAGGCATTGTACACCCAGATATGAGACGAGAGATCTGTACTCAGATAGAGAAAACAAGGAAATGACCCCAAACATCTTGTTTTACACTGCTAACACCGACTATCCTGTTCAAAATCAAGGAAAAGTTTCATGCAAATTTCTAAAGCACTCCTCACAACAGCTGGAAGAATAGAGGCTGAAGCTTTGGAGAAACAAAACACCGGATCCAATCGTAGAACTAAAAGAAGAAATGGCCTTAGGATCAAAACTCCCATTCAAAATATGAAAACACTGAATCGATTAAGGGCTGGTATTAGTAGGTGCAAAACAAATCTGTTACAATGGGGAATAGAACGACAAATTCCCGTGTGGAACAAACCAAGCTGTTTAATTTTATAAAGTGATTCAAAAATCTTCTTTTAATTTTATTGAAGTTGAAAATATTTTATATGATAATTTTTCATTTTGAAAAGTTGCAAATTCTATGTTGGTTTTATAAAGTTCTAATAATTAATTCTGGCCGAATCATCCAAAATCCAGATCAGCCAACTATAATCTAACATCTCCCTCTTCCTGCAAAAGCAGATTCTCTTCTCTGTCTAATCCTCTCTGATCTTCTTAATTGAGGTGAGGGATGAAATTCAACTTCTTCAAAATCTGTTTCATTTAAATCAGATCTAGGTTTGTCTTCTTCTTCTTCTTCAGGACGTTTCAAATAACCCAAGTCTTGATGACGGTATGAGCTATTATAATATGTTTTTGAATTATAATGCTCATTTATTTTATTACTGTATTTTGGTATTTTTTTAAAATATATGTTATTCCTTCGCAGAACTTTTCCATTTATATTAACTAAATAAGATCTGGGAGGAAATTTTAATTTTTTAATGACACGACCTTTTTCCCATGTTTTCTTTAGAACATCTTGCACCAATACATCTTCACCTTCCTCATAATGAACTTCTCTTATTGCGTTTCTGTCATAATATTTCTTTTGTATTTTTTGATTTTCAACCATTTTATCATAATCATTAACAAGCTTATGTTTTAGTAAATTCGATGCTACTGGAAATTTGTCTCGCAAAATTCTATTTTGAAGTAATTCCGCGGGAGAGTGGTCTAATCCACATACTTTAGAATTTCTATAGTTCAACAGAAACATTTCTATGTCCTTGTTCTCTTNGCGTCATTTTAAATGTGTGCACTGTTTTATTCTCTTATCAAAATTTATTATTTTGTATCTTCACTTTGCCAATTACCCACCATCTATCTTGTGTGGTAAGTCGGAGATTGGATTATTAATTTCAATAACAAACGTTTGAAATCGTCCACGATTTTTTTTCAAAGTGGGAAGAATTACATATAAACCTATTAGTTGCAAGCTGGCAGTTTGTTTAGACTTCCATGATAGACCTGTTCAAATCGACAGTTTTAAATAAATGACCAAACGTTGGCAACTGTCGACCACGGTGATGATGAATCATCCAATAAAAATAACAGTCAACATGTTGATTGCAGCGTAAAGGCTATACATAGTTAAATAACCTATTTGTAAAAGTAAGGCGCTTCTCAAAGCTGCTCCAAAAAAAGAAATCAAAAAGTTCATTCAAACAGCAATATGTTCATCTGCCATGAGTATCAGTTTTATCATTTATCGTTCATCAAAATTTATAGGTATTATCATTGTGCTCGTAGTCCGTCCTTACTGTTATTCATGTATGAAATAAAGAACACGGAAAACCATACTAGACTGTTGTCTCTGCTCTGTATTGAACATAATATTAAATGCTCATTGTATTTGACTTGGCACGCGGCGCGCTCCTCAATTTACCTATTTCATTTATAGTTGAAAAAATGTACATTTCATTTAATTGGACTTGGCCGCTTTCGACTGTTGTCGCTGCTCTAGTAAAATATTCACTGAATTATATTTGGCAGCCTTCGGCTGTTGAATCTGCTCTTCAGTAAAATATTAATTTAATTAGATTTGGCAGCTCTCGGCTGTTGCCACACCTCTTTAGTAAAATATTAATTTACTTAGATTTGACAGTCTTCGGCCGTTGGCATAGCTCTTTAGTAAAATATTCATTGAATTAGATTTGGTACCAATGTTCCTTGAAGCCAAAATAAAGAGCTGAGCTGTAACAGCAGGCAAAGGCTACCACTTCTATTTGATGTAATATTTTCATCAAATACCTGCGACATCATTAAGAGCTTGCCAAACTCCTAGAATAGAGGAAGATAATGTTTAGTACGGTTTTCCTTTCCATTTATTTTATTATAGTTCCATTTCGGAGCTTACGATGTTTTCTGGGTCCTTTTTTCACGAATCGCTTATTTTTTGTGTACTGTGTATAAATTGAACCTTACTTCTCATATAATTGTCATTTTTGAATCGATGGATTCAGTCGATTCTTATCTATTCTTATTGAAATTGTTTCCTCTATGCAATTAGTTCTTACGTCCCTCTTTTGGAACGACACCCCTAAATTGTAATTGCCGATTGCTATCTTAAGAGTTAATTTCGATTTTTGATTTTTTCATTTATACGATTAGCTCTTCCGGTCCTCTTTTGTGCCCCGAAATGTAAAATTTGTTACAATTTATTGTCGATTGTTATCCTTGTTGCCTTATTTAGATATCTTCCATTGTTATTCAACTCTCTATATGGTTCAATTAGCTTCTTGACCATTTCCTTTTCACAATTTGCTTGTCTGACCTTCCAGAATTGTTTTGCATGTACGATATGTACTTGCATGTTTGTTAGTACAATGTAAATTAATTGATTTGATCTTCATTATCAAGACAAAGTGCTCTTATTCGGACAGCCATTTATGTGCCTAGTTAATAGAATATTTGACACCTTTCCAAGTTAAAGTGCAAAGAATGTACGTTACTTGGCTTATAATATAAAAACTCCAAATAAAAACACTGTAAGGTAACTAATAGGAATTGTATTTGTGTTGACTTGAGAAAAGTTGTCACAATGATAGAAACAATCAATCTGTCGTTACTTCGGGCTCCTCCCCTCCCCTCGACACGAAACCGGCATGCTCAACCAATAGCAAATTTAGTCGAACTGTAAGGTAGAACTATGAGTACTATAAGAACATGATCAGGCCATACACATTTCTATATTACTCAGTTATATGAATTATGTCCGAAATCACATTTAGTTTTGCCTGCTGGTTACACATTTTGCAAACTAAACGATAAGAAAAAGTCTTCTCATCAAAATCCTTAAGAGATAAAATTTGGAATGGAATCTTGCTTTAATTTAAAGAAACGAATTTAGAACCAAAAAAATTGGCATTTCTATAAGTCACCTTGTGCCCAAAAANATATTACTCAGTTATATGAATTATGTCCGAAATCACATTTAGTTTTGCCTGCTGGTTACACATTTTGCAAACTAAACGATAAGAAAAAGTCTTCTCATCAAAATCCTTAAGAGATAAAATTTGGAATGGAATTTTGCTTTAATTTAAAGAAACGAATTTAGAACCAAAAATATTGGCATTTCTATAAGTCACCTTGTTGATCTAGGTGCCCAAAAACTCATAAGCTGATTGTGTGAATTGTCCATACCAAATTTAATCACAATCGGACAAGGCGTTCGAGAGTTATCGTGGAAGAAACTGGCACTTTTATTTTTAAGGAAATAGAATTTTTTGCTACCCTTCTTTTCTGATTGTAATCTTGTCTGTGCCTTCATAATGTGAGACAGTTTCACCTTCATCTTGAGATTCGATTTAATTTAAAATAGGAAACAATTTGTTCATAACGATCTATGCATTCTGAAATGTGATTTATCGCTCTTGTTATTTCAATTCTTTTGGTTAAGAATGCATTCATTACATTAGGATGGTTGTAAGGGAGTGTCCCAGTACCTTGAAGCACTCGCTCGTCTGATTTTGTATATCCTAATTTATTTCGAAAAATTAATGTAATTTGCCGAGGGGTGTATAGGTGTTACAACAATAGAGTCACCAATTGTGAGGGCGAAATGAGCAGGCGTGTTTGTGTATCTTAACATCAGAGTTGTTGATGAATAAGGTATGGGATAAGACGTGAGATCAGTGGAGATCAAGGTCACGAGGAACTAGATCAACTATTCAGATTTATTGAACAGGGATGGTCATTGATTTAATATTTGCACTTTAAGTAGATACCTACGCAAATCGTAAAATCTTTTTTTCTTCTTCTAATGGTTCTTTATTGTTGGTAATAAACGTCACACTCGGATTGCACCAGAAGGTACCGGCTTTGAATCTTTGTCGGGTCGAAAATTTGAAAAAGGTTTTTTCGATTTGGTCCGGTTGTGTTTGGGGGTAACTCCTGAGGACAATTGAGTAGCCATGGTAAAGCGACAGGTAGCATTATAAGGTAATTTTTAAGTACAGGTTGGTGTATTGTAGTGATTCGTAAAAAATATTTTGAAATGCTATGATTCCCACAAAATTGTGATATAATAACATAAAGATTTTTTTTTTTAATAAACTTTTGTTTTATAATAAAATTGTGAAAATATTATGCGTGGCCCGTCATGTGTTACACTGCCACGTAAAAAATCTATATCTGTTGTAAATGGTACAAGGTCGGGGGCGCGCACATTCGAATTTAACAAAATATCTGGACAAAAAAACAAATATTATTCTTTATGTCTACATGGAGATTAGGAGGCTGATGTTGGACGTCTAAATGAGTTAAATTAGGTCTTTATTTTTCGGGTGCCATTATTGTTATTCTGAGAACTGTATCCATAATTGACACTGTGAACACAGGACACCATGAAAACTGGGGTGGTCCAATTGGACTAATCAGCTTATGATATGAAATAAATGCATGTCGAAATGTCGGTACCAGGCCCCAATTCCGAAAAAATATATAAATCCTGAAGTATTCCCTCATGCCTGGATAGGTATATACCTTGAAATAGCAGCCTTTAAAGCGACCCTGTAAGGTACGAAAGTAACAGAGAAGTTTTTATATCCGGCACTTCTTTCTGTATTTTAGAATATTAATTTTATTTGAGAAATAATAAGATACTCTGGTTGTACTTAAATATCCGGTCCACCCCTGAGGTCTGTATTTAATCTTAATAATATATTTATTTTTTTAATAAAAAAAGCATGTTATTTCTCACTGGTAAGATATTATTTTAATTTGTATTCCTCAAAGGTGTAACTTTGACCCGCCTTGACCCATAAGGGAGCTACCATTCTCTTTCATTTGTTTTTGTAATTAATTTAATTTTTATTTTATTGTTTTGAAAATTACTTCCATTAATCTTAATTATATGATTATAATAAATAACTACGTGGGTTTACCCACTGTTTACAGTCGAGGCATTCGGATTGATCAATTGTGGCCCAAGTATTTAACAGTGGTGTCCGATTTCAAAGACATAAAAGATTTAATTAATTTATTTATTTTATAAATTAAAATGTTTTTAACATTCATCATCCGTATCGCATGGTAATTCGTTTTCTAATTTAGTCATAATCAGGAGGAGAAAATGAAAATCGTTCAATTACTAACATTTTATTGTTTAATCTTGCCATGCTGTAATGGCGAAGTTACAGACACACGCCGTCTTAAATTTCCGTTGTTACCCTTCGGAAAAATGCAGAACCCTAAAATATGTCGCTATTACTTATAAATATATAACTAGTATTTATATGAACTGTAGACCTCATTTAATTACACAGTAAATTTCTTCGTATACACCTGTATATCGACACTTAAATAAGAAAACATATCTCCGCCTACCAAGTTTCATCAAAATAAAAGGAAGGCGGTCGAGAGTTATCGTCGTGCTAGTGTGCATTTTAAAAATAAAATGTAAAAAAAAAAAAAAAATGTTAAAAAAAGTACTCCGTTTGGTTAGCTACAGGGCCAGATTAAAAATAGTAGCCCGTAGCACGTGCTACGGGCCCCGCGCTTTGACAACATACACTAGATATTTCGACATTTCTGGGTTGACAATTGAAACATTTTGACGAGGCCCCCAACTCTTCAAAGTATGTAGGAAAATCTAATATAGGAAGGTATAAGAGGTAAGCTTTTGAATTCAATATTATTTTGCTTTTGTGCATGTTGCATGAGAGCTAACCATGTTTTATCGATGTTGGTATACTCAAAATTTAATTTCACTTCCTACCAGCTGTAGGTATTAGACACCAAAAGGCCAAAAAATAATCAAGTTTTGTACTGGTTCCAAAAAGTATACTACTTAGACGGGGGGTGTGGGTGGAGGGGGCCCCGCTCTCAGAAAGTGCTACGGGCCCCGCGGAAGGTTAATCCGGCCCTGGTCATCTATTACAGACTCTCAATATTCCTCTAAAAATATTTAGCCCAACATCAAATTTACATATTACGCATACCATAGCAACACCGTGATGTCCTCCGAAAGTTACTCCTTTTTCTGTTATGTACGAGTAATACATTATTTATTACAGAAGAGCACATTTTTTTTTTTTTTTTGCATTTTTTACATTCTCGGGTATGTTTATCTGTTGAGTGAAAATTTCAAATTGAAAGCCTAATAAAAGTACACAATAGAGAAAACTGTAATATATTTTTTATTATTTCATCTGAAGGTACCCATCGCTTTCCAATATTATCATTGTATAGACGTAGCATTATGGCAGGGTTCGGAATATTTTTTCTATAGTTTTGAAAATAATATAGGTATGGAATTTTGTGTTAATAGATTGAAATATGGCGTTGCCTATTCAAACAAAAAATGATAAAAGAACAAACCTAGACATTTGTATAACTTGCTAGATTTCCCTTGGGTTCCAAGTCAACACAACCTCTTTCCTTATTACTGAACTGTTCCGTGTATATTCTACATATTGTTCGGTGGAATATTCATTTTAAATAATGTTTCCTACAAGCAGGCTATGAACAGTCTCCTTCAGGATCAAACGTCTTGATTAATTGTTCATTCTTGCTGACTCAGTTATTATCAGCAGGCTTAATATTATGTATACATGTACATTCTACATATTGTTCAGTGGAATATTCATTTCAAATAATGTTTCCTTCAAGCAGACTATCAACAGTCTCCCTCAGGATCAAACATATTGAATAATTGTTCATTCTTGCTGACTGAGTGATTATCGGCATGCTTAATATCAAGCATGTCGGTAGATATGCTTACGTCAAGAGTAAGCAAAGCTACCGACTATATTAACACGAAAGATAGTTTGTAGGTATGGAGACCCANACGTTCTTTTTTTATATCAGTTGTTTTTAAATTATTGCGAGAAGTTGAATATTGCTACTCTTGACGTCTTTTTTTACACGAAGTGTTTTTTTTGTGAGATTATGTATATATGTACATTCTACTGTATTTCTACATATTGCTTGGTGGAAAATTCATTTCAAATAATGTTTCCTACAAGCAGGCTATCAACAGTCTCCTTCAGGATCAAACATCTCGATTAATTGTTCATTCTTGCTGACTTAGTGATTATCAGCGGTCTTAAATATTCATTTCAAATAATGTTTCCTACTAGCAGGCTATCAACAGACTCCTTCAGGATCAAACATTTAGATTAATTATTCACTATTGCTGACTCAGTTATTATCAGCATGCTTAATATTATGTATATATGTACATTCTACTGTATTTCTACATATTGTTCGGTGGAATATTCATTTCAAATAATGTTTCCTACAAGCAGGCTATCAATAGACTCCTTCAGGATCAAACATTTAGATTAATTATTCATTATTGCTGACTCAGTTATTATCAGCATGCTTAATATTATTTGTACCATGTACATTCTACATATTGTTCAGTGGCAAATTTATTTTATATAATGTTTCCTACAAGTAGGCTATCATCAGTTTCCCTCAGGATCAATCATTATTTATTCGTACTGACTCAAGTTCTATCAGCATGCCCACATTGTTTAGCAACAGAAATCATTATTCTTGGTAATACTTTGCAATAAAGTTTGCAGTTTCATGAATTAATTTGGAAATTCTTTGTAAATAATCTTTTCCTTGGTCCAAATTAGGTTATCTGCTACGGAGAAGCTTTGTAATCTACAAGTACAATACATGTTTGTTTTGTTTATTGCAATTTGCTTTTGGCATATACCTACATCTGTTTCAAAATTATAATCTTTATTCACAAATTATAACTAAAATGTAAATACCAAAGATATTGATTAATCAACAACCAATCCTACGATCACCAGTTTCACAATTCATCATTCATTTAATGGCCTTTTTAATTTATAGATATTGATTTATCAACAACCAATCCTACGATCACCAGTTTCACAATTCATTATCTTTTCATTTAATGGCCTTTTTAATTTATAGATATTGATTAATCAACAACCAATCCTACGATCACCAGTTTCACAATTCATCATCTTTTCATTTAATGGCCTTTTTAATTTATAGATATTGATTAATCAACAACCAATCCTACGATCACCAGCAGTTTCACAATTTATCATCTTTTCATTTAATGGCCTTTTTAAAGCGAATCTTTCGATACTAAAATCAATCTAGGTATATATGTAAAAAAAATCTATGTATATTGTGTATGGACACAATTTGTCTGCCCCAATTGTATAGAGCCGAAACGTTAAGAGTAAATCAGGCAGGTAACCTAGGTATACAATTCGAGTGTGACGTCCACTTTGCTAGGAAGAAGAGGGTTCAAATCTACTCTGCAATATTATATTTTGGTCTTCGGATTGTTAAAGTTCTCTTGCGACGGACCTTTTTAAATTAACGCCGAACAACTAGAAACTTAACTTTTGGTTATGGACTTTTTTCCGTTTCCTTTGATTCCTGAAATAGATATAGTTAATTGCTTGAGATTTTGTTTATCGAGTTATATGGGTGTATAATGGCTCTATACCCAATATTAAGCCATTTTCGACCGTTTAGAGGAGTCCAACAACATGGCTTGTCAAATGAACATAAGTTCTGCAGTAAGAACGTCTCCTAGAAGACTCGTGGAGCCCTCTTGACCAGGGGACAAATGGAACATCAGAAGCATCACTCTGATATAACTCTGCAATGTTTCTTTAACGAATTATTAATGAAGGCGCTATCATCTGTTGGTGAAAGACCTGATTTGAGATTTCATCAATTCAAATTAAAAAAATACTTGACTTTTATTCTCTAGAGTAAAAGTAACTGAAAGGGAAAAAATGTACCAAAAGATTCCTAGAGGGAAATAAAAGGAAAAGCTAGGAAAAGAGATACAATGTTTGTGGAGATCAGACGGAAAGCAAGAAAGTGGTGAATGATAATAAGATGTATAAATAAAGGGAACTGCCGTTGGGGAGGAGGAGAGGTTCAAATAGTGATATGGTCAGAGCGTCATCAATCTAAGTCAAAGGCTCTGTTGACATATTCAGCAATTCTACTTTCAATCTCAAAGGATTTAAATTGTGTGTACATATTTTTCTCACATCCTAAATCGCTATAGGTTGTGTGGAAACTGGAAGTAAACTAAAACATAAGTCATTTCTTTATTTCTCGTCTTGTACCTTACTCGCAAAATTTGGGTTTATAAGCCTTATATTGTTACTGGTGTTCAAAACTGCGAATGCTCACTCTGTTATTTGGTTCTTTGTAAACAACAAAAATTTGTCAAACTTTTTTGTTTCTTTATTTTTCTTAATTAAAATTATAGCACATACTAGAAATATTACTCATTTTTTGAAATCTTGTTTTATGTAAAAAATGTATATTTCTTTGTGTTATTATATCACAATTTTGTGGGCATTATAGCATTAACTAGATATTTCTTTAACAATCACTACAATACATTAAGCTATACTTAACAATTACTTCATGCCACCACTTGTGTTTATTACAATCTCACAAAACAATTATCATTGAAAAAAGGACAAGTTCCGTCCACTTTCCCAAAAAATTCCGCCTATGAAAGTAGTGTTATCTATTACTGGGGCCAAGTTTATTGTTGCTGCTGTATATCCCGCACTTAAATTTATTATTGCTCGTTCTTCTGTCTCAATTCTCTTAAAGTAATACCGACTTTACACTTGGTCAGTTTTTCTTAGGGGATTCGTAAAATACTACCTTTTTAAAACTGGCCAAGTGTAAAGTCGGTATTACTTTAAGAGGATTGAGACAGAAGAACGTGCAATAATAAATTTAAGTGCGGGATATACAGCAGCAACAATAAACTTGGCTCCAATAATAGATATCACTACTTTCATAGGCGGAATTTTTTGGGAAAGTGGACAGAACTTGGCCTTTTTTCAATGATAATTGTTTTGTGAGATATCAATACTTTTTGTAAAGATTACTATATGTAATTGATTTGGCCGTTTTTTCTTTATTTCTTCTTCTTATTTTCGATTACACAACATATCAGAAAACCAGGAAATTTCTGTGTATACCGGACCCAAATATCCAATAAAATCTAACACCAAAGTATTGATAAAGTAATATACACTACAACGCAAATAAAAACGGCAATATTTATATTGTATCTTCTTGCCTGAAGTTAAAGCACTCAGAATTGAAGAGTTTCAATTTTGATATTTGCGGGTTTAATTGAATTTAGGTCTCTCTAACTTCATGCAAGATTTCAGAGTCTTAGCAGTTGAAACTAGATTTCGTGCATTTTCTTCCCTGAAGCGGAACCGTTTTGGAGCACTGGTAGTAAAAGAGTGAATATATTTATTTTTCCATTTAATTGTATGGAAATATCTTCCTGCATGCAAGATTTCAGCGTCCTACCAGTTTAAACTAGTTTTCGACCAACTCCTTCCTAAAGCGGAACCGATTTGGAGCACTTGGAGTGAAAGAGTTCAAATATAAATTATTTACTGCTATATTGCATGCAAATCTCTAACTTTATGCGAGATTTCAGTGTTTTATCAGTTAAAACTATTAAAATACGTTGTACCGTCCTCCCTAAAGCGACACCGCTTTGGAGCACTTACAGTTAAAAAGTTCAATTTTTCGGATTTTTCCCTTTACGTGGATGTCAATTGATAACTTCATGCAAAATTTCAGCGCTCTAGGTATACGGAAAGTGCCTGAAACTTTTGATGATGCGTGAGTCAATCTTTGAAATTACCTATCTCCTACCCGGGTTAACATTAAATTTTGAAGTTTATCCTGTACTATTCTACTATACTACGGAATGTATGATCAAAATTTCAATGAACTATCCCCTGTAGAACCGGATATCTGAAAAACCTGGTGAATTGCTTCGTGTAAAGATACACTGGTGCTTTCCGGAACTTGGCCTGTCGCACTGCCGTGCGCTCAGATACCTACTCAATTTTCCTCAGGAGGCTGAGTTACCCCCTAACACACTGCAAGGCAAAAAAGAACTATTATGGGTCGCAGTGACAAATCGTGTATAGCCCGTAGTCCTACCAACACCAATAACCCCAAACACAATCAGACCAAGAAGAAAAATCGAAAATACCTATTTCAAATTTTTGATCAGACTAGAATTCGAATCAGACACCTCCCTGGTGCAGACGAGTATGATGCACGATCTGTCATGGAGATGTCTATATCGTACCAGGTTATGTTATTATATACCGCTAAAAAAAAATGTATTCATACCTTGCTTGCAGTTGTATTTTCGATTTCTATTTTCATTTTTAGTACCTGCTTACCTTATAAGAAGAATAATTTCTATTGACCAGTTTCTATTGTCGCAACAGATCTGTTGTCTTACGAAAACAATATTGTCAATGATAAATGATGCTGTTCATCAACCAGCTTTCTTCGCCACAATTTAAGTTGGAAAATTACCCTCACACTTCCTATCCTTAATATGCCCAAAAACCCATTAAGGGGCATGTCGTTTTTTAATATATTTATCTATTTCTGTATTACATTCATGGGATACAATATTTTTTTTGATATGAGTGAACTCCACTTTTGACCCAGGTATACATACCGAAATGCACTTTATGTTCATGTATGTATATGGGCAATATGAGTATATATGTATGTTTCTTTGTTATGCGATACAAGCCACAGTTTTCATCCGATTTTGACGAAATTTGATATACATGTTTACGACGTAAGGAAATTTGCTGTGTAGTTTTGGGGGGCCCAGGGGCCCAATATTGTGTTTTTTAAAATGATTTCTATTTAAAGTTTTTTTTGTAGAAACGTTTAATTTTGATTTGTTATGGCTGTTGTTAAGGGCTTTTCGATTTTGAATTTGGGGGCCCTGACCCCAGGGGGGCCAATATTTTGTTCTTTGAAAATTATTTTCACTTGATCATCTTGATCCACTAGTGTAATGAACACCCCGCATACTCGTTTATCCAGTTTTATTCCTTTTTATACTTTACAGGAGATGTAGGAATAGTCATATCCGTGCTGAAAACTTAAACATTAACAGTATATTGACTTTGATTGCACGTCCATTTTTTTTTGTTCTCTATTGAAGTGTTTTTTAGGCAACTTGTTGTCCCAAATATTTTTCCTTCCTAATATTAGATACATTTTTTATACTTTTGGTCTTAACCTTTTTGAGTCTCACTTTTATTTCTTATAATGATTAATAGTGTTCATAGTTATATTGAGGAGCAGGTACTCTAAATGACTTTTTCCCAAGTTGCAATACTTCAGGGAGCATTAACAAAATTATAAGTTCTGTCATGATACCTGTTTGAGTCTCATGAAGAGATCGTAGTGTTTCTATACGAAACGCTAATGCATTTCTAATAATAATTTGATACCCAGAGTTCATACTACTTATTTATACTTAAAACTATTGATTATTTATAGATAGCACTGAATAAAAAAATTAATAAATAGGTATTATGTTTTGTTTACTCTAAATGCCCTCAGCCAACCTATCCTTTTTAAGGTGTAACATAATAAGCACTGTGATATCGCCGGCAATGGGACAACTAAATTTTATTATAAAAATGTCCAAAATTTCTGCACGATTACAATACTTTATCTTATATAGGAAGAGAAAGTAAAATATTAAAAATATCTATCTAATTAAAGTAGATTTTTTTTTTTAAAAAAAATATTAAAATGATATGAAAATTTGTTGTCAAAAGTCGTTTTTAAATTTCTTTTAAATTTCACTAAAAGGCGAGTGACATCACATGATAGCATGAGTGTAGTATTTTGCGGCCAATATAATATTCTATGTACTATACAGTAAATTCAATGAGGGAGGTCATTTGATATACCCCGCTTTTCCGTCATTCTGAAAATATCTCGAGTTTTAAAGGTCAAATGTTATTTATAATAGCATATTTTAAATCTACAACCTCAAGACCGTATGTAAATCACATGTAGAATTGTGAGGTATGGTTGAATGCATACAAATCTTAAATCATGTCTTTTATTCCAAACCAAGGAAACTAATGACGTATCCTGACCGACCAACTAGAATGGTTTATTTTACCGAAAAATTTTGAAAGGCCGCCAAACAAGCGGTCTTGACGATTCAAATTTAGACAGCGCAATGGTAATTTTTCGGATGTCTTAATCCTATATTACAATTTTTTATAGAAGCATTAGGACAAATGGATCTGCCGCATTCAAGAATCTGTAAATCATGGTCATCGTATACGGTCATCTTGCAATAGATTTTCTACAATTGGTCAAACACAGTACAAGACTTACAATAGTGCACTTCGGAAATATCACAAACATGCAAACACAAACAAAGGATATTTTCAATGGCATTTCAAGTTCATGAATTATAATAATATGCCAAAATATATTGTGTAGCACATGTTGAAGAGTGAATGCAGGGGCGTGACGCAATGCAATGTAAATGCAGTTCGGGATGACATAATATATTTCAATATGTTCCATTATTAAATTTGTCTATTTTTTGTTCATTTCCCGACTTCTCTTCTATTTTCCATAAATTGTCCGATTTATGATATTTGTGTCATAGGGGTTTGCTTGGAGATGTTCATAAACTGTACTAACCGCATAACTATTTATCCAGTCAATTACATTTGGAATTGGTTTAATAGATATGAATCGTATAACACAAACATTGTTTTATGAAATTTTACCTCATTTATTGTCTCCTTCTTTTGACTCTAAGTTCCAACTTATAAGGAGGATCACCCATTTTGTACGTCTGAGGTATGGATGTATGCATCTATATTATCTTTCTGGTGTGTTGAATAGAAATACAAGATGTATGTACAGATATTCCATTTTTTCCTTTGGCACTTTAACCGCTTTGTCAAAACCGATCTTAGGCTGTTAATAACATAAGTAAGATATAAGTCGATATTCTCAACATTGTCAGAAATGCACGAAGACAGGGTAGGGAAGAAAGAGCCGATGCGTGAAATGGACTCACAAGGATGTGGGGAACATTGAGTAGCTGAGCACCTATGAGCTCCACGATGACAGGAAAGTTACGACTTTGGATCATACTTATGTGGCCAATTTTCAGTCTGGACATGATCACCTTGTAGTTTCCATAAAAGGTTTAGTACCAAATTTTAAAATTTCCGCCCTAAGTTTAGGTAAATCTCTCAAAAGGACTAACTTGTGCTTACAATAATTTATTTTGGCTTAGAGGGGCTTCAGGATTTTTTAAAAATCCAGAATAATTGATTGAATTGATGTCTGCGACTGTTACCGGGCGTTTTATTTTTGAGAGACACTTTTATCAGTATTAAGAAGTATCAAGGTCGGACATATATTCGTTCTTCATGGGTAATGTAAATAAGTGTCTGCTGATCCCATCGGAAATTTATATACCCCTTAATGTATTAATTATAGCATAGTGATCCAAATTGGCGTCATTGCTGTTTAGGAATGTTACAATTCAACATTCTATTGTGTCGAAAGATGAACATAAGATAAGTATAGGGTTGTATATAGTCAATTTTATGATCACACTGATAAACATATATTTATGTCATGTTAAATATGTGAAATGATTCGGTACCTCATTTTTTATGAAGGACACAAATTAAATTGGGCGTTAGCCAGATTGTTCTTAACATAATTTAGTTCACTGTCTACGTTACTGTTAGAGGTCTCCCATTCTGTAGATTCCGAAAAGAAAGCGGAAATCGCTTCTCTTTTCATCTTTGACATAATTTAGTTCACTGTCTACGTTACTGTCAGAAGTCTCCCATTCTATAGATTCCGAAAAGAAAGCGGAAATCGCTTCTCTTTTCATTTTTGACATATTTTAGTTCACTGTCTACGTTACTGTTACGAGTCTCCCATTCTGTAGATTCCGAAAAGAAAGCAGAAATCGCTTCTCTTTTCATTTTTGACATAATTTAGGTCACTGTCTACGTTACTGTTAGGAGTCTCCCATTCTGTAGATTCCGAAAAGAAAGCAGAAATCGCTTCTCTTTTCATTTTTGACATAATTTAGTTCACTGTCTACGTTACTGTTAGGAGTCTCCCATTCTGTAGATTCCGAAAAGAAAGCAGAAATCGCTTCTCTTTTCATTTTTGACATAATTTAATTCACTGTCTACGTTACTGTTAGGAGTCTCCCATTCTGTAGATTCCGAAAAGAAAGCGGAAATCGCTTCTCTTTTCATCTTTGACATATTTTAGTCCACTGTCTACGTTACTGTTAGGAGTCTCCCATTCTGTAGATTCCGAAAAGAAAGCGGAAATCGCTTCTCTTTTCATCCTTGATGGTATCTCCTGATCTTTCAGTAAATGGTGAGAGTCTATCTTTGTACACTAAATCCTACAAAGGAAATCTTCGGACATTACCTAGTTTGAAGGCTGTTCAGAATATAGTCGAAATCATGTACCTTGTCGGGGTATGGACCATAATTGAAAAGTGAGACGTGTGTGCAAGGGATCTTTCTCGTAAATGGTGTCGATCTAATTATATGAATAAATCAATGCTCCTCAAGAAGCTTACGTTCATAATCATATTGTGAGAGATTATTTGATAAATATAATTAATCAATCGGAGGAAGACTACAATTTTCCTTTGGACCTAATGAATTATAGGTCTATTAAGTTAGCCCGTCCACGGTACAAACCAAACGATGGTGCATCGATTAACATCATCAAAAGATGGAAATTCCAACTGGGCCGGACTGCTATTGAGCTAAAACCTAGTTTTAGAAGATTTTTCGTAAAAATCTATACTTAAATATATTTTTTATTTATTTGAAAACATTGCTAACTACTTCTAGACCAAAAACTATATAGATCTTTTATTCCTTACGGCTTAATAAAAAGTAGCAACCGTCTTAAATGTCAATAAAGACTTGTTGTCAATACTCCCTCGCGTTGTCAATAAAGAGATGGCAACCCACGCTTTGCCACTGTTCTAAACACATTAGGAAAACTATTTCATTATTATAATATAAACCACAATTTCTCATTGCAAGAAAATAGGCATTGAATCAAAAGCATTCAGGAAATCTATCACAAGAACACAAAAGATCAGCCCAGGTCATTTAATAATACATTCAATTGTAACTCAAAGTAATAAAATGCACTATAAAAATTGCATTAAAAGAATTTCCTTACGAGCGATTACATGAATGGTTTTGGCGGAATTCATTTCCACAAGGACAGTTTTCTTGTTATTATAGATAGTATAAGAGTGATTCAAGATATGACTACAGGGAATTCTGAAATAAAAATGTGGTTTATCACTTCATTAATCAACATAATGTTGATTGAAGTGGCAGAATAGTCGGTATTACTCCAACGCTTCCGAATCTCCTAATTGTGGATGGATATACATTCCAAATGATACAGAATGTATATGGGGTTGACCCTCGTTAGATTGCGATGCCCCAGATAGGATGAGGAGAAACCTCGAAATCTTGACTTGGACATAGATGGTTTTATTTACCTTTTTAAAGAATAAATACTAATAGCTTTTTCGCGTACTGCACATAAAACATCTACCTAATTGTGTCTCGTTGGACGCGGTGTTAGTCATATAAGTGATTAGGGTTACACTTCGGTACATGTTACTGTGGTAATTTAGGAATGAATAATTGATGTGACAGCAGCCGTTCTGTGTTGGAAAGCATCAGTTAATCCATTTTTCGTTTTAAACCTAAATTTTCTTGTTCTTCATCATACTAATTTTGACACTAATCTTAATATATAAAACAGAAATTTGTGTGTACCTAAATTATGTCGCAACACATATCAACTGAAAGCGAGAAAGTTTTAGGTAGCCGTTTAGTCCAAAAACATTTTCTGTAAAAAAATTTGTTAAGCTGTGTAGAAACAGAGAACGGGCCAATTAAAATTTAGAAAATACTAAAAAGTCAGAAATGCCGTGACCCTAAGGTCCCTGGCGAAAAGTTTAAATCTTATTTTCTTTTTTAAAGTTGCAATATACAGTGTAATCACAAACCCATACTCCCCCCCCTCCCCAAATTCCATTTTCCTTAAAACACAAAAATAGCAATATAATAATCGTAACGAAGCACGGGCGAAACAGCCAGTATTACAAATTTTAAATTTGATATTATTAGGAGCTGTGTCCATCAAAGTTTTGAAAGCTAACCAGATTTTTTACTATGAATGGGACCCTTGCTGTATATGGTATTGGGTTAGATTCCAAAAAAAAAAAAAAAAAAAAAAAAAAAAAAAAAAAAAAAAAAAANAAAATGCGTGTTGAAGTATGCGCAAGGTTAGGCTGGGTTTAGACCCAGCCTAACGCATACAGTTGGCGGTTTTCAATATTGCTGTCTAAAAAGAGAGTGGTAAACGCTAGGGAATTGATTTGGTATGCATGTCTTATTTGAAGTGACAGGCCCCAAAAATTTTGGGTGCAATCGAATATGCCGTTGGCGGTTTTCATTAATCCTGTTTAAAAAGCGAATGGTAAGAGCCAGAGAATTGAAATTTGGTATGAATGTCAAATGGCAGTTTTTCATATCCTATTATATACTTCAAATATCTCCTGTCCCAATTTTCAACATCATAAACATGAACATTCTCGACCCGGCAGTTCATCCACATGGTTGATGGTTCCTTCTAATTACGTAGTGCATACTAAAAAGAAAATGTGTTCCAAATATTAGGTTTCTATGTTAAGCCATCGTCCGGCTACGTTGAATATTAGTCAGTAAACAAACTGGCCTTTGTGTTTTATGAGTATAGATGATTATTTTATACCTGACACTGTGTGCATCACCCCCGGCTTGTATCTAGGAGACACCGGGTATGATTCCTGGTCAGGTCGAAAATTCGGAAGTTTTTTTACCGAATTTTCCACCTGTTCTGGTTGTGGTTAGGGATACCTAACTCAAATCAAACAGTAATAGCATTCAGGATATTAGAGTGAGTGCTGAAAATACCTTGTAATTTTATGATGCCCACAGAAATTGTGACATAATAAATCAAAGAAATATGCATTTACTTTGTAACACTTCTGGGTAACAGAAGAAAGTGCAAAATGTAAAGAAGAAAGTTGATGACAATTAATTCATAATATCTTTGATACAATTCACAATGTATTGCAGAGCAGTGGAAATGTCTGCTTCGACTCATAGTATTTCGCGACAGGACCCCCATTATCATAATTATGTTATTGCATCTGGATTGACATGTGTAAGAAGTAAGAAGATAAAGATAAATATACATATTTTATGCTGGTGGTGTGCTTGTGAGTGAATGTTCTGTGCTTTTGACATTTTACTTTATTTCCTGAAGAATAACAAAGTAAAGGATTATTTTACTTCTCGTTCCACAAATACATTCAATTGTTATTTTCCCTTCTATACCTAAACTATACGGGGTAAATTGGGACACGGTTAATCAACTTTTGAATCGCTGTATTAGGTTGATTTATAAAATTTGGATGGGACAGCAAATATTTCAACGCCTGTTACAGTCGGTCCACTTTAATTTTTATTTTTTTTTGAAAAAAGAAAGGAGATAATAAATCTCATGATATATCTACATAATATTGTAGTGAACGACCTGTGTATGTAATATTACTATGAAACATTCTGTATAAATATCTCGACGCTTCTCCTATCCATTCATTTCTCCGTCTTTCTTTTTAGAATGAGTCTTGTGGGAGAAGGATCGGGGTGAAGGGGGGTTATTCATTATAAGAATCAATGAATGTTTACTATACTGCTCAGGTTGTCTAGGAGGATGGTCGGAGTGAAGGGGGGGAGAATTCTTTATGTCGTATTTTATTTGTTTCCTCATTTTTTTAAAGCTTTGTTTACATTGAATTACGTTTTAATTATTTATAAACGCGTAGTTTTTTT
>CM022879.1:24591025-24604897 GCA_012654025.1 Pachypsylla venusta | reverse complement strand
ATATGAAAAATAATAGCATAAGTGATATAATAGACTGATGGATTAGAAATAGATATACCTATAGATATGTGTTAAATTAGATTACCTTGTTCAATAGCATGGATATTTTTATTTAACTCCAAATATATTTCAAAGGAACTATATGAAAAATAATAGCATAAGTGATATAATAGACTGATGAATTAGAAATAGATATACCTATAGATATGTGTTAAATTAGATTACCTTGTTCAATAGCATGGATATTTTTATTTAACTCCAAATATATTTCAAAGGAACCATATGAAAAATAATACTTACTCGTATTGTATCCTGTTTGAAAATAAAAACAACCCTTTTGGTATGAATCTGACTAATTCACTGTAAGCTGTGTCCTTCTTGAATAGTTCTGGAACCGGGGAGGAGAGTCTGGCTACCCTTGGAATTAACCAATTTTTACCAAATTAGAGAGGTCAGGAAACGTTTTTACGGAAATGCCTCTTTTACGTATGTATAACCGTTCAAAATTGATCCATGACGGCTAATAAAGAAACAAGTTTTTTTTATAAAAAAAATTGAATTTTAAGGAAAAGTGTTGCCAGACACTCCTCCCCGGTTCCAGACCCCTCCTTGAATTAATACAGATAATCAAATTTTAATGACGATACTTGGACAAATTGTTTAACAGACTTATTGAAGTGCTCATATTTATAAATAACAGTCCAGAAATTTTCATACAGGCTGCAATGTACAGGGCGGTCACCCCCCCCCCTCACCCAAAAGAATCGTAGCGAAGCACGGGTGAAACACATAGTTTAACATAAGGATTAACATATATATTTCATAACTACCTACTTATTACGTCTATGTCACGTTGAATATACCACTTCCCGTTAGATCACTGAAGTGAAGCAACGTTCAGTGAGGTTGTGCCATGTGGACGTCCGGGGTTCGCGCTCTCGTTATGCTGGGTTTTTTTTCCTGCCCAACCCAGGCTGGGTGAGGTCAATGTGGGTAGCTAGTTTGTAAGTTTCCAGCGAATGGAGGGTAAAACCCCCATCTTGAATGACCAATAGATGTTAAAAAGACGTTAAGCCAAATTCAAAAAACAAAAAAAAATATATATGTATTAGTAAATATTGATTGTTAATAAAAATAGATCGCATTTGGGTGTACCTATAAACGTTGAATAATCAACGACCAACTCTTTGATCAAAAATTCTACAAAATGAAAATGATTTTTAAGTCCGGGACACATTCATCAATCTGTTCCGATTAATCTGTTCATTATTTACTGTACCTTGTTCATATCAATGAGGTAACTTAGACTATCATGCAAACTGCCTTTTTAGGATGATATAGAAATATGTAGATTTCCTTTGTGATGAATTTTATGTTGAAATATATTGTAGTGCTTAACTCTCAACACAATGAATTATAGTTACAATAGCCAAAACTGTAGACCCTCCTTTGAAAATGCGTTCAACTTTCGGAAAGTTATATCATAAACTGCCAACCTTGTTACATTCATAACAGTCTTTTTGGAATAGAATTATGTTTTCATGACAAAAGCTTGCTTGCATCCCTAGATATTGCAATGTTCGTCGATGAATTAATGCAATTAATGTATGTCACAATGATCTGATATTATCATAATTCAATTTTAATCAACATCAAAGTCATCATGCTTTCAATGTTCTTAATCGAAAATGAAGCAAAGGCAAGACATACGAAGGGAAATAAATTAATAATCTCATACCGGGTGAACTATTTGGAACGGTTTTTGAGATATTGATCGAATTTTACTTTGCGATAACATTGGAACTGTGGAATGAAAACTTGACCGAAACAGATGAAACTTTGTATGGATATGGACTTTTAGTATTTTCTTACAATTGTCTGATTAGTTTTTTTGCCACACATGACCTTATGGCGACAACTTTAACTGTGTGAAGTCTACCGTAGACAGAAGTGCTAGCAATAGACTCCATGCAATTATATTTCTGAACGTTAGTCAACTCCGCGGTTTGTTTCGTGAGGAGTAGCTAGTAGCTATCGTAATATCGATTGCCACAATGAGGTTGAGGAAACTCTAATTTTTACAAAGAAATAACAAAAAATATTATTTTAAATTACAAAACTGTACAATATATTTTTTATTATTTTTATAGATTTTTAATTTTCTTTTGGAAAAACCTATTGTTTGAAGTAATTACAAATTTAATACAAAAATTTAGCTTGGCTAAAATATAAAAACTAAACAATGGCAATTTTTTTAAGTGACCAGGAAAAAATTAACTAGGTACCTTAAATTTAATATTAAAGACTAAAATATCAAACAGGGCTCGGCTTTTTCAGCAATAGTTTTACCTACTTATTCTATTTTCATTAAAAATATATATATGTATATATCGACAATTTTCATCAATGCAATACTTTATTTTCCTATACTTCGTGTATGGGAAGATAAAGTAAAAAAAAAAAGGAGGAAGTTTCAATTAGACCTTTCTGACACATTTGATTGGCTCACTTCTACAGTGTTCCGTACATTGTTTGTTCACTCTCCTCAAACACTTATTTTTTAGCAACATTGTTTTTTATAATGAAAATACTGTAGATACTGTTACGATACCTTGTTAAAGCAATTATACACATAGATCCTTTAGTAGAGGACTGTCTCAACATCCTATACCTTAAATGCCTCCTATACCTTAAATAAATAGGTTAGATTAGTCCTCAGTATTTCAGATTTTTCAAGATATATTGAACGGGATACATCCTTTGCTTATTATTAAGAAGATACATTTTTTATCATTTTCAACATGGTCAGTGCTAAGTAAATAATCTGTAGGAATAAAAGATTCTATCTGATCATACACGCACATTAAAATCTCATTTAGTGAATCTCTGCAGAAAAGAATTAACCTCAATACAGATGATTATAATAACAATTAATTCAGACATAATCATAATGAAAATTATTTTGAATTTGTGTACACAAATTGGACGCCATCCAAAGGAAATAATATGAGAAGTATACAACCCACTGGAATCTGTTCACTGAGATGCTGATAGTTTTGTAATCAGATTTTAATTATTATGCTTTGCCGGGGAGAATATTCCAACATTTTCTTGTACACTTGTCACAAAAAGAAGAGAAATTGTAGAACATTATTATTAGAAATGGTTATTTTGGAATGAATACAGTGTGGTAGAGAGACAATCTGTTGTAGATTGTTGTCGAAATGGACGAAAAAGAAGAGAAATTGTGGAACATTATTATTAGAAATGGTTATTTTGGAATGAATACAGTGTGGTAGAGAGACAATCTGTTGTAGATTTTTGTCGACGGACAGCTCAGCACCACACTGACAGGTTTTCTTTTTTTAAAAAAGCATTCATCCAAATGCTTTTTTAAAAAAAAGAAAACCTGTCAGTGTGGTGCTGAGCTGTCCGTGTAGCTCTGTTCAGTCTCCTGCGTTCTAGTGGATGACCCTCTGTGGTTAGACATCCTTATGACTTATGAAGCTGTCCTCCAGGTCTAGTGGTTATCACACTGGCATTGCACTTGGGGACCCGTGCTCAATCTGACTGTTCAGCGAATTAGTACCACCAACAGCAGTCCGAAAATAAGAAACTTGTAAGCCTGATAATTTAATATGTTGAACTCACAAAAGCTCCTTGTAACATTGTGATCAATAAGTGAGGTATCATCATGATTATGTCCTGCAAAAAGGGCCTATGCGGTATGCGGGGCTCAGTCCTTCTTGAAAAATGACCACAACTTAAAAATAAAACACAAAATGCATTGTGCGCGCCATGAGAGCTAAGCAATGGAGCCAATGATCTTTTGACTATATATAGCTGATTCTTAATTTTTTTTTTTTTATTAAGCTCTAATGCTTATTGCGGTATANACTATATATAGCTGATTCTTAATTTTTTTTTTTTAGTTAAGCTCTAATGCTTATTGCGGTATATGGGTACTTGATGGGATTTTAGCTTTGATTTTGTTTTCACCAAATGAGTGGACTATTTTGATACACTTGGTCTTATCAATATAGAACCGGCCCTAGTTTATGTAAACTATAAATTATTTTAACTTAATGGCAACTTAAAATCTAAATTTTTACAATTTTTTTTAAAATATCTAAAAGAAAGCTTTAACTTCCATGTGATATTTTTCAAGAATCAATAAAAATGAAATTGTTCATGTTCGCACTTGACATGTAATATTCCAGTACTACTCATTCATAGACATATTGTTTGCAAAATATGCCTAACACTCGCGTGAATATAATATTGAAATGTATGTTTTCATTTTTATTAAGTCCTGAAAAATCCACGTTATGCTCGAAATATCTACATGAAATCCTTATTAAAAGACCCTTGTCCGAAAATATTATTTCCCATCTGAATTTTATTAATGGATACATTGATGTCAAGTAAATCCATAATGTGGTACACATAGTACTACATCTTACTCACTTGATGACTATCACATTTCTCTATCTAAACAAAGAATACTACATCTTATTCACTTGATGACTATCATATTTCACTACCTAAACAAATAATACTCACACTTTAAGGTGTTATATTTTATTCTGGAAAAACATCACAAAACTTCGTCCTGTATCACCTACCTCAGTATATTCTTACCTTTTATTGTGACAAAGGGATTGATAGGCATTGATTCATAGGCATTATACATTTTAACTTGTTTTGCAATAATTATTATGAATAGATCTCTTTTTGTAGCCTTTTCATAAAATAACAAATTAACAGGAGACCTTTCATATTAATTCAAAATACAGGTTTATTAGAGTGTGGTATTCAATTGAATATAATTTTGGAGCATTTTCAATTAGCTCTGAGTGGGATATAAAAACATTATTAGTTTCAAACATGATTAGTTTCATAGAGGAAAATGCAATTTTTTTAGCTCCACAAGCTCTCCCCCCTCTGTTGCTTGAAAATTCTTTTGAAATACACAGTCTGGATACGAAGTTCTCTTGAGTATTTGTGGTAGTTTCCCTTATTTTTACTCCCCAGATGCCTTTCTATGCTTTCCACCGATTCTTTTTTTTTTCATTAATTAACTTTTTTTTTAATTAAAAAAAAAAAAAACAAAACAAATTAAATAAGCAAATGTGAAATAAGTACTTATGCGATACGTACGTACTCATAAAGAAATTATGTACAATTACGTTGCAAACCACATACGACGTTAATCTATTTTTCCATTGCTTTTAATGTTAAAAGTTTTCCTTTGAACTGGAAAACCTTTTAGTTTAATTCAGATATATTCCTGCAAGTAATATGAAGAAATTAAGACTTTTCTTTGAAAAAGGTATTGCCCTTAACTTTCTAGCTTTTGTAACAGTTTGCTTCTACGGGGAATTAGATAAGTCTGATAACATCTTCTTTGGGGGGGGGGGGGANGGGGGGGGGGGGGAATAGGAAATATAATGTCGTACAAACCCACTGCCTTTTTAGGTCCACTTCGATGGAAAAAAGTAAATGAGCCTGTATCACTGGCTGATCTGGATATTTCATTATGGTTATCGTGTGTCAAGGTGACTTTATCTCCCAAACAGTTTCCGAAAGCGAATTTGTACAACTTTGGTTCTAAAAATGTTGATCCCACTGTAGATCACTAAGCGGAACACCATCCTTTTTACACATTTTGTGGTTAATTCACCCCCTATGGCCAATTCAATCCGGTTTACGATACTTATTTTTAATCCATCCCTATATTTGCATTTATAATTTGGACTTTTTGAAATCATAATCAAACTGTTTAATTCAGATATATTCCTGAAATCATAACCAAACTGTTGAACGCTTTTGTACTCTCAAATATGCGTCAATTAGAGATTATGAAACTATTCTGCAAATTAAAGGAGTTTTAATCATTCGATATAATAGAAATTTGCTTCAGAAAAAAACAAAGTTGTCAATCAAGTCTCACCTAACAATTCACGTAATAAGGTGACAAGTTGACATGAAATATGTCAAATAAAATTGAACTTATGTATAAAGTGTCTGAACATAATTGGAGACAAATTATCTTGAGATTAAATAACTTATTCTAAGATGGAAAGATGACAAGTCGCTCGCAAGTTTAATAAGAAAAGATCTGAAAGTTCTTTGTGAACGATTTTAAAATTCTTCTGACAAGTTGGATCGAGTATCTCTTCAGTATTAGGTTAAATTTCTCCAAAACTTCTTCAGATGAAAGCTCAAAAGTACCTTATGTACGTAAAAAATCTATCCTAGAGCCCAATGCTTACAGACAATGTGAAATTATATATATATATATATATGAACTTTAAAGTTTGGAGAGCATCATGACATATTATAAGCTTATGAACGACAATTTCTGTACAATTAAATAAAATGGTTGTCACTAAATTAGTTTTGATTTTCATTTTTCACTCTCAACGTGAATGTGGTGCTGATTTTTTTCTTAGCCCAAATATGGGAAGTTACCATAGGCTGCCGGATTGTAAAATCCTGGAAAACCTGCTGTTGGTTGTACTGGTGATGCTACAAAAGATGTTACAATGGTTGGTACGACTTTTGTTGAGAATAGTGTTGTGTAAGCTGTTTTCGCACCGAATGTTAATTTCAGAACTTTACTGTCTGTCTCTGTAACCATTGTTTGTTGCACAACTGGAGTTGATGTAATGATCAAAGGTTGTTGTGGAATGAGTGGGTTGAATGGCAATTGTTGCTGTTGTGGAATTTGCGGAATCTGAGGAATTTGTGGTACTGGCAGAGCAGTTGACGCTGGTTCATACTCTGTCTTGGTGATGGTAGCAATGGGTCTAGATAAAGTTGTGGATTGTCCATTGAGCAGCGGTATCACATGTGACTCGTAGACTGTCTCCAATTTGTAGATTGGTTTGGAAGTTGCAACCAAAGAATTAGGGATGGCATTTGGATTCAAAAATTTAAGTAAAGCAAGTTGTTGTTGAAGTTCTGGAGGGAGTTCGGCAATAACTTTGGGAGATATTTGAGGATGTTGGTTTGATCCATTTGGTAAGTTGTGAGCTTTTTTACTTCTTAAATGTTGTTCTGGAATTTTACCTTTGTCGACGTCTGATGGATTAAAATCACTTCCTATTTGAGACAAGTCGAGGTCAGAGAGGAATGTTTTTACAGAATTTGGTCTTTCATCGTCGGCATCGTTGTTGTCCCCAAAGTCTAGTTCCAGATGAAGTTCACTTCCTGCTTCATCCAATCTGGTGTTAAATTCATTCAAAGTTTTGCTTGGTACAAATTGGTAAACTTCCATTGGAGGTAATGTTTTCACAGCAGTGACAAGACGTGTGATGTGGTAAGATTGGACAAGTGTATGCATAGATGTATTTCCACCCTTAATGACAGGCAAGATGTGAGTTTTGAGCATGAGTTGAGTGGTACTGAATGTTTCGGTCATTGTTTCCAATGGAGGAGTTTCTTGGTCTCCTGTAACAAGTAATATAATATATTTGGTGAACTTTGGGAAACTTTATTACTAATCATTTAAACGGTAAATTGTCTGAAACCACCTCTCACTTTTTCAATTCAATCTTGAAAAAAAGAACATTGTGATAAGAAAAACTTACCGGCTAATCCAATAGGAGGCAATGTAACGATGCTAGAATCAAGAGGTGGTTCCTTGTCGTAAGCGTTGGCTGTTGCTGTGGCCAAAATATTCTCAGGTAAAGGTTCACTGGGATTGATGGCTTGGGTAGGTTCCACTAAACTTTTTTCGAATGTTGATGTCACAGTAACAAATCTTGTATTTTTAACTGTTCCAACCTGTGAACATATAAAGCAATTTTTGGATGCATAAGAAAGTTAGATTTAATGGAAATCAAACAAATATTTAGTGTATTTAAAGGAAAGTTATGAAAGATATATTAGCAATATGTGAGATACGCGAATAACATATTTTCCAACCATAAAAATTGAGAGCTTGTAACATTCAAAGTCAATCTAAACACGAATATCCTACTGTATGGAAAACAAACTGGATGAAAACTGACCATGGTGTTATTCGTGATTAGATAATGCTATATTTTACAAGACTCTTATTATTATCATAATAAGATAATGGTTGTATTTTCCTTGTGTCTCGCGTTCATTTTGCTTAATATATCACGAAACCACAAAATCATACTTTAGAATGGTGAAGATGAAATTATTACAGGAGTCATGAAAAATGGAAATTTCGTATTGATGAAATTTATGTTACTGATATCCTAGAGGCTTGAGATGTCTTTAGTGGGCATCTCAATCCTATAGGATATCAGTACTAACACCTTATTGGGTGTAAAACCAAATGTTCATGGGTCCAAAATAAGTTATTTTGGAGCTATTAAGTATTTGATTTGTTTTTGGGATAGTACCCTATTATTATAACTAGGTTAACTAAATATGTGATCAACTTTAACAACGTTACTTGTAACTTTTTTCCATGGCCACTTCATCATTGAAAACAATGAACTAAAAAAGTAGGAACCTGATTTTTTGGGGAAACTGTAAAGTCTAATCACTTAATAATTACGAGAACATTAATCATTGAAGAAGACTACTTCCATCTGGCTCATTTTAGACGCATCTGTTATGTCTGTTTGTTTGCGCCGGTTTGATTGCTAGAGAACCAATCAGTATCAAGTCCAATGTTGATACTGTTAAACTTGACCTGAACCAATAAAGTGGTTAACAGAAGCATTGGATTACGAGCACTAGAATTGAGTAGTACAATACAAAACCTTGGATTAGTTTTTTTTTNTTTTTTTAAAAGGATCGAAAAGTTCACTTTAACACAACACCTGGCGTTAAAAATATAACCAAAACACAGGAAATGTCTTAAACAAACACCATGCAAAAATTTACACTCAAAAAAGGCTTATTTCCGAAAGAAAAAATATTTTTTCCGGGAGCAAAATTAAACGCACTTTACTAGCGAAAAACTGAACGAGGAATCCAATGGATTAGTTTGAAATATACAAAACCAACTTTTGTGAACTATAGGGAGAGTGTGAACTTTAGTTTAAACTTTTTATAAAATATTATTCTACATTTTTTTTTTTTTTTTTTTTTTNTTTTTTTTTTTTTTTTTTTTTTTTTTTTTTTTCATTTTGTTGGTCCCAAAATATTACAATCTTCCCCAACTGCACGTTTTTCCATTTTTCTGTTTGGCGTTTCGCTCCTTGAACATAACAGCATGTTCAATGGTCTTCTGTTTTTCAACCTTCCTCCTCTAAAGTACATCTTGTTGCACTAGTTGTAAAGGGGAATGTTAAAATACTTTACATTTCAAACAGTAATAGAAAAGGGGTATAGTACAAGTATATTCTATTTAAGATTTCAAAGTGGATCCCCTGGAGTCTTTTTTTTATATACTTTGTATTTTTTTATATATATATATATATACCCTGTATTTTTGGCTTTTTTATATACCCTGGATTTTTGGTCTTTTTTATATACCCTGGATTTTTGGCCTTCTTTATATACCCTGTATTTTTGGGCTTCTTTATATACCCTGTATTTTTGGCCTTTTTTTATATGCCCTGTACTTTTGGCTTTTTATATACCCTGTATTTTTGGTCTTTTTTTAAATACCCTGTGTTTTTAGACTTTTTTATATACCCTGTATTTTTGGTCTTTTTTAAGTAGTCCTCCTCTTCCGTGCAAAGAACGGAGTTATTATCCATCAGACATGCAGGACGCTACAAGCGCTGGATTTCTGACGCAGGAGACGCACTTCAATCAACGCTTATCCCACACCCTATAGTGTCCTAGTGGATATTAATTCAGTTCACAACTTGACAATAAATTTTTTATTGACAGTCTATTATTTTGCTGATAGCCGATATTGTAAATAAATAGTCTGCGTTTACGTTCTATTATTAAAAGTAAAAGGAATTAATCTTAGCGGAACCTTGGTTCATTCCGCTATCAGAAGGATCTACAAAGGCAAACCTGACATTGCTCAGGATTAGAAGAGCTTTCGTTAGAATGAGGAAATGAAGATCACAATATGAGAACAGTCCGAAGAGCAATAAATTAACTTTATTGTTTATCAATATGTTTGGGGGAGTGGTTTCCAAACATTACGTTTGTTTATCTTAAACTTAAAAGAGCTTTACATCACTAACTAGTTTTCATTATTCTGACCCTATTTGAGCCTTTTCTCCTCCCCTGGTAGAAGACATCATCCTTAACATTAGAGCAGCTCGAACAAGTACTTCATTATTACAATCAGGATAACTCAGGTGTAGCCTTCATTGCCCTTTCCCTGTAATCAACAACGCCTATTCGTTGATACCCTCGACCAAAATCTCAATGCATCGTGTACCTGAACGGAATCCTATCTAGTGCTAAAATCAGTGCGACGTTCTTTAACTTGATTGATTGATGGGAACCAGTGTATTTATCGTGGTCAAGTTGTTTTGGCTTCCCTTGAGCTTGAACTATCCGGATGGGATTTTAATGGAACAATTTTAGCAACCCCTATGACGAGATAACTGAACATTTAAGCAAAAAGTTTGGCGAAACAAAAATTATGTGAACTTTCCAGTTAGCGATACCTGGAATCAGCTAACACTTTTTTTTTTTTAATTTGTCTTAACGTCTCTGTAACATCTATTGGTCATTCAAGACGGGGGTTTTACCCTCCATTCGCTGGTAAGTTACAAAGGAGCTACCCACATTAACCTCACCCAGCCTGGGTTGGTCCGGAAAAATGAGCCAACGATACGTGGTGTTCCCAAGCGGCCACCCATCCAAGTACTGACTACGCCCGACGTTGCTTAACTTCAGTGATCTGACGGGAACTGGTGTATTCAACGTGGTATGATCGTTGGCTAAAAAAAACACTAGGTTAGTTTTGATCTAAACAGTGTTTGGCGACTAAGGTTTTTTTCCTGTACTTAATTTTGATGACCAATAAAAGTCTAGTTTTAACTTCACGATTTTTCTTTTTTCGTCTGTTTGTGCCAGGATAACTCTCGAACACCTTATTTTTCTTCTGCCTCTTTGTAGCACAATAACTCTTGAACACGTTATTTTTCTTTTGTCTGTTTGTACCACAATAACTCTCGAACACCTTATTTTTATTTTGTCTGTTTTTACCATGTACCACGATAACCCTCGAACACCTTATTTTTCTTTTGTCCCTTTGTACCACGATAACTCTCGAACACCTTATTTTTCTTTTGTCTCTTTGTACCACAATAACTCTCGAACACCTTAGTTTTATTTTGTCTATTTGTACCACAATAACTCTCGAACACCTTAATTTTATTTTGTCTGTTGTACCACAATAACTCTCGAACACTTGATTTTTCTAAAGCTTATTATTGAGTCATTGAATAACATGTTAACCTAGCTATTAATACCTGGTAAGTTAGTAAGTATACCTAACTATCTACGCTGGTAAAAAGCTTAAAGCTAATTATTTAGTCATTGAATAAAGGTTTGACTAACATGTTAATTGCGTTTAAGCTTTGTTAAAAATATGGTGTGAAAATCACACGACTTTCCTTATCTATAAAAAAAAAATATTGTAATGGGCTGAAATTTTCGATGTCGTGTTTTCAATGGCAGAACACATTTTGAAGTCCCCAGAGCGGAAATACTATTATATATTACACTTCTTGATATATTCCACTTCGACCTAAGTTGTATTTTCTGATTTCTTGTATGAAATTGATATGAATTGGCACCAAGTTTAAAGTTCTTTTAAGGATAGGCGAAAACCCCTATAAAGCGGCATAAAACCGCCAACGGTATAGTCGATTTCCACCAAAAGATTATTTTGTCGTTCATGACATAAAACTGACATAGGTACATACCAAATTTCAAGTTCTTGAGATATTTTGTTCACAGAAAGACACATACATACACGGACCAATGGTTGAAACTCGAGATTTGGGCTCTGTCTCTAGCTCTTACCTGTGACAAAGATGTCCCGAGAGAGCACCTCGAAACGTGTTTTGGCATCGAAAATTTCAGCTCATTACAATACTTTCCTTTTTATAAGATAAGGAAAGTAAAAAATATTTACTATTAAAATAAATGAATTTAAAACTAAACACTTACAAAAACACTATTTATAATTATTTATGAAGGCACTAGTTTTGAATCATTCGATTCATCATCAGTCTAGTCGAGTCGAAAAATGGGGAGTGTCCGAGTATCGATGTATTTGAGGAAAATTTTACTACTGAATTATCAAAAAGTGTTCAACAAAACAACAAGTCTATGCAATCATCCTCCCACAAGAATCCACACTAAAGTCGCCAAACAGGCTACAGTTAGCTATTCCTGTTCAAATGCTTTCATGATCTAGTATTCAAGGTTGGGTTTGTTCTCAAACATCAAATCAATCAGACTCAAAGACTTAAAATCAAGCAGTTATCACAAACGAACAATCAGAAACAAATATTCATAGCAAACGAACATTCAGAAACAAACACTCAGAAGCAAATACTCATAGCGAAATCAGAAACAAACACTCATAACACCAGAAGAAAACACTCAGAAACAAACGAACAATCAGAAACAAAGTTTTAAAATCAGATTTATGCAGGACAAAGCGAGGAACCAACTTATAACTCAGAATCAAACATTCAAAATTGAATTGATTCAATCCATTCTGAAGCATGCAAAGAAGCAATTTGGACACTTCAACCCATTCAGCGCAGAACAACCTAACGATTTGAAGACCAGTTTGTTTTGGCCTGATGATCCTAAGAGAAAGGAGTTAGAACTCTGGCCAGGGGACCATTCTTGCTAACATCTAGAGCATACAAAATACAAATTATGATGCTCACAGATAAGAGCAGCAAGGAGTCAAAGGAGAAAAAAAAAGTGGAGAGGAAGAAAAAACGCCTAGAAAAGAGATAGAGAAAAAAAGAGGAATTTAAATAGAAAAAGAAAACAAAACCAAAAGTTCAAAGGCAATCGCAATATGATTAGAGTGAAGATGCAGATGATCCTGATGAAATTCTGGAATGAACAGATTCCACCATTATATCATTTGGATCGTTTCTACCTACTCTTGTTATTTTATTTTAAATACCTACTATAATGGGAAGGTAGCTCTTCTCATTTATTTAGTTGTATGAGTAAGGGTGGAAATAACTTGTGTGATGCGGCCAAAGACTAGTGGCAAATGACTGGTGGCCAACCACTGGAAGGGGGCCAGCGAATGGGTGGCCAACCACTGAAAAGGGGGCCAACGACTGGAAGAGGGCCTACCACTGAAAAAAGGGGTCCAACGACTGATTTTTTCAGTATTTTTAGACTTTTCTGAAGTAAGTCATTTTATATTTTTTCCCATATAAAAGATTAATAAAACGAAACCATTTCCTAAAACTAAATGATATTTTCTATTAGAATAATCAATTTTTATTAATAATAGATTTTTTTCAAGGTTTTATGTTATTTCGAGAATACAATTTTGTATTTTTTGCTCTTAAGGGGGCCAACGACTGATTAGTTTACCCTACATATTTGGTATAATGAAAATGAGTTTCATTCCTACATAATCTTCATCTGTAACTGTATGCTAATGGTAATGACTTCGTGCGGTACGAAGAAGTTTCCATTACCTACTCGCAACCAATGATTATCTAATAGACTTTTTGCTGATTGGGGAGTGTTTCACATGGATGGGATCAGAGGTCAAAGTGTGTGTATGTATTTAGTATTAATGTATTAAGATTGTTAGTAATACTCAATTACACACTAATTATACAAGAAGTAATATAACATTTCCAGTCATTAAATTATATTATGTTATTATGGGTTTAACTTGAGGTGTGCAGTGATTTGGTGGTACAGTTCTAATACCTACAGGGTGACTCGAAATTATATTATGTTATTATG
>CM022879.1:24551433-24585905 GCA_012654025.1 Pachypsylla venusta | reverse complement strand
CAAACTATGGGTGGGTCAGCATTGGCTGCAAGAATATGGTTGATGTAATGGAGAGAACATAGATATAGTTTATGTGCAAACTATGGTTGGGTCAGCATTGGCTGTAAGAATATGGTTGATGTAATAGGGAGAACATAGATAGAGTTTATGTGCAAACTATGGGTGGGTCAGCATTGGCTGTAAGAATATGTTTGATGAAATAGAGAGAACATAGATAGAGTTTATGTCCAAACTATGTGTGGGCCAGCATTGGCTGTAAGAATATGGTTGATATAATAGAGAGAACATAGATAGAGTGTATGTCCAAACTATGTGTGGGCCAGCATTGGCTGCAAGAATATGGTTGATGTAATGGAGAGAACATAGATAGAGTTTATGTCCAAACTATGGGTGTGTCAGCATTGGCTGTAAGTATATAGAAAATATTCAAAATTTCAGAATGAGTGAGAATATTTCTATGAGATAGGGGCGAGGCACTCAAAGCGTCAGCTGAAATTTGAAACAATTTACAAACATGGTATTTTCTTTTCCAAAAGAAAAAATCTGTTCAGTCTTGAATATTGACCCGAAGGTTTCAACTTTGAATGGTCCCAATAGTTTGATGCTCACAATACTTTTTGACTATTTACGGACAGCACTGATTTTCTAAAAAGGTCTGAACCTTGTTTGGTTTATTATTTTCAATAATGAACCTTTGGAATCGTCTCGAAAAAAAAAATACCCCCCCCTCAAAATTTGATATTGTACGTTCCAAGGTACGTTGAATCCAAAAATCGAATATAAAAAAAATCCGTTTGTACGTCGTGATAGACACTTTTACCAGTTAGCGTTAACCGATTTCAATGAAATTTGGTGTATAGGTCCCATCTGGGCTCTAATTGTGCCCCGATACACCCTTGGCGATCTTTGCCGCTTTTTAGAGGTTTTCAGTATTGCTGTCTGAAAGGAGAATGGTAAGAGCTAGAGATTTGAAATTTTGTATATATGTCATATTTGGGGTCTCAGTTAGCTCCGAAACATTTGGGTTCAATCATGATTTTACCGCTTTAAAGCAGTATTCATTAATCCTGTCTAAAAAGAGAATGGTAAGAGCCAGAGACTTCAAATTTAGTAGGTATGTCAAATTTAGAGTCTAATTACGCCTAGAATCGTCACGAGGGGGGGGGGGGGGTAAAAAAGGTTTATTATTTTTTGCCAGAAAAATAATAAACCCATGTGTCAGAATTTTTCTATGGGATGAAAACTCAAAAGGTTTACAACTTTCAAAGTTTTCAAATGTAAAGGTGTCCTATCATACGTAATGGTATCTTGGCAATTTAATAAATAAATTTAGTAAATATGGCAAAAGGGTGATCTTACCATCTTAAATAAATTTCAATTATTTAAAATATACATTGATCCCTTATTTTTATATTGTTATTTTGATAAGGAAAAAAATATTTCTAGTTAAAATTAAAAAGGTTTAATGGCAGAGAGTAGTATGATCAAAATTCTATCACTCCCTTCTGGTCTAAACTTCTCGCATCTAAACAAGGATATTAGAAAGGTTATCATCACAAATGTAAGATTAATCTTTCGAATGAAACATTTTTAAAGTTAAAAGTCAACTTATAGTTTAAAATCAAGGTTTAAGTTCAAGTCGTAAAGTAAGAGTAAAGTTCAGATCTCAGTTCTGTTGATAAACCAGTCTAGTTCAATTTTTTCGTGAGACGTGCAATCCAATAGAGTATGAAATCAAAGCTTTATTAGGTGTCACAACATTAGCATAGTATTTAATATCTGATGCCGTCTTGATTAACACTTGAAAGTCTGTCGTTAGAATAAAATTTAGATTTTATTTCGCTCATTTCAGTTTGCTCTCAGAAAACTTTTTTAATAATTATAAATTAGTAAAAATATTCTACGGAAAGGAGCAGCTTTATCAATGCTACGATTTTTTTTTACATATCTACATGTATAAGTTAACATAACCATATCGTTCTGACAATGGTTTTGAATGGGATACTGCGGTCTACGGCTGTTTAATAAATTCATATTTTTGTGATTTTTCTATACGATAGTAGGAAATCATTAAAATTTCTTTCAATTTTTTTTAATAATCTAGAGATTCTAGAGGGATCTAAGTTTAATTTGTTACATCCTGTAAAATTCAATAAAAATATTTGTAGGATTCCATTTACATTTCCCAAAAAATCGACATTATTATATGACACGAAAAGTCGCTTCCCAAGTTCATACCTCGATCTCACCATGACCATTCGATTGGCAAATTCGCCTTTTCTATCCCTGGAAGGTTTCGGAATTAAATAATTCAAAATGTTTAAAATGGAAGGGGGTAACCGGTTATTCTGGGACGCAGTGGTAAAAATGAGGTGTAACATTTAGAAGGGAACTGGTTTCATTGGAAATCGAGATCCTCGAGGGGAACTCGCAATGGAAAATGGCTACTTATTACGGAGTATACATAGAAGCCGAAAATAATTGTTGTTCCATCATCACCCTAACAGGGTAATTACAATTTTTTTCAAGAATTCGTCTGATTCCCGATAGAATACGTCATCAAACAAACATCAAAGTAGATTTTCAGAAATCTTCACCTGATTTTGATAACTCTCAATAATATCAACCGCCACCACGGCTCCCTTATCCTTCATCTCCACACAATGCGCTCACAGGATTTCCATTTTCTCTAGTACCCTTGTATGTGGCAAACCTTGTTCAATGAGCCTTCAAGTGTTAAAATCCCAAGTACATTGTTTTGGAATGCTATTGAAAATGTCAGATCGTGATTTTGTAGAGTACGAGAGAGAAATAATTTTAAATATGACATTTGATGTAGAGAAATGAATTAATAATTAAAAATAGAATTCAATGAAATTATTAAAATCTGATGTGAGAATGCAAACAATGGGCAATCAATATGAACCTAATTAATAAAAAATAACTGTAACAAATGTGCAACGGGCATGTGCTTCTATTATTAGAGTGCACTTTGATGACATCACTGATTAAATGGAAGGGCGTTCCAAAACATTAGTTGATCCTTCAGAACAAAATGTAGTTTAATATTGCCTTTTTCTGAAAATTTATCTCTTAAGGAAGGTCTATTATTACACACACCTGGTAATAATAGTAATGTTTTTAGCAACTTGTAATTTTTTTTTTTTTCTCGTAAATATTGATTGCTATAATAAGAGTTAGTATTAACCTGTGGTGAGTTTCGTCAAAACTTTGTGAGATGTGTATATGTATATCACCCAACTTTATTCTCAAGCTGCCTTATTTATATTAAAGGCTAAATGGCCCAGTATCTCAGTTGGTAAGAATGACGGATTCGTAACCAGGAGGCTGTTGGTTCGAATTCAAGCGAAGACATCAAATTTAGTAATAACATGTGGAAGTGCATTGTGACAAAGCATTAGCTTTAACACAAATTAAGCAACGTCGGGCGTGGTCAGTACTTGGATGGGCCACCGCTTGGGAACACCACGCATCGTTGGCTCCTTTTTCCGGCCCAACCCAGGCTCGGTGAGGTCATTGTGGGTAGCTGGTTTGCAAGTTTCAACGGATGAAGGTAAAACCCCCGTCTTGAATGACCAATAGATGTTAAAGAGACGTTAAGCCAAATTAAAAAAAAAAACTAAATAATCTAAATGTGCTCTATCAATGAAATTTAACTCCCAAATCTACAAGTATTTTAATTGTACTACAACCCCATATTTCTGACCAACCAATAAAAACCGAATTCAAAAATATCTCTGATTTTTTTTTCCAAAGTGAGGTTGAAACTGATAATATTGATTACGGATGTAAGAAAATTATACTGATCTACGATAAACTTCTGCAAACAGACAAACATACACAGCAATTTGGAAATCTAGTCTGACTAATCAAACAAATTCATCCCAATCTATTGCATAAGAGTTATCGTGAGGTTGATATGCTGACCTTTTTCAAATTACGTTCATTTTAACACCCTTCCCTCCCCATGCGAAATAGCCAAAGTACAAAGCAGAAATGTGAGATCTTTTCAATTTTCAAGCATCAACCTACGTGTACCCACTTGTAAAGTTTATTCCAGCATGTTATTTCTTTAAAAAAGAACTTCAATCGTTTCGTTAGGTTCAACATGGTATATCTTAATTATGCTAATGATTTCCACAATCTTTCAAGGGAAATGTATATTCATATCAAAGAACTTGTTCCTTTCATAAATATCACTCCCAAGAATTTATTAGTAAGAGGAGGTGAACCGTTATGAGTGTGCTTTCTCGCCAGGAGTTGAAAATATGGACGGAGCTTATGTGCGCATAATTTCAAAAAATAATCGGTCTTATCTTTAACATTCTCCAGTTAAGAAATAATAAGGGGGTCACTCTCAATATCAATCATTGTACATATATGTACGGATTAGATTGATGTTATTGAAGTTGATTTTCAATATTAACGAAAATTTAAATGTTTTAAGTTTTATTTAGAGATTTTCCACAAAACAAATGTATTTTAAGACAATGTATGGCCCTAGATCTCTGGTTTGGTGTAACAGACCAAAACGTTTAACGCTAACTGAAGCTCAGTCAAGCGTGGATTCTGACAGAGTTTGACGAAATTCACGATAAGATTATAGTAAATTCGGCTGTGAAAAGGGCAAGCATATAATAATTGCGAACAAGAGGGCATACAAGATAGAAGTAGGGTTGTGAAATAAATGTCACTTGGAAATACTGCGTCTCGGAAATTACATAAATATCACTATAAACAAATGATTTCTCTCCTTGAAAAGTTCCAATGCTGCGATAATATTATGTATAATTAAGACAATAACAGAATGTAACGAAAACTGAGAAGTTTACGAAATATATCTGATATACCTCCTGCACTGTGAACTTTCTCAACTGAAATCAATTTGAAAAACTTTTCTCAAGTGAAAAGCAAACAACAAGTTTTACAAAGTATATCAAATCTTTTGATAAGTTTGAGTAAGCTTGTCAAGTCAACAAATAAAAATTTGTGAACTCAAACGTGTTAATTATCAGCTGATAAACAAAGTCGACAACCTTAAGCAACTTGGTGTGGGATAGCGCTAACTTACATCGCCAGTGATGTAGCTACGATTTTGGGGGCCCTGGTTAAACTTATGGGTAGGGGCACCTCGAAAATATATTTACTTGAGCTTTAATGAAACTTAACAAGATGTAGGTATGTAAAGACATTCTCGAATAAATTTGTTTTTTATGATGTATGACATTTTCAGATTATATTCAATATTCACCGGGGGCCCATTGGGGCCCAGATATTTTTTTTCGTACCTATTTTATATGTATTTTTTTATCATATTTTTGACCTCCGATGAGCAGGGCCGGGGCCCACATATTTTTTCTCACGCATATTTTACACATATTTTTTTTACATATTTTCGCACCTTCCCTCAGTCCGCCCCTGTTTGATTCTCTGATGCTCTGACGCTATAAGAAAAAAATGTCAATGTTTGAAACTGTTAAAGCCCATATAAATTGTCTACAATACCTCAACACTTGGGGCCCCCTGAGTAGCGGGGCCCTGGTGAAGTTAACTACCCAGACCAGTAGCTACGCCACTGGCTCTCAGTGATGTACTGTCACTGTCACGTGCCGGTTTAGTATGAACATGTTCCGTCAAAAGCCTGGAGAATATTTTTAGTTTTGCCGAACGNTTTGTAACTTGCTCCAAAAAAAATTAATAGTATCTGTCTGGTATCGGAAGAAAAAGGATTTTTTTCAAAATAAATTAAAATTAAAGTGAATTAATTAATTTTCCACCCCTAGAACGTTTAAAGAGACTTTTTAAATTATAATAAAACACATTTTAAGTTTGTAAGTTGCTCAGAAAATAAATAGCACTATCTGTCTGGTACCTAAAATAACACAGAAAGCAACTCTACAATATAAATATAAAAAATAAAAATCATTATATTTTGTAACTCCTTTTCTTGTGTTACTACGTAGGTAATTATATTGTAGTGATTGACATGGTTCGTATTGCCCTGTCAATTATTAGCCTCCAAGAATAGATGTATGATGTCAGTTAAAACTTTAGCCGTAAAAAAACACTTATTTGTAGCTGCAGTCTCATACATCTAGCTAACATCGGACACGATGATGGATGATGCTGAGTTTGAATTATGACTACGGAACATAAAATACTACTAGGTACTAAATACTAAAGTCTGTTATGTTATTATGTCATAACATTGGTGCCCACTGCAACATTGTAAGATTTTCCAATATTTATCTATTACTATCCAGTGAGTTTGATTTTTTCAAATAAATCTATAATGCTGTTCAACATCCAAACTACAGCGACAAATTACTGCCACTGCCAGAGTTCGAACTCGAGTAATTCCATAGTTATTCATTGTTCTAACGAGCTTGAGGTAACCCCGAAACATCCAAACCAAAGTGCATGACTAGTCAGCGACCAATGAGCCATGGGACCGTAAAAGAAAATGTAAACATTATTTTGAAAAATCTATTGAGCTGCTCGGAATAAAAATATAAATTTGAGATCAATTCTTGTTGATTTTTTTTTTATCTCAAAGCATGAATAACTGACACTGCTATTAGACTACCCACACCAACAAGAAAACTTAGAGCTGTACTTACTTGAAATGAGTATGGAGATCGGATGGTTGCAATTTCATAATAAACATCTTTGAAATCCGCAGGTGTCGAGATGGCAACTTTAATAGTTTCAGCTGTGACGGAAGGAACAATATCTTGGACAACGGAATAGTCTTGATCGTGTTGGAGGGCGGGGAACACACCAGATCCAGATATTTCTTGGTCCGGATCAATTTGTATGTCAGGTATCAGTTGAGCGGGTTGATTATTCAATGTGGAATTGTCAAGACTGTCATCAGTTCTCCTGATAGCAACGCGGGGTTTAGGGGTAGTTTTATATTGCCATCTACCTGTAGGGGTAATAAGTAATAGTGATTCAGTAAAGTGGCTACTCGTAAATTAGCAGATCTTACTTAGTAAATTAGCCACCATAGTCCCCAGGTAATCAGCAAGTTCTATGAATCCAGTGAATGTCTATGAATATAGTAAATTTAAAAAGCAGAGTGAAATAAAAACTAGAAGCGATCGTGTGAAGTAATTTGGGCAAGGGGGTAGAGGGAGGTGTTTTAACTATGATCCAGAGAATACCGAATAGACGATAATAATAAAATAATAAAGTGAATGTCCATATGAAGTTTCATTAAAATCGAAAAGGCTTTTGACGGTTATCGAGGAACGATCAGACCAATAATAAACAGAAATTTAAAGAAAAATTGTGGTATTCAAACTAGACTTTAAGTCTTTCAGTAAATTATAAAACTTTAAAGTCCATGAATCTGGTGAAAAATCGTTAAAGATGTGTTGATCTTACTTTGACCTAACACACTATCAGAGGTTGGAATCTCCAAAATTCTAATGTTGCCTATTCAATTTGTCTTAAATTCAGGGTGTTTATTTTTCATTGTAATTCGCAAAATATATTTCTCCTCGTTCCGGGAACGTCAAATAAAAAATCGGTCCAACCTAATCTAATATTTTTTTAAAAATTTGGTATGTAATGTCTTTGACGTCTAGCCTGGTTGGTACTCGAATGTTTCTAGAGAGAGTAGTATTTTAGGTGGGACATCCGAAAGAGGATGCATTGCTCATTGTAGGTACTGATTCTCTTTAATATCTTCCCACGTTTCTCTGGCCACTACTGCGGTACCATTGCTTTTTGACCTTTTATTTCATGTTTATTATCCCTGTGACCGTAACTTGACCTGCATTTTCACAACATTGTTTTACAATTCTCAGGACTACAATAAAAAGTTTTGAGTTAGTTAGGTAATAAATAGTTTGCTCGTAACATGATTCTTGTGAGTCGTACAATAAATTGACTCATCAACACTTCTAGCCTTTAGCTCAGTAATCAAAGCGAAAGGATAGAACTTTTTATCATTTATTTGATTGTTATTCTTGTTTTTATTATTTTGTTTCTACTGAAACTTTTGTATATTTACAATAATGGTTTTATATTTTATATGCCATTTCAGTAACCAACTTTTCAGATAGCTCGTTTATTCTTTTTAGAAAACTTGGTAATTAATCTAAAGGGAACAATAATTATAATTTCAGTCGGAGACTTGAATGTATTTTACAGAGAGAGAGAGTTGCTCCTATCACTTTCTGAGAAATAAAACCATTCACTGGAAATGCTCTATTTCAAAGGAGTCTTTTGAGTTTACTCTTCTGTTCCCGAAGGATGTCAAGGGAACCTTGTTGCTAAGCTTATGATATTTTTTCGTCCGTCTGTCGAAGGTATCTGCTTTACAGAATGTTCAGTAATCATAAAACCATCACAACATCTCAAGAAATCCAAATTAATTCATTAACTGAGAAAAGAGCCAAATCATCTAATGATGATAAAAATTGCCCACTTGATAGGCCAACAAATTTTTGTGTAAACTTTTTTAAAAATTTTGGTTTAAAAAGATCAAAAAAAACTTTCAGAACTAGTTAGCGAAATTTGGTGACCGTTAGGTTTCAGCGTCATATTTCAGTATTAGATGATTTATTCTTAAAACTTAACAGCAATGCTGTGATAAATGTTTCAATGCTACAAAGGTTGTGACACTTACCGCTCGGCCTTTGCAATTTAAACTTATAGATACTTGATGATGTTGATGATTCCACATTTGAAGCAATAATTTTTTGATGATCTTTATTTTTGAATCCTCTGGATCTATCTGACTTGCTTTCATCTTTGTAATTGTATTCTTTTTCTTTGTTAGGCTTCCTTCTGACATTTGTACCTGGAGAAAATCTTCGACCGCTACCTGAAGGTAGAACAGTAGATGCCGGCTCACTAAAAACTGAATAAGTGGCAAGTTCTGGTGTTGTTTGTACGCTAGAAGGTTTATTAAAACGATTGTTTTGGAATCTGGAAACATAAAATTGAAAATGATTTGTAGGAATTTTCGTCGCCAATTTTATTTTTGTACTAAGTTGTCTGTTTGTTTGTCTTCTTGTACCACGATATCTTTTGAACTTACAATATTATTTTCTTTCAAGAAGACACCTTCTGCCGCATAACTTCTTGTTTTGAGCGCAGATTTTAAATATATCTCAGAGAATTTGTATTTTCTTACCTATATTGCTATTTTTCCAAGGAAAATAGAGGTTCGTGAGGAGCATGAGTTCTTATCAATTCCGTAAGTTATGTTTCACCAGGGGCCTTAGAATCATGGCGGTTTTGCAAAATTTTCAAAAATGTACCAGAAAAGTAATAAGTGCCCAAACTATGAATAAACTTATGTTTCAACTTTTTCGAAATTCGAAGCGGATATGGATTTCCGCTCTCATTATTTTGAGACATAGAGTAAAGATATTTGATTACGAAGATTATTGGACTTTCCAAGGCATTTTGGTAATCATTTTAATGGTATTTTTCCAAGGAAAGTTTTAATTATAACTCTGAATGAGGTCAACAGTTCCAGTTTAAACAATTATTATTAGTGCCTAAGCTATTATTATTAAATTTAAACTTTTTCCATTCTAGCAAACACCATTAAAAATCTAACGGAAAGCGAACAAAAACTGAAAGGATTAGAAAGAACTTGGGAAAGAATTTAAAAGAATAATTATTGTTCTTGGGGGAAAGAAGAAAGAATAAATATAAAAAAATGGTTAACATTTCACGGAAAAGGAATGAAATTTGAATGCAAAAATATGTTCTTTTTAGTAGTGACAGTTATACTTCCATTGTTGCTTTGTGAAAAATTATTATTATTTATGAAAAACTCGCAGCTTTTTCTTTTACAATTTCGCTTTGGAAGGAAAATATAACTTCTTTTTTGTGTGTGTGTTAACATTTTACTAAAATGAAAAAAAAATTAAAATGTGAAGCACAATGCTTTTCTTTCGCTAAAAAATAATCGTTTAAAAATCTTTTCATTTGTAATTTCGGTTCAATCACTGAAATTAAGCAACGTTGTTCGAGGTTTCACTACGTAGGTTCGTGCCCTCGTGATGTCGTCTATTACCAGCCCAACTTTGGTTTGGTGAGGTTAATGTGGATAAATGGTTTGTAAGTTTCTAGAGAGCGGGACGTAAAACTTTAGTTTCGAATCACTAAGATATTAAAGAAAAATTCGCTCAGTACTCTACGTCGAGATATTGATTGTGGTACGACACCGAAATGAAATGTGTCCAATGATGATTTAATCGCACATTGAAATTTTCACTTAAGAGATTTTCGGTTTCATAGGTTCATGGAAATATAGATTTCATTTTTTTGTCAGGGTCTATAATGGCACGTTGAATACACCAGTTCCCGTTAGATCACTGAAGTTAAGCAACGTCCAAAAAGGTTGTACCATGTGGTTGTCCACGTGGGTTCGGGCCCACGTGATGCTGGCTATTTTTCCGGCCCAATCCAGGCTGGGTGAGATCAATGTGGGTAGCTGATTTGCAAGTTTCCACAGAATGGAGGGTGAAACCCCCGTCTCGAATGACTAATAGATGTTAAAGATACAATGTCATAAAATGAAGAGCCAAAATAATTTAAGTGAATACGTTGAATACAATCAAACCTATGAAAAGGAAAAAACTTTAGCCAAACAGGGTATCATATCTAAATGTTTGAAAGTCTGTCATTACATGATACAATACTTCTAGATATATTTGAGTAAACAAAACAAAAAGTTTTGGATAAAAGGCCAGATTTCTAGAATGGCATTCAGACCATTCAGCAAAAGTTGTAAAATTATAATAGTTGTGTACGACGCTTCTCGGCATAACTTACGCATTCTTTTTTTGATTGGATTCGAGACAAACTGTTTTCTAATGATTTTTTTTCATCCATTTTTAGAAATGGATGCTTTTTCATAAAAATAAGGAACCGTGGAAATGTACGAGGAACGATGATACGAATACAATACGATGATAGAAAATAGAGAAATAATTGAATTTAAAAATCCATGACGATCTGACTCGAACTGCTAACTCTTGTTTTTATCAATGGAACGTATTAGGTCATCAGAGATTACGATTATTGAGTCGTCTCCCTGAGCAAAAAAATGGGCATCACCAGAGCGGTACCAAATTTCCGATCGAGTCAAAAAAAAAATTCGGTAAGGTTTTCGTAATGTTCTACCAGGTTTCATGACTCCTGAGCCCAATTATTGGGATTTTGTATACTAATAACAAGGAACACCATTATCATGATGATATGGAGCGTAGATTTTTTTGTCAAATACATTGCGACGGTGTGATGACCTCTTAAAGTAAAATGAGAATATAATTTCTCGTAAATGCTTTGTATGCGATGTTTGCATGGGAATGGTTGACCCTGAGATTGATAGAGGATAGTTTTTATCTCGCACACAGATAGGCCAATGAAAATTCCCGAGGCACTGGTGAAGTGGATTAAGTCCGATAGTAGTCATATAGATATTCCTTCCCACAGAAAAAAGAAAGTTTCCAATGATTCAGCTCTCGATATCCGTAAATTCGTGCCGGGTGTATATTTCATTCGCTCATTTTAATATTTTGCAATTAAACAATATTTCACACTTCACTGAAAAAGCTTCAAGAGAAAATCTTCCAAGAAAATTAATTCAAAATAATTGAGAATATTTTCATCACCCCTCATACCATTGAAAGGAAAATACATAAAACCCTAAACACAAGATATACCTATTTCGAAGATTAAAATTTTAATTAATTACGTATGGGTAAGCATTACTTGTAGAATAAAAGTATCTGTAAGAAAAATTTATGGTTTTCATTTTCTCAGAAAATTCAGACAATTTCATAAGAAAGTCTTGTGTACGTATAACGTATTTATGAAAGTAATTTTTCTTCACCAATGAGCAAATGAGCATCTCAAGGGTATGCTTAGTTGCTTTGTGATGTTCCCATATGCTCAGGCTTAGTAATCAATCCAAGCACATCGTCATTATCGCAACCGATATTCTCGGATGTGTCAATTTTTCCCACGTTCATTTTTCAACAAAATCTTCTTCATATATTTTGATTTTTCGCACTCCTCAAAATACGCCTTCATTTCAGTGATAATTTCCACTGAGTTAAATCTTTTTTCCCCGAGCAATTTTTTGAATTTATCGGGAAGCCAAGTCATGGATTAAAATGGCATTAGCAGCAATATGCAGCCAAGTTGGATGAATATTCACTAGTAACACCGAACACACATTGACTCAAACTGGTTAATGAATCAGTTTAAAACGTTGAGAAATGTTGTTAAAGAGGAAGGTGCCAATTGCGCATTGTGCTAAGTGGGTACACAAGTAGTTCAAACTTTTAGGAGATTTTCTTTTTGGTCGATTTCTAAAGGTCTGTATTTTGGTTTCTTTATTTTCAATAAACTAAAATATCTTATATTCCCGTTGTGAACTGGCGAACCTTTATTTAGAAGCCCCTTCACCAAGAAATATGTTGAAAAATAGAACACTCACTTGAATGGTCTTCCTCCATTGTTGGACCCCGAACTGGCAGCATTATTATTATTCTGGTATTTGTTTTTCCTATAGTTGCTTGTTGTTGAGGGGTAATCCAAGTTATCATTCTCACTCTCCTCACTGTTCACATAGTCATCAATGTTCTGTTTTCTGTTGACAGAGTTGTATCTGTTTTTGAATTGTCCGTTGCCTATGGCCGGTCTTCTTGATTGGCGAATCAAATTTCCACTGGGATTAGAATGGAATAGAGATTCCAACGGTAATGAATTATCATCTTCTAAACTTGATGGTGTTGATGAGGCTTCTATATTAACGTTCTTTTTAGGTTTGTCGATTCCTAATGAGGGTGCACTCGTTTTTAAAATTTTACTAGGATTTACGGGAGTTGGCTTGATTTTTTTATTATTTTGATAAATGTGGGAGGTGCTTTGTAGCACTTGAGCGTATTTACCGTTTACAAAAGTTCCTGTAATCAGAAGGAAATAAAAAACAAAATGTTATAGATCAATCAGTCACTTTGTATGTATTAGAAAGATATAGGATTTTTGAAAACGAGACGTAGACCAATTAAACCATACACTGGTTGAACAAATAACAGATTTGTCTTTCAGATATTCAGATTCCACTAACAGAACTGCAATGGGTAGTGCGGTGCCCATTGCAGAAATGCATTAGGCAATATGAAGCGAGAAGCAAATCGACCTTAAATGGACACTTATAGAATACTTCGTGTTCCTATTTTTTATGTGAACACCTACACTATTGCACGCTGAGTCGCCTTCAGTGGACATAGTGTCCTAATTTTAATTATTGTACGTATAGTACACAAAGGGGTGATCCCCCTCCAGATTTGAAGAACAGAAATTAAACATCCCTAATTTTTGTTAGCATTATCTGGGATAGTCGAGCTAGTGCTTACTAATATATCAGTTCACTAAGGTCATTTTTGTTGTTGTATGCGTTGCGAAGGTATGCGTTGCACGTTCTTCTTTCATTAATTTTACTGATCTCGCTTCCCTTCTCAACTGAACGTCTGTATACGCCCCCGATTGTGGGGACACTTTTTATTTAGAGGAGAGTGTTAAATGTAAATGTGTTAACAGGTTGAGTTAATTTCAGCCTCAAAAATTAAACTAGCTCTCAAATTATAATTAAATTTATACCCTTTAACCAAGGTACTTACAGAAATCACAAACGATGATGAAAAATAACCTCACACTTACCTAGAACACTCGTTTCATGAACAGTGGTTAAGCCATCTTGAATTATTGTGCCTCCGAGACTAGTTACCAGACCAGTGGGTTGGAGTTCATCATTATTGATTTGATTGTTACTTTTAGATGGACGTAGATTGTATTTTCCATTGCCATCAAATGTTCTTAAAGGTTTTTGATAAACTTTGTTTGGAGCCGATGGTTTCAAATCGATGACCTGAAATCAAAGATTGTAATTCAAATATTTAGGCTTAGATGTTGTTCGGTATTTTTCCATGTTCGTTCAATTATGAAAATCGTAATATAACTGAAGGTGTTGATTCGTATTTATGAATAGGTATAAGAATTTATAGGTAACTGCGGTGCAACCAAGTTTGAAATTTTCTCCATAAAAATCATATCTTTATGAATAAAAATTATCTCTTTGAGACTTACCCTGAATGTTTCATCAACTACTTCGGATGGCTGTCTTGACAAGAAATCATAATATTCAGGAGTTTCAGCCAGATTATTATTAACTTGAGTGGCGGGTTCTTCTGCTCTCACTTCTACTCTGCTGGACAGTATGGATAATGGTTTCAATATTCCTGTTATTTCTGAGGATTCACTTTCTCTTTCAGATTCCTGTTTTTCATTTTTATCTTCTTGTTGAATTTTAGAACTTTCCTCGTGTGTCCTTTGTTTAGAATCTTGCTTTGTTTCAACAGATCGCTCTGTTGATTCTGATGTCTTGACTTCAACAGATGTCAAGATAATTGGAGCTTTCTTTTCAGGTGCTGTCTGTATTGCTTGTTTTTCGGAAACGGATTCTTTGACTGTTTCTACAGTGGTGAATTTCGGTAATTTTTCAGTTTTCTCTTCAGTTGAACCTTCTCTTATTTCAACTTTTGTGAATACAACTGGTTTCTTTTTCTCTTCTTTCTTCTCTGTCTTTGCATTTTGTTCCAAATCTACTTTTTCCTCTTTAGATATCTCTTCTTGTTTCTTAACTTCCTCAATTGATACTTTAACTTCTTCTTTAATTTCTACTTTATTTTCCTTCTCTTCTCTGATTGGGTCTTCTGTTACAGGAGTTGATACTACTGCAATTACAGAATGGACTGCTTTCTTTGCCTCTTGTGATTTTTTAAAACTGTTACTTTTCTTTTCACTTGGCTTTGATTCACTAACGGGTTTACTTGGTTTGATTTCTTCAATGATTTGAACAATTTTTTCCGTTGTTTCTACTGGTTTGGTTTCAATGACTTCTATTTTTGTAGTTTCTTCTTGTTTGCTAGATTCTGAAATCAAATCAACAACATTTTTCTTTCTGAGCGTTTGTAGATACGCACACAGAATGAATTCCAAAAAATGTTATTTTTTGAAGTACATATTAATTTTGAGACAAATAATGCCCTGAAAATTGATATTACACAATTTAATAGAACTATGAGCATAAATCCGTAGTGTTAGGGAAAAAAATGATGAATCTAAAACACAAATGAGAGGCCTTTTCTGTTTTAGAACTCAGCACTGGTTTGACGCTATATAAATGTAAATATAAGAAGTAAATGTAATAAATTTATAAATATAAAAAGTAAATGTAATAAATTTATAAATATAGGAAGTAAATGTTTAAAATTTATAAATATAAGAAGTAAATGTAATCAATTTTTAATTCGTCAGTTTCTTCAATGATACATCAAAAATTTCTAGTTCATAGATTCGAATTACAGTCGGAAATTATTATTTGATACATTCCCCTGATACTGGGGATACCTTCTATTGAAATTGCTTTTATAATTCTCATATAAATAAATGACAAAGATATTGTTTTGTGCCGGAATTCTATTTTTCCACCTAAAAGTATATGTATCATAAGTTTATCCTGAGAATTTCTTATTTACCACTCCTTCTCCCCACCCAAAAAAAAGAAAACTAAAGAGGAGAGATATGTTTTTGGGGAATTGTTTTGAAAATGTTCTGCTTGACTCAGGGAATCTAATGAGAAAATCTCTATAAATCAAACTCCTCTGTTCGTATGTACTCCTATCAAACAGGGAGAGGAGAGATTTAGAGTTTCATATTTTGATTTATTGTACGCTGATGGAAATTTTTAGACTTATTCTTGTACACTGTGCACTATGAAGGGTAGGTACAGTGTGCGGGATTAATGAAAAATAGTACTCATGCTGATGAAGAACTGTAAATATGCCATAATGGACACCAGCAACTTTAGCCATCACAGTCTCTCATTGCTTGTTTTTATTGTTCGGTGAGAACTTGGTTTTATTGTTCGGTTAAAACATATTTTGGTAAGATTTATTCTTACTACTATTGAATTAAAACTTACCAAAATTAATTTTTGAATCATTAGTAGATATGTTTTATGGTGATATTGTGTAAAAAAATATTTTATTTTTTAGAATATATAATCTAAATTATATTATTATTCTATTTTTTTGGTTACATTTTTTGGTTATAACGGACAATATGATAATGGCCAATATTAAAAAAATACTTTTGTAATCTTTCAAAAGCATTCAATCTGCCATTGTCGATGGTACCCTTAGTTCAAAAACCACCTGACAGTCAGATATTGTAGGATGGCACCATATATGTATTCATATCAAAGTAGGTATATTCGTCAGGTGTCCTTTTAGGACATAAAATTGATATTTGACTTAAAATAAGTAATGTCATTGGTTCTTGTCATCCACTATGTGAGATAAAAAACAAAATTTATTTTATTAATATTTAGAATCTTTTAATTGGTATTTTCTTGAAAATCATTTTATGTAGGTATTCACTTTTATTAAAGAGCCTACCTGTGCTAATGATTGGTGCTGCAGAACTATGGGGAGAAAATACCATAACTGTGTTACCCATAGTTGTGGTAAAATCTAGAAAACCATACACCGTTTGTGTGGTCATCACAATATTGTTATCAGTGGTGACAATAGATGGCGTCACTGCCACAATGTCCTCAACTGTAGATTGTTTCTTACTTTCTGGATTAACATAGACAGGGCCATCGGATGGAACATAGACATCAGCACTACTAAGCAACACTGAAACATAAGAATTTAGACAACTTTTACAAAGACAAAAATACACCAAGTCTTGGGACTTTACAAAATTACAGTACATAATGAATATAAGGAGCAGTCACACTAAGCAGTGACACAGTGCCAACAAATTATTCCCGCTGACCGTGAGCTCACGTTGATGAACTGTCACTGTCACGTGCCGGTCTAGTATATGAACATGATCCTTGAAATGCCTGGAAGAATAGTTTTAGTTTTGCCGGGCGGATCACTTGCCCGTCTTGGCTAAGTTGGAATGCTTCTTTACATCTTTACAAGCATAGTAGAGCACATACTAGCCTCAATATTTTACGATACTATTAGATTTTTTGGTACTTTAATCAAAGTAGATTTAATAAGATATCTTACACCCGGCGAATAAGGTGCATTACAGATTTTGGAATACCCCTCAAAGTTCTGTAACAGGCATTTCCTTTCTCCCTTCCGTCAAGGAGTTTCTCCAGACGTTAATACCAAATTCAAAATGCTTTAATATTTTTAGTCAATTTGATTTACCTTGCTTTTCAAAATTTCACACATTGATTATATTATAATTAAAATGAATTTCAAAAGTTCAATAAAAACACTCCTTAGTGTTAGTGATGAAACCAGGAATTAAATTTTGTACTAAAATGTTATCAGCATCTTCCTCAAAATTCTTCCATTTCGCTTTTAAACTGCCAAAAGTTTTATGTATTCATGCATCAGAAGTTGAAAAATAAAATGTCCTCACAATTGAAAATTCCCACTTTCCTTTTTTTTCATTTTGATATTTGCTGCATATTGCACAAATGTGTACACCAAATATTTAATCTACATATTTCGTTATTCAATATATCAACATAGATTTGCAAAAAAAAAGTGGAAAAATAATGAAATGAATGCCAAACTCATTGACTGATATAAACTGTCATAGGTTCTTTTTTTAAAAAAAAATTATCACGTTTCCAAATCAACTTTTCACTGACATTTTTCAAAAATAGAAATGAAATCATAATTCCCCTCATTTTTGTTAGCTTGTCATTTTTATTATTTCACTCTGAAAATAAATTCTGATTCTGTGAGTTTGAAGCACAGGACTAGTTGGAACCAATGAGAAAGTATTTCACAGACTGCATACACGCTAGTGTGAATATTTCAAATAATAGGCGTTGAGACAGCGTGGTTTCCTAAAAATCGTTTGTAGATGATGATGATGATGATAGCAATATAAGTACGTGTTGTCATGTATAGAAGAGCACCAGCGACAAAGCTGACTCTTTTCTTTATTAGATTTGTAAATAAAGCGTATTTTTATTTCTCCGGTGTCTTAAATCTCGTAATTCGAATGTTCTGTTAAGATGTTGTAAACATCAATTTGTGACGGATTTCACCAAACTCAATTTAATGATAATTAACGGGAGGAAATCTGCGTGGCAGTGTGTTCATCACTCTCGGGGAGCTACCAGGTAAAAACTTTTGTCATGTGGAAAGTTTGAAAAAAGTTTCTTTGAATATTCTTGATCTGGCTGTTTTTGGATATAACTCAGTCTCTTGAGAACAATGTATCTATTGTAATAGAGCCAATTAGTAGCATTATGAGATCTGTTATGCAGTTTATAAATATCACGGGGATTTTTAAACGGTATTAATATTACCTTTTAATTGTAACATAATAACAAAAGGCATTATATTTTCAATTACCATATACGCGAGAGTTATCTTTCTTTCTGTGTTTGTGTTCACTGAGGTTGATTTTCTTAAATCTCAAAAGCCAATGGCGTTTATAATTAATGCCCTCATAAATTTGGGAATGCCTCCAGTCATTAATGGTAGGGTCATTGTCCACATCGATAACTTCACAATCTATATACATACATCATAATAAACAGATCCAGGGAATTACCCCGCAAAGAGAAAGTAACTTAGAGACAAGCAGCGCTATCACGATATTCTGTGATATCTGTTCGCGATCTGACTTGTAAATTATTGATCTTCAAAATGAAGACGATGTTCAGAAAATCAAATATAGCAATCTATTTTTACCAACCTCTGCTGTCACCTTTGAAAAATAGTTGCTAAATGCATTAAAAGTGATGTGGTACGTAGAAAATGCTTTTCTTTCAAATTTGGTACCTTATCGAAGAAGATTGTCCTCTCCTGACTTTACGTTGTTCTTTTTCTCCTATCAGACATGAATTGCTACAATTTAGTTACAACAATTTCCTTTAAACCAAAAAAATAATTTGGTGTAGCTACATTTTCCACAATGTTAAATCCTCTTTTCTTCACATTATGAAGGAAATATCAAATTTGTATTTTCCTTTGTCGTATTTCACGAAATACATTTTACAAATATGCAAGAAGAGCGGTATGTATATTATATAGGTAGACATGGGGTTTCTGGTTAAGATGCTTAGTAAGTAGCTGCTTACTAAATATTGCTTTGATTTTTACATTCATAGTACATTTATATATTTGTATGAGAGAAAAAAGAGAAAGACATGTTTCATCAATTTATTTCCCCAAAATGTTTGCGCCAAGTGTTGTCAATTTTGAAGTTAAAGCAAATAGGAGATCACTATAATTTAACTAAGATATAGCCAAAATCCCTTCAATACGTGTGGTATCCCCGAACAGATTGCACTCAGAATATGATGAACACTCCAAACCGTAACCAATTCTTAGAGAAAAAAGTCTTTGTAGCACTCAGAATATGATGAACACTCCTAACCATAACCAATTCTTAGAGAAAACAGTTCTTTGATGCACTCAGAATATGATGAACACTCCTAACAATAACCAATTCTTAGAGAAAACAGTTCTTTGATGCACTCAGAATATGATGAACACTCCTAACCATAACCAATTCTTAGAGAAAACAGTTCTTTGATGCACTCAGTATATGATGAACACTCCTAACCTTAACCAATTCTTAGAGAAAACAGTTCTATGATGCACTCGGAATATGTTGAACACTCCTAACCATAACTAATTCTTAGAGAAAACAGTTCTTTGATGCACTCAGATTGATTTTTTCATTTTTTAAAATTAAATTTTAAGGAATTTATTATGTAGATAGCACTGAATGCAAATTATTTACCTTGATATTTTGTTTTATGAGGGAAAGATTTTTTTTAAGTTTTAATTTTCGTCGATTGATTTTTTCATTTTTTAAAATTAAATTTTAAGGAATTTAATTATGTAGATAGCACTGAATGCAAATTATTTACCTTGATATTTTGTTTTATGAGGGAAAAATTTTTTTTAAGTTTTAATTTTCGTCGATTGATTTTTTCATTTTATAAAATTAAATTTTAAGGAATTTAATTTTATCTTGAAAATTTTGTATTTTATCTGAAAAAGATTGACTGAAAAAGCCAATCGATGAAAATTAAAACTTAAAAAAATCTTTTCTTCATATTAAAACAAAATATCAAAACTCAATAGACATTCATATGTTAAATAAAAATATTCCATGGAATTTTTTTGAGTAAGTGTGTTGCGATTTGGAAATCATTCATTGTAGTATTAAGTTGGATTCAATACGTCGTGTACGTATGGTAGGAAATATGAATTTTTCCTTTAAGACCTAATTCTAGTGAATATTTACATTTTTTGTGAATATTTACATTTCTTCTGAATCTAATCCGTGGACTCTATATTTTCGTAGAACATTTTCTTTTGAGAATTATATTCAAAGGTATTAGGGGATTTTTTGAATTCATTTGTTAATAGGATTTTAATTTATTTGAACAGCACCAGTGCGATGATGCCTTCAGGGTATGGCATTTTGGTTATTATGTTCCGTCACACCTAATACTTTAATATTCACTATTTTTACATTTCTTATTGATCTTTCAAAAAGTATTGGCTTTTTTTGAGGTCGATTACTATTGAAATTTAAAAAAGAACTACAAATTTAAAAAAAAAAAAAAAAAAAAAAANACTACAAAATTAAAAAAAAAAAAAAAAAAAAAAAAAATTAAATTTGATTTTTTATTATCATTGTGTATCTTGGCTTATTATATGGTTCTGTTTTCCGTTAGGATCCTTTAGGTGCGGAGTTGTAGAATTGGGATCATTATAAGAAGAAAACATTACATATACCTAGCCAATTGTTCTGTGAACTGTGGACCTCACAGGTCTCGGTTGCTCATTAGTGTACAAACTAATCAACTAATTCTATGAATCTTATAAATGTTTCCACCAAGTTTTATCAAAATCGGACAATTCATTTAATAGGTATCGTGGCACAAATAAGACAAAGAGACATATCATCGGGCCTGAGACAAGGGAGAAAAATAGGACGAACCCCGTTTTATAAGTATAGATGGACAAAAAACATTTTTCATCTATCTGTACCTATAAAACGCAAACACCAAGGTATACTGACTGGCGTAATAACTCATAACTCACGCAGTTCCACGATGGCTAAACGTAGGGACACGATGGCTAAACGAAATTTGGCACACAGATTCCTTTTAGCACGTAGGTACGTTACAATTAAGGATTAACTGGAAGCGAATTATCGCCAAAAATGACGCTTTTTAGCGGATTTATTGACAATTTTGTTCTAGGAAAACTAAGGCTATGTTCAGATGATCGCGCGGTACCGCGCGGGAGGAGCATTCACATGACAACGTTTGTAAGCGCGGAATTGCATCTGGCATCAAAATATCTACTTGGCTACTTTATCAACTGAACAAGTCAATACAAATTTGTAGAACTAGTGCCGCACGGTACAAGATCTTCTGCTCGGAACAAAGCGTACCACGGTCATGTAGACAATATACACTATTTTACCTTACATAGGACCATCGCACAGTACAATAGATCATAACCTTAAAAAGGTAACGAAAAATGAACGGCAATGGACCCCAGTGTATTAGGACAAAATTGAAATATTGCGGTTCTTTCCGATTTTTGGCCGGTTTTCATTGCGGAAAAATAGATGTTGAGTAGTATTATCACTTCAAGATGAGCGAGAAAGCTAACATTTGAAAATAGAAGCGATTTTCTATTCCTACGAGTAGGTTCAACTTTCTCCATGATCCCACTTCGGAATGAGGAGAATGCTGAAATTCGAAACAAAGGTTTTCCGCAATCTGGAAATAATATTCTCGAGTAAAATATAATTTTTTTTAAATTGAATAGAAAGTACACCACCTCTGTAAGTAAAATCAAAAATTCAAATTTAAGAAGTTTTAATCTCGATTTTTTTGTTGATTTCGCAGCCGTAGCGAAGCCGGGCAACGTCTAAAACACCCTGTATATGAAATGTACGCAATGCTATGCTATGAGAATTTCGTTTGAACAGCGGGAAGAAAAGGAAATCCCATTTAAAAACAAATTAATTAACTGATGTAAGTAAGCTACATACACATACAGTATCGCACCACTAATGAGGGGCATGTTATTGTTTTTGTTCGGGAACGAAACAGGCTGATGATGCCTTTATGTATAAGAAATAATTACATAAACATTTTTTTCTGGTTTATAATATTTTCTTCACACTGGGTGGTTGAGTTAAAAGAAAACTTCAAACATTTTACTTTAGAACTAACCCAGGTTGATCATTATAATACATGACCAGCTGCACAAATATATCACATTTCTAGAAGCTGAAAGTGTAGTTCTGTTAACTATATTATAGTTAACATTAACTCAAATTTTGACTGTGTATCTTAACTAGTTAATCCCATGAACATTATGAATTTCGTCAAAATCGTAAAATGTGTACAGAAGTTATCGTGGAATCATTTTTGGAATGAACATTGAACAGACATTCATTCTATATACTATACAACTATACATACATGGTGTAATTTATTCTAATCCATTTGTGACTTGCTAACTTTGCATGAGGAACAAATCAAACTTGAGATTGTGAGAAGTTACTTGAGGGTGACATCCTCACAGGCCGATGATGGTGTAAAATAACACAGAAACCAAGAATAGATGTATGATGACAAATAAAAACTTTAAGAGTGGGCTACAACTTATCTGCAGCTGCTGTCTCATATATATGGCTACCATCTCACACGATGATGTCACTATTGATGATGATAAATACTTACATTACGTACGTAAAATATCTTCCGGTTGGAGGACAAGTTTAAAGATATCTAGAAAGATTATACTTAATTTTTGAGCGGAATCAAAATCAGTGCCGGCCTCTAATGATTAAGTCCTTTACATGCGTGTGTATAGGAGTGAACTGGATTAGTTGTTGAGTTCATAGATTCATTAAAAAAATGCTGTGGCTGTTTGTCTGTTTCATCAAAATTATCTCTTTCCTTCGCAAAGGAAAATATCTAGTGAAATGTGAAATTCCCATCTAACCTTTTAAACACCTTTTTTCTCGTACACACACATATTATGTGGAGGGCGTGAAAACTCTGGTATTTTTCTCTCGTCTAAAAAAACCTAATTAACGATGTGATAATTTGTTTTTAATTTTCTAAGCCTTTGTTTTGCATACTCCCTTCATTTCATAAAAACAAAACTCTTTTGAAAATGTGTAACGAAAATTTCAATCTTCTCTGAATAATTTATCATTTTTCTGCAAGGCGATGAAGAAAAAAAATGGTTTCTGTATTCATTTAATTAAACAGTTGCAAGAGATGAGTGGCCTGTATCACGATAGTTCTCATAAATTGAGATTTGTTTGCCTTTATAAAATAACATGAAAAAGAGAGGAAATACTAGTCTCGTGGACCTAATCTCGTGACATCAGTAAGGAAGAGGAATGTAAAACTGCTTGGACATCTGTCTGCCGTGGCACAATTATTTCATTATACCTAGATTAAGATCAAAGGAAACCAACTTTGAGGACATCCCACAACTTATGACAGATAATTTAAGGTATACTCTGCAATCAACAGCAGCTACTTTGTAACCGACGCACGATGACAACGTTACAACGTAATGTCTCCTATTCACACACACAGACAGGAACTACTGAATACTCAAGTTCGTTGACAGCCACTGAAGTTTTGTTCGCTTTTAATGTCTCTTTAAAATCCATTAGTCAATCAAGAACCCAAAGAATGTCTGGAACATTCTGGTGCTTTCCGGAATGCTGTTTGGCAAGCTCCGGAGTGTTAAACGTTGATTTTGTCCTCAGAAGGATAAAATAAATCTATAATTTATGGATCCAAGCACATTAATAGTATCACTTATTTCGGGCCCGTATCCAGGACAGGGTTTTAAGGGTTCAACCCCCCCCCCCGAAATTTTNCCCCCCCCCCCCCCGAAATTTCGAAAAGGTTTGATTTTTCCCCCTTAAAATTTTGACTTCAATCGCCTGCCAGGTTTTTTAAACAAACAAAAATGTATAAATTTCTATTAAAAAAAAAAAAAAATCTAATTTTTTACTGATTTTCATAAAATGTGTCTGTTCAAAATACGCTCATTAGCATTCGTTGAAAAGTACCACGTGCCAACGGATTCGACACAATGCCCAAATGGAGCAATTGTTTAGCCGAATTGATGCAATAGTTTTATATGCAACTAGTTGTTTTCCCGTGCTTCGCTACGGTTACAAAATTCAACAACAATTTCGAGAACGCGAAATTAAATCTTCTCAATTTTAGATTTTTGGTGAAACACACCCCCATAGTGAACACGGCTCCTATTTAGAAAATTCAATATTTTACTCACAGATATAACTTTTTGCGTATAAAATTTCAGCTTTCTCGCTCATCCCGAAGTGATATTTCTTAACTATGGATTTTTGGTGGAACCGACCCCCTAGAGTGAGCACTGCTCCTAGTTAGAAATTCAATATTTTATTCAAGGATATGACTTTTTGTACTTCGGAACACCTTTGTATCAAATTTCAGCTTTCTCGCTCATCCCGAATTGGTACTTCTCAATTCCAATTTTTTAAGGTGAAAACCGTCCAAAAATCGAAGAAAAACCGGAAATTTTCAAATTTTATATTTTATATGGGGTCCTTATATACTATTCTAGGGGGGTCTATTCTCGGTAATTTTTCGTTATCTCCTTTAGTTTGCCCAGAAAAAAATTTCAAAAACACCATCTAAATAGCATCATTTTTGGCGGTAACTTGCTGCCACTTGAACTTTAAATTTTTTCCTTTCTTATTTCTTCATACTAAAAGGGACCTGTGTGCCAAATTTCAAGTCTCTACGTTTAGCCATCATGGAGCTACATTGATTATCAGCATACCAACTGGCCAAAAATGACGCTATTTAGCGCGTCTTTTTACAATTTTTTTTTCTGGGCAAACTAAAAGAGATAACGAAAAATTATCAATAATAGATCCCTCAAAATAGTATATTAGAACCCCATAGAAAATGTAAAATTTGAAAATTTCTGGTTTCTCTCCGAGTTATGGATGGTTTTCACCACCAAAAAATCGGAATTGAGAAGCACCACTTCGGGATGGGCGAGAAAGCTAAAATTTGATACAAAGGTGTTCCGAAGAACAAAAAGTCATATCCTTGAATAAAATATTGATTTTTGTTTAAATTTAAAATTAAATAGGGCGACGCTCACTCTGGAGGTTGGTTCCACCAAAAATCCATAATTTAGAGGTATCACTTCGGGATGAGCGAGAAAGCTGAAATTTAATACGAAGGTGTTCCGCAGTGAAAAAGTAATATCCTTGAGTAAAATATTGAATTTTCTAAATAGGAGCCATGCTTCTCCTGGAGTCTGTTTCACCAAAAATACAAACTTGAGAAGATTGATGTTGTTGAATTTTATAACCGTAGCGAAGCACGGGCAATCATCTAGTTTTATCAATATAAGCGTTAAAATGAACGTTCCCCCCCCCCTCAGAGAGGTTTTGATCGGCGATACCTTGATGATAAAAATATGTGGCAGACAAAAATTAGCCATGAGAGTTTCTAACGATAGTAGACGACTTACATTAAATCCTCACAGAAATACTGTAGGTAAATCAGTAGGTATAACATTGGTAATTTGCTATTTTATCTTCTTATAATACCTATAAGGTAAAACTCCCTTTACATGACCCCCCCCACCCCCGAAATAAAATCCTGGATACGGGCCTGACTTCTTTATTTACCTCTCCCGATTCATTTTCCGGATAGCATAAATCTTTCCATTATATTTTTTTTGCTTAACGTCCCTTTAACATATATAGGTTGTTTGAGGCGAGGGTTGACTTCACCCAGCCTGGTTTGATCCAGGAAAAAACAGCATCAGGAGGGCGCGAACCTACGTGGTTACCTCTTGGTAAATCCTTGGTGTATTCAACGTGCTTTAGACGTTGGCACCACTGAAGTATAATTTTGAACAGTCATTCAAAACTCGATAATTTCTCATGCGATTCAGTTAGCACAAATATTATAAAATTCATCAATTCAACGAAAAATTAGTTTTCAAACTGGACGGTGAGTGAGCGCTACTTAATTGGAATTTTCAAAAAATCCATGATATAATCAAGTGACTCGTAAACATCAGATAAATTAAAATTTCGTATTCTGATTACGGGGTGGGCAAAACACATGACAGCTCGCCTTTTCACGCAAGAAACATATCTATTACATTTTTCGGAAATATTTCTGCTTCAAGTTCATAGGCATAATATTATACAGGGCGCGCCAGAAAGAAACTGCTGATTTTAAAAATGATGCTAGACATGCAATTTTTGAAGTAGAACAAAATTTTTTGTTTTATTTGAAAGAACAGAAATGGAGATTTATTTGATATATGATTATGATTTATTTGTAGAAGACAAACCAAAAGCCAGAGAATGTCCCAAATCGGTGAGGACTCCGTTTTATTGCATGTCGCATAGTCTAACAGTATTTCTTCTAACTAAAGGCTTCTTTTTCAATGCCGAACCAGTCTCTCCGAAGTTTTGGACGCATTGCCGAATGTTATTGCATATGAGAACCCTCCCATGTGCTTTACATTGTCTCTTCAATGATTGCATCATGCTCGGCGGTCCACGACTCCTTTGAATCTTAACCCCCTTCTGTGGGGGAGAAAATGACTCCAACATCAACAACCTAGGACATGCTATGACTCCAACATCAACAATCTACGACATGTTATGACTCCAACATCAACAACCTACGACATGTTATGACTCCAACATCAACAATCTACGACATGCTATGACTCCAACATCAACAACCTACGACATGCTATGACTCCAACATCAACAATCTACGACATGTTATGACTCCAACATCAACAATCTACGACATGTTATGACTCCAACATCAGCAATCTATACGACATGTTATGACTTAGTAGTGAACATGTCATAAGTTTATTCTGGCGCACCCTGTAGTATCAATGTCGTACTATATTCACTTCCAGGAGAGTAAACACAAAAGAGATTTCTGTCCTTATGTCTCAAAATCGATAAAGATTCGAAATTAGGTATTAATTGTTTGTTTTGTAATGAAGACCACCCAGTATTGAATCCATTTGGAATCAGTGATGTACGCCTGTGTTGTTACAAATTTAATAATGCAGCAGAGTCTGTTACTAGAACGGTCCAGATACGATCATGAAGCTCCGTGTGCTTCATTCGGTCAGAATGAAAAGTCGGCAGAGATGCAGGATCTAACTTTGGCTAATCCAATTTTATGCTGACACTGTTCACCTAATTACAAACTTTGGGTATAGCGGACAAACTCACTAACATTTAAATGGTATTCCTTAAAATTCTCATAAATCAAATGCTATTTCTGAATCAGAATAAAATATTGGATCAGTCTGTTGACTAATACGCAGACGTGAAGCGTAGGTGCAGGGTATCAGGGAATTAATGAGGCGGATTACTTTAACGGGAGTTAAAATTCACACTAAGAAATGACGGTGCCGTCATTTTTAAAATACCAATATTTGATTACAAAGTTCTTTCCCTAAACTGTGCTGAACATCTTCTAAGGAATAGAATAGAATCTTTATTTTCAAAATAACAATATTTGTTTTTAAACAGCTTTCCTCAAACTGTGCTGAACATCTTCTAATGAATAGAATAGAATCTTTATTTTCAAAATAACAATATTAATTTGATTACAAAGTGCTTTCCCTAAACTGTGCTGAACATCTTCGCACTGTCAAATACCGGTTTAGTACTCAATTGCCTGGAAGAATATGCTTGCCGGTCAATGCTTCGTGTGAATGCCCCTTTATCTTTCTCTATTAACAGGTTTCTGGAAATTCCCATAATTTCGGCTGTAGGGTTCCACGTTGGAAAATACTTTTAGTATATTTCAACATTCTTTTATATTTTAATATCAGGCCCTCAGAAAATAGACCCTCTCACCCGTACGTAGCAGTCTCCTCTGAACTGTAAACACTTTTATGTGAGTTTAAAGGTTCTCATAGGCCCTAGAAAAACACACATATTTCTTTGATTTTCGTTAGGACCAACTTTTGATTTTCTAATTAGAAATCCCATTTTTTTTTCAATATTCTAATTTTGAATCCAAATCTAACAATTTGTCCACAGGAGTTTTAGTTACTACAAAGACGATCTTTCCGGAATATTTTCAATTCAATTGTTAACTCAACGGGGTCGAATAAAAGTCATAGGTACCTATTTTATCATAAATATTAAACCAATAACATCTGCCTTAAACTTTGTTTCTGATCATTTGATTCTCGTTAAAAAATTGTGGATAGCATCAGAATGAGACATGACACAAGGCTATACATGACAATAGTCACATTCCCCATTAATGAGTACCAAGGCTCGAACCAACCATTTGTTATTCAAATCATAATGATAAACTTATTAATCACTACCCAAATATGACTCCACTCTTTGATTTCTTGGAATATCATATGAGTGACATATTGGTATTTGTCTTGAATTTGGTTAGTCATAATTATTGCCAAGGATTTTATATATACATATTGGATTATTTGTTGAGAAATGCATTATAATAATCGGTAAATTTATATTTAGGATATAACGAATGGGATTTACCACGAGTTGAAGTTCGTCGATAAGCGCTAGATTCAATATTCGATGTTTCGTTCTTTTTTATGGATTCGTGGGATCCAGATGGATTTTTTTATATAAGAAACAAGAACTCATCCCTGGGAAATTTAGGTTCAACACACTGGCTGACAACCGTCATCCACGTACAGTGTTGTTGTTTTTTTAACGTGATTATAACTTGCTTTGATAAGGACATGATATTTAATAAAGAAGACTCCGCGCGGAGTGAAATGAAACGCTATTTGGTATCTCCGAGCATATCTATACTTTAAGATTAAGCTGGGGTCTTGAGATTAAGTGGAGTTACTAGCTGCCAAAGAATATCTTTAAGACTTTTGATCACAAATGAAATTCTCATGTCATTTTCAGAGATTTAAAATAGAAAATTAGATTTAATTGTTTCTTACCTTGCAGCAAAATGTGTAGCAATGATATGATAAGGCACTTCATGTTTAATTGAAAATAGTTGAAATTTTATATACAATAAGATAGAATTGGAAAATGTCTTAGTGATTTAAGGAGGAGAGATCCAGATTGTATCGCAACATTTCTTTGATTCTAAAGCTCAAAGGAAGAGGTTGTCGCCTTCCATTAGATAGCCTGTAACAAAAATAAGGACATTGATGTTAGAATTTTAATAAATGTCTTACACCCACAAGTACTATTTGAGGAATGTATTTGTGTGTAATTAATTCTTGTATTCGAACCAACATACTGTTGGTAACGAATCCTTTTGCCTTACCAACTGCTACTGTAAAATATTGGTCTAATCAATATCAATTGTTGATAAATAAAGGCGGAGTTAATAAAAGAGGCTATTCTAATACTCTATTTTTATGTAGTATCTTCGAGCTTTATTTTTATGTGGTCAAATACTCAAATTAACGAGGAAAAAAATTATGCCATGATTCTTTAAGGAACCATGCTCATTGAGAAGAAATGTTAATCCTACACCATTTCGATCTAATATAAGGCTGTCGACCCAAAAAAAAAATATCCTTTTCCTTTCAAAAATAATGAGCCCTAATACATTGACTCATGCACACACAGATAAAGTAATTATACGCCCCATAACATTTACTCGCGCATACAAATATATTATACGATTCAGAATATTGACTCGGACATACAAATGAAACTATACGACACAAACATTGACTCGCCCATACATAATATATCATACGATTCAGAATATTGACTCGGAATACAAATGAAACTATACGACACAAACATTGACTCGCCCATACAAAATATATCATACGATTCAGAATATTGACTCGGACATACAAATGAAACTATACGACACAAACATTGACTCGCCCATACAAAATATATCATACGATTCAGAATATTGACTCGGACATACAAATGAAACTATACGACACAAACATTGACTCGCCCATACAAAATATATCATACGATTCAGAATATTGACTCGGACATACAAATGAAACTATACGACACAAACATTGACTCGCCCATACAAAATATATCATACGATTCAGAATATTGACTCGGACATACAAATGAAACTATACGACACAAACATTGACTCGCCCATACAAAATATATCATACGATTCAGAATATTGACTCGGACATACAAATGAAACTATACGACACAAACATTGACTCGCCCATACAAAATATATCATACGATTCAGAATATTGACTCGGACATACAAATGAAACTATACGACACAAACATTGACTCGCCCATACAAAATATATCATACGATTCAGAATATTGACTCGGACATACAAATGAAACTATACGACACAAACATTGACTCGCCCATACAAAATATATCATACGATTCAGAATATTGACTCGGACATACAAATGAAACTATACGACACAAACATTGACTCGCCCATACAAAATATATCATACGATTCAGAATATTGACTCGGACATACAAATGAAACTATACGACACAAACATTGACTCGCCCATACAAAATATATCATACGATTCAGAATATTGACTCGGACATACAAATGAAACTATACGACACAAACATTGACTCGCCCATACAAAATATATCATACGATTCAGAATATTGACTCGGACATACAAATGAAACTATACGACACAAACATTGACTCGCCCATACAAAATATATCATACGATTCAGAATATTGACTCGGACATACAAATGAAACTATACGACACAAACATTGACTCGCCCATACAAAATATATCATACGATTCAGAATATTGACTCGGACATACAAATGAAACTATACGACACAAACATTGACTCGCCCATACAAAATATATCATACGATTCAGAATATTGACTCGGACATACAAATGAAACTATACGACACAAACATTGACTCGCCCATACAAAATATNTAGAATGGAATGTTCAATTAATTTTATCAACGTTACCGGATCTTTTACTCAATTGAGTTTTACTGTATCGAGCTTTTGAGATGATCAACAGTGGAATACTACATAAAAATTACAGTATACACGTAGATACTAGAGTGGAATGTTCAATTAATTTTATCAACGTTACCGAATCTTTTACTCAATTGAGTTTTACTGTATCGAGCTTTTGAGATGATCAACAGTGGAATACTACATAAAAGTTACAGTATACACGTAGATATAAGAGTGGAATGTTCAATTAATTTTATCAACGTTACCGAATCTTTTACTCAATTGAGTTTTACTGTATCGAGCTTTTGAGATGATCAACAGTGGAATACTACATAAAAGTTACTATATACACGTAGATATAAGAGTGGAATGTTCAATTAATTTTATCAACTTTAGCTACCGGATCTTTTACTCAATTGAGTTTTATGGTATCGAGCTTTTGAGATGATCAACAGTAGAATACTAAATAAAAGTTATAGGATACACGTGGATACTGGTTCTCTCACAAAAATACATCATGTTTATAATGTAAATCGTCGACAAGATGTCCTATCTGTAATGAGGAAAAGGAAGCCTGCCACTTTTCGTAGGATAAGCTATCCCTATGGAAAAAGAATCATGTTGTTACTTTGATTTATTGCAGCCTGAAACAAGGTCAAACTAAAAACTAACCAAATCAATTTTTTTATGCAGATAAACAATTTGATAGAAAAAAACATTAGGGCAGTGCATTTTCAACTTTTTTTTGGCTTAACGTCTCTTTAACCTTTATTGGTCATTCGAGACCGGTGTTTTACCCTCCATGAACTGGAAACTTACAAACCAAATACTCACCCATCCAGCATCACGAGTGCGCGAACCTACTTGAATACATACCTGTTAAAATATCGCTGGGCGTTACTTAAATTTAGTGAGCTGACAAGAACTGGTGTTCTTATCAGCTCACTAAATTCAACGTTCCATAGATGATGGCTATGGATAACTTTGTAGGATAAAAATATTTCTATTTCACACTTTGTCCTATGAATTATCAATTAAAAAATCACGCCACCCCGTTGCTTAGTGAAAGAACAACAAACAAACGTTTAACATTTATAATATTTAACATGATTCAGTTTCTCGAATGTATGGCAAAACAATTCCTCTCATCCAATCAGTTTTACGTAAAGCTTACTTTGCACGGAAAGTAAAGTAAGTTTTATAGTTGTCTACATTTTTTTCCGGTATTCTTTATTCACTACAAAGATGACCTTCAATAAATTCCTTGATTACTTTCCATGATCCAAATCTGTCAGGCCATCTTTCTGTAAATAAGGAACACATACGTTCACCTTGCACCTTGATCAGCTTCTTCAAGCTGTTTATCTATTTTATGTAGATTGCATGTTTGTTTTTATTTCTACCGGTATTATGCCAATTAGATTTTAATTTTATGTTTCCAGGATTCTACGATATTGCATGCTGTGTCGCCGATCGTTCGATTCCATGTCAATCGAAGCTATTATTGGCCTTAATTAGGTAAGATCAATGTCAGTTCTAAGTATTCATAGAAATATAGATCGACCTTATTTACATACATAGGTATAAGAATCAGTGACGTATTCATGCAAATCCGGTACCTATTCGCTTTGTTTTTATTTATAATTAGAAGTGCGATCTATCGTTGAGATTGTACTAAAAAAAGGTGTAATCAGGGGTGCGAATGCCCCCCCCCAAAAGGGGCCAGATTTTTTTTCATTAAAACAAAAAAAACACATTTTCGTATCATTTTTATATGTGTATATAGGCGCCTTAATTATACATGCGTATGTATTTTTATTTTACACAAATATCGTCTATACCCAAAAAACTTATTATCTGAATCGTGGCCGGCCGTAATCCCCCCCCCCCCCACNGGCCGTAATCCCCCCACACACACACATCGATCGCTCTGTATTCGCCCCTGGGTGTAATCCTGGATGCCTTGTAGATCATGTCTTTGTGTTACGCTAAATAGGTTTGCGGCCTCCTGGATTACACTTTTTCATAAGTTTCAATCGTTACTTCTGACACAGCATCATTTTTCATAATTTTCAGCTTTTCCGACAATTTTATGATCACGATTTCTGCTCTCAAAATGTTTCCAAATGTTTATTTGTAGACCCTGGTATCAGGGAGAACTCTCGAACCGTTTTGTATGCCTCTATATTGTTTTATGCTATTCATTGAGATTTGAGTTCATGTTTATTAATTTCGCCTATAATCCGGTAGTCTCCTTCTGCATGGTCCAATGTTTGTAACCTACAAACCATGCTGACACATGCGTTAATGTGCATTTTACCGAAGTATTTACTTCAAAACGTAATCTAAAGCAGAAGGAGACTATCGGATTATAGGCGAACGATACCAGCTTTGGTGGACGACAGCCAGGCAACAACTGAAGTTGGAAAAAAAATGTCTAAATTTTTAGAAATAAAGGGATATTAGGGCGCCTCAGTTACTAATAATTATCTGGGCTAAATAAGAAAACCTTAGCCCTCATAAGTAACAGTAATAATATTGATAGAAATTAAAAATTTTGACTAAAAATTAAATAACATCTATAAGTAGAGCTAACAAGTTGCGTCTTCCCCTGAGAACATCGTTAGAGTTATTCATATTTGCGACAAGTCAGACTAGCTCTGACGATGTTCTCAAGAGAGGTCTATTTAATATTTTGTAAAATTCACATATTTTATGACTCGCAATTAGAAGAAAAAAATTGCTTTAAAAAAATCAATTTCTGTCACTTTGGGCCATATTATGAAACTTCACTTGAGTGCGAGTTGGAGTGGTCACTATCACATGAGTGTCTGATTTGTATTTTAAAGAAAAATACAATTACAAAAAAATACAGTAATATTTTTGGTCAGAACATTTTTTAATATACAGATCAGACACTCAAATGGTAGCGACCAATCCAACTTGCACTCAAGTGGAGTTTTATAACATGACCCTGTAACTGTGGATATTACAGATCCAAATAATATTAGATAATAATTTTGGTTTATTATTTTCAATAATGAACCTTTGGAATCGTCAAGAAAAAAAAAAAAATACCCCCCCTCAAAATTTGATATTATATGTTTCAAGGTACGTAGAATCCAAAAATCGAATAAAAAAAATCCGTTTGTCCGCCGTACGCCGTGATGGGCACTTTTGCCACTTAGCGTTTACCGCTTTGGATGAAATTTGGTGTATAGGTCCCATCTGGGCTCTAATTGTGCCCCGAAACTTTTGGGTGCAATCGAATACACCCTTGGCGATTTTTGTTGCTTTTTAGCGGTTCTCAGTATCGCTGTCTAAAAGGAGAATGGTAAGAGCTAGAGATTTGAAATTTT
>CM022879.1:24539827-24550770 GCA_012654025.1 Pachypsylla venusta | reverse complement strand
ACAGTTACATTTGATTGTTCACAGTGGGGCTGTTGGATTAGGGACAAAATGTGGCATTTATCGTATTTCGGTACTTGATGACTTTTTTGCTTCCAAAAATCATTTTATCTAGTGTAAATCTAAGTTGCCCCTTCCGTGCTGCATATTCTCTAAAATTTCTAGGGGGGGGGCAGCTGCCCCCACCTGCCCCCCCCCCTTCCTACGCCCATGTCGAAGAGGGGAGATGGAGTTGGATTCGAACCAACAGTATCCTGGTTACAAATCCACCACCTCAACCAACTGAGCTTCTGTTATTATAATATAATATCATAATAGGTACGCCAAACAGTAGAAACCTGCTAAGAAACTTATATGTGCGGGTCAGGTCCGGACTACATTTTTCGCCAAAAATTCATGTAACACAGCACCCAAAGAAACGCAGCACAATTCACTCATTGCACTGTATGTACAATTTTATATCATTTAATAGAGAATTTGTGTGCTCGTATATTTGAATTTTTGAAATTCTAAGAAAAAAGAAAACATCAAAAAAAAAAAAAAAAAAAAAAAAAAAAAAAAAAAAAAAAAAAAAAAAAAAAAAAAAAAAAAGAGTCTGTCAGTCATAATGTTCATATGCGGGGTGGATAAATATGCTGATAAGATAGCGTAAACGAAGAGTGACAAGGAATTCTAAATCTTTCTAACACTATTAAGATGTCGTCCGTCAGTCTATGAGGTGGGTCTAGTTGATATTCTCAGCTTGCGCTTATTGATACGGCCTTATTTTCGGAAAACAATTGACTCCCTTAAAAACTCATTGCTAGTATGCCCGGTTCACACTCCAGATATACCTTGTTGATTCTGCCCAGTGCCGTTAGGGTTTTCAGGCACTCCCAGGTTAGCCTTGATCTAGTCTGGAAGACACCAATAGACTTTATGGCTGCTTCGCTATCCGAAAGGATATGAATTTCTCTACGTGTATATCCTCCCCTGAGTTTTCCCGTGTATTGTCTTCATAGTATCATGTCTAGAATATAGAATCGTTTATGTAAGGAGAAATAGAGACATCTATACATTTCTTCATCGTACAAAATAATAGTATTTAGATATATTATTTGATTGAGAGAAACGCACGCGTGAACATTGAAACATGATCTAATCCTAACAGGGGGTTCGGTTCATGTTTTGAAAGTTTATGATCATTCCATCACGAACAATAAAACATAACATCAACCATAGAGTACGAACATAACATGATCTTTTGCAACATAATGGCACAAATGAGATAGGCATTGAATGCAGATATTCCAACTGTTGTTGTTCATATTTCTAAAATAATAGTCGTGAACTATTATTATTAATCAACTATAATACGTTTGGCTGTTGACTGAAGAACAAATTGCATCATGTGTAATGATGATAGTACTCATTTTCAATAGAGTGCACTGCTTTATGCAATTAGATATGCAGCTCTGGAGTATCATGTGATTAAGATTATTTTTATTTTTTTTGAAAGTAAAGAGTTCTTTATTTTTCTCATTGAACCTTGTTCAAGTTTAGAAATTTCGTGTGAAACCATAAAAAGCTAACTTATAATAAGGACTATTAAAATGCTTATTGTGCGACGAATATACTTGAGCGTATTATTACGTCTTTATAAATAATAATTTATACGTGCGATACATTTGAATGAATGGCAGAATATAATGCTGATAATTGGAAGAACTTTGCAAAATAGGAAAAAATCAATCGCACCTTCATATTATGGAAAGTGAACCTTCACGTGAGCAAAAATAATGAATTGTTCCCCTCCGAGATCTGGAAGTCATAAATAAATGATAGAATGTGATTTATAAATAAATGTCTTTTTGATATTTTGCCCAGAATTGATGTGTTGCATAAAACTCTCACCGCTCTTAGTTATGTTTGATGAAAATGAACAAAATAATGCAGAGGGATTCACAACGTAGAATATTCAAGGATATTCAATGCTTCAAGACAGCATTTGAGATGAAAAATGGCAAACAAATACAGTAGGGTAGAGAAAGCACATGTGGATTGTGGGCAACTACTGCCCCCATTACAAACCCAACCTTTGGTCATCTTCAAACTCTGTTTCCCGGTCTGATTTTTTTAGCCAAACTGGCATTATCTGTTTGGATGATAACCGGAAGTATGATTTTTTTAATATAGGATGATGGTTCCGAAAGTTCGCAGCCCGACCCACAAAGGTTTTATGTATTGTAGATCTGATAATGTTTTTACATGTCTTACACTGTCCAATGATAATATGAGATAAAATTATCCAAATAATTTCATTAGTTTGATTGTGGCAGGTAAACTTTGTGTAGGTTGGTAGGTTCTGAGAGCACTTTTACTACGTGTTCGGCTCCTCTATGACATCCACTCTGCAATTGCAAATGTTGCTGGCTCACTGAGATATCCCACCTTCCTGAAGTCAATATCTTGCTACCAGCAGGTATCATATAGGTATTAGTCCATATAGGTATTAGTCGCTTTTGCAATTTTCCAAAAAAAAAAAATGGAAATTGACTTGATCTTGATAAAAATAGGCTTGATCTTGAAAAGATCAAGTCCACTATTTTATAGTATTTTGACAGTAAATATGCTAACTACTATTCGACTTGCATTGACTTGATCTTGAAGAGATCAAGTCCACTATTTTATAGTATTTTGACAGTAAATATGCTAACTACTATTCGACTTTCATTGACTTGATCTTGAAGAGATCAAATCCACTATTTTATAGTATTTGGACAGTAATAATGCTAACTACTATTCGAATTTCATAGTCAATATTTTATAGTATTTTGACAGTAATAATGCTAACTAATATTCGACTTGCATGCAGATGTTACCCATGCAATGTATTGAAGTCAAGTGAGATTATGTTGAAAAAGAAAAAAAAAAGACGTGGGTTTTAATTTTTCATCTCCATCTAGGTTTTGCCACGAGCTTTTGGAACCGCCCTCGTATAATAATTGAGATGGACCCTCAGAAAATATAATCCAATATAATTTATTATTTCATGGGTAACACAAGAAACTGAGTTATAAAACATAATGAGATTGAAGAGTTCCTCTCTGTATTGTTAGTCTTGCAGATAGACCGGGCATGTTTATAAATTCAGGTGGATTATAGCCTAAAAGAACTCAAGTGAACACAACCTCAAGTATGATTTATTTACCTTCTGGAACTTGGTCAATAAGAAATTCATGTGTTGCCTTCTTTGAAAATTTACAGATAGGAATTTGGCACATCCACTAAATACAAATTATTCTTAAATATAATTAAATATGTAATGAATGTTGCGATTTAGATTAAGATAGATTTAACTTCTATTGCAAGTTGATTAAGATAGATTTAACTTCTGTTGCAAGACGGGAATCAAACTTGCAAGTTGAAGTTTGATTCCGGTCTGGTCCGGATTTTTTAAAGAAAGAAAAAAAAAAAATCTTTCCCCATACATTTGGTATTCTATTAATTTGGCCATAAGTCTCTCCTCAATTTTCGGTATGTTATTCAAAGCAAACACATAAATAACAAAATTCTTTTAGTGAGCTTCAATAAAATCTCCGCTTTGGTCCCAATCAATTGATTCAAATTAAGATACCCGAATGGTAATCAGTTACATAATGCCCGCCCATGATTTCTTGGTTTATGATTTGATTAACGATCATCATATTGTTGAAGAAAGATTTCATTAAATGAAGATGTTCAAAAATAAAATAATCAACAAAACGGGGTGTACCGCAATTTTCTATATAAAGGGCGGACCCAATGCAATGAAATTGTCTATAATCAGGGTGTAGTCAATGTAAGACCAGGGTGTAGTCAATGTAATGAAATTGTCTATAATCAGGGTGTAGTCAATTTAATGAAATTGTCTAGAATCAGGGTGTAGTCAATGTAAGGAAATTGTCTATAATCAGGGTGTAGTCAATGTAATGAAATTGTCTATAATCAGGGTGTAGTCAATGTTATAAAAATGTCTCTAATCAGGGTCTAGTCAATGTAAGGAAATTGTCTATAATCAGGGTCTAGTCAATGTAAGGAAATTGTCTATAATCAGGGTGTAGTCAATGTAAGGAAATTGTCTATAATCAGGATGTAGTCAATGTAATGGAATTGTCTAGAATCAGGGTGTAGTCAATGTAAGGAAATTGTCTATAATCAGGGTGTAGTCAATGTAATGAAATTGTCTATAATCAGGGTGTAGTCAATTTAATAAAAATGTCTCTAATCAGGGTGTAGTCAATGTAAGGAAATTGTCTGATGGGTGTATTCAATGCAATGAAATTGTCTATAATCAGGGTGTAGTCAATGTAAGGAAATTGTCTATAATCAGGATGTAGTCAATGTAATGGAATTGTCTATAACCAGGGTGTAGTCAATTTAATGGAATTGTCTATAATCAGGGTCCGTATTTATAAGAAGATCTGAATTCAATTTGTATGGGACATTGATTCGTATACTCTTGAGGCTATTTAGCTCATCAACGACTCCTTAACGTGTAGTTGGAAACACCACAGTAGTAGACGGATGAAAGATGTTTACAAAACAATGCCTCGAATCATTCAATAATTTTAATATATGTTTTTTGATCCTTCACCTATTTTAAATTTGCCTTATTGTATAGGTACACATTTGATCAGTGTAGCAAATCAATAATATTGACATAGATTAATAAATTAATAAAAATTAGGACATTGATGAGCTAGGCCAAATAAATCAAAAAGAGAGTGGGAAGCCAAATTATTGGTTAATATACATTCTTCCCACGAAACATTTACTTGTGCTGCATCTTTCAACTATCCATCATTATTCGAAAGGACAATTAAATTTAATTTAGATCTCACAAAAAAACACTTCGTGTAAAAAAAGACGTCAAGAGTAGCAATATTTACCCCGCCCAAAATATACTTCTCGCAATAATTTAAAAACAACTGATATAAACAAGAACGNAAAAAGTGGGTCCTCATACCTACAAACTATCTTTCGTGTTAATATAGTCGGTAGCTTTGCGTACTCTTGACGTACGCGCCTCTACCGACACGCTTGATTACCAGTTTATCTAAAATAAATTTAATTGGCTCAGTAATTCAGGACGAATCTGATATTACGATTGTGTATCTGTGCCAGATTCTGAGGTATGATGTTTCATATGGCTTTTCTTCGTATTCATAGTAAAGTCCTTGATTTTTTTCTAAAATGTAATCTAAAATTAAATCAAATTCCTAGAAAATGAAGAAAAGAACAACAACTGAATTGTATTCTTCTTTTAAATGCTGATTATCAAAACGGAAATAGAAGCAAAGAAGTAACTATTTGAGGAAATTAAAAATAAAACTTCAGAGAAGATGAAAGCTTGCTATCCGAGAATAATTTTGAAAGATTAAATTTTTCTTAAAAATAGCAAAAATATTTTAATGTTATCTATTTCAGTTTTTTTTTTTTTTTCTTTTGCATTAAAATTAATGGAATTTTGTAACTAGTCCAAAGAAGCATAATAAAAAGAAAGCAAATGGCGACTAAGACGTTAATGCTGAAGATGGAGCTGAGGTAGTGGAACAGTTCAGAAACATTGCAAGAAGTGCAAGAGTTGTGTTTCAGAGCATTAGTCTTGTTATGCTAATGGAATAGTCCGTGGGACTCTTAACAATGTTTTGTTTTGCATCGCACATATACAGGGTGTGATGGAGACGATTATGTGTGTGTGTGTGTGGGAGGGGGGGGGTAGTATTAATATTTATTGATCGAAAGTGAGGCCTAATTATAACTCCACGAATTTTATTTAAACTTTGTTCCACGAGTGCGTGAGACATTGTGCACTTCTTGTCCAATTTTGATGAAAGTTGGTATGAACATTTTATGCGTTCATAGACTTGGCTACTTGGCTAATTGGGGTCCTAATTGTCCACCCTAGATCAGTCGAGTACTAATCAGTTATGGTGTCCTATTGTTTGAGTGAGGTCCATAGTTCACAGAACTTTCAGGAATACCTATTTGGTCGAATTTTTAAATGTGGTTTACCGAAATAGAAAATCGAGAGAAGATTTTAAAATCATTTTAAAAGTATTTATTATTTATTTTTTTAATTCCCAATTAGCTGGGATGATTCAGCATGGGGGGGTTTTGTGCCCAAGGTGGGCGGCTCAAACTCTGGCTAAAGTTGGCTTTCTAACGAAATAACTTGATTATTTCACAAGAAAGCTATCTTTGTGACAACATTAATACACAAATACAACCCAAATACAATTCGTTATTATTCAGTTTTTTTTTTTTAAATTAAATTGAAACGCTGTTCACCCATTATACATTTATAATTACAAAAGAATATCTTCTACAAAAAAAGCGATGCAAAATGTTTTCATATATACAGGGTGTGAAGAAATTTAATTTCAGTGAAATGCATACACAACATTAAAATGTCGACAGAATGTTTAGTTGAATTTTATGAAAAATCTGTACATAGATTTTGGATCAATGTACTAAAACAAATATGCGTCAGTTCCTTTAAGTTTAAGTGATAGACATCTCACAGCTACACTTCTTTTACTATTAAATTAACTAAATTCGTAAAATCTATGCTATTTAAAGTGATCTCGAAAGGCTGTGATGGAAATAAAGTTTACGGGACAAATGCTGAAAACCCCAAAGGAAGAACGCTCTGGTGCTTGTGGGACAGCTTTCCGTGTTCAATAGACATTTGTTAATTTTTTCCTGAAAAGGATAAAATAAATCTGCAATTTATGGATCCAAGCACCGAGGTAAATAAATAAATATTCTGATATTTTTCTTCTCGAGATAGCATGAAACTTTCCATTATATTTTTTTCAGTTTCATTTTATGTTATAGCAACCCTGTATTGTATAGCATTTGCAGATACAAGCAAGATGGTCTGATGACCTTTTGATATTTTCATTGTTTCAAAATCAACATCCCAGATCTGATCGTCCGACACGATTGTTGTCGTTACAAATGTGTGAGGTGGCTGGGAGTGCTTTGCTTCTCAGATCCTGGGACCCAAGTCAACTGAGTACTATATCAGCTTAAAGAGCATGACCTGCAGACCTTGAAGTTAAAATAAAATAAATTAAATTAAAATCTAGATTGTAATCAGAGTTGCCTATTATAATAGCATTGCATTTGAATACATAATAGGATGTATCACCATTCAGTTTTCGAAATGAAAGTTAACAGTAGCCGCGAATATTTTTTTGTTATTTTAATTATTTAGTTTCTGAGGATTCTCACCTCTGACGCATTACAATAAAAATAAATTACTATTCCCCCAACCATCCATATGTTTTAATTAACAAAATTAAAATATATAGATGTGCGAGTAACAATAAAATCAAAACATAAGAGGGAAACATAATTACATATGTATCAGTGGGGGATTAGATCGATAAAAACATAAAGTTCACTTACTTTTGGTAGTTTGAAAGCAAAAAGAAAGCTCACAAAGACAAAAATGTTCCCCAGGATCTCTAGATGACCTAGTATAAGAGGGAGAGATCAGGATATTGTTTGCAATTATAGTTCTGGCGAATACTGTAAATTAAAAAAAAAAAAAAAAAAAAAAAAAAAAAANAAAAAAAAAAAAAAAAATTTAACTTTTATCTTGAAATTCTATCTAAAATGAATTTCTGAGCGGCCCATATTTTCCGAGACCATGAATATGGTCTAAAATCATCTTTTTGAGACGTTTTTTTGACGAGACACGAAAGAAAGTCGAACTGACAGCCTACTGCTTAACGTTCGCTTTAACTACTTCTACATTCATTTTAGTTTAATTACACCTTGAACTGATTGCCAAGATGAACGAGAACTCTCCCCATATTTTTCAAAAAGTTTCTCGAACGCTGTCCCTACGTAGTGCTCTCATTCACAACATTAATTTAGAGTTAGTTTCACATCCCTATAAAATTTCTGCTTATGAAATAGGGCAAAACATCTTTTTTTTTTTTTTTTTTTTTTTTTTTTTTTTTTTTTTGCATTAGTCGCTTTAACTAATAGCTAAAGCAGGGGTTCTCAACCTTCACAATACGAAGTACCACTTGGTATTTTTTCAAATTTTTGGAGTACCCCCCAAGGTGTTGTATAAAAAAAAAAAAATTATTAACATAATTATGAGAACATAATTCCACAAAGAAGCTGAAGTTAAAAAATAATCATCAAAGGTACCTGATAAGATGTAAAACAGAGGGGCAGAGTGAGAAGAAAGGTGGGGTTTTGAACCCACTTTCTCCTGTTCCGATGAGATTACGTAATACCCACTCTTATCAGAAACAATTGCTTCAATATCAGGCTGAATATTACTATTTTTACGCGAATGTCAAGAGACACATCTAATTTACTCCTATACTTGTTTTTCAAGTACAACATTTGAGAAAATCCAATTCGCACATATATGTGGTAACAAAGGGTAATAGGGCTTTTAGTGCTTTCTTGTGGAAACTGGGATATTTGATCTTGTTGATTTTCATCCTAAAATCAACTAAAATACTACCACTGTTGAACATATCTTTCGCGGTGCTGTCACTTGTCAGATCAAAAAACGATTCTTTATATCTTCGTCAACAACGCCTGCATCTGAATATTCTGCGAACGGATTTCTACTCTACTCTAAGTCACTCGTATTATAACGTGGATTTTTTTTTTTTTTCTTTCTTTTACATAATGCCTACATTTATTTTATGATATTTTGTGTACAACTGAAAGTGGCTTCGCGTACCACCTGGAATGGGTCCGAATACCACCGGTGGTACCCGTACCATCGTTTGAGAACCCCTGAGTTAAAGCATTGTTCTTCGCGCCAATTTCTCAAAAAAAAAAATATATTATATTTTATCGAATAGTAGACAATTAGTTTTGTTTGACATTTTCACAAGAACGCAGTTACTACAAGAACGAGAAATGTCAATAAAGAAGGGACAAGTTATTCCAAAAATTGTTCCATAAACGTAGTACCTAATCTATTATTGTAATCAAGCTTATTATTGCTGTTGTTCAATCAACAATTGAATTTATTATTGCACTTACTTCTGTCTAAATGTTTTTAAATTAATACCAACTTACATTTTGACCGTTTCCTGCGAATTCCTACACCGTGGATGTTAATAAATTTACAAACCGGTGAGAAATGCTAGATGAATTGCTTTTTGGAGCTTGGTCTGGCGTACTGCAATACCTTAAATCTAAAGGAGATAAATGAGTTTAACGGTTGGGGCCAGTATCCGGTGGAGGTGACAACTCGTAAAAGATAACAAATATTAACAGGTCCCAAATGGAATAGTAAAAGGTGACACAAAAAGAATAATTGAAAGGCGCTATTATTGTTTTATGGAAGCTGCGAAAATATTGAATTTATGTTTTAGTCATAAACTTTTATGGCTCCCAAAGTACACATTGTTGAATGTTCTAAGTTCTAAGTTTGGGAAGGGAAATGTTCGGATTTTTGAAAGCTTGTAACATGTCAGCAATTTTTAAGTATGTGTTAAATTTCTTACGGTGAAAATAGTTTGCCATTAAAAATATTTGTTTGTTCATTTAAACTTTAAAAAAGAGTTGCGGATTTCCCTAAGAAAATAATGATCTTCGTAAATCGTTACTCAATGCAAGCACGGGGAACATTGTAAAAATACTTTGTCTTCTGATCAAAGCCCAGCGAATATGTTTTCTAGACTGATGTTCAATGTACTTTGTTCAATGAACATTGCCTTGTTGAGGACCCTGGTTTGTAAGTAATTTACTTTGTTCAATGAACATTGTCTTGATGTGGATTCTGATTTGTAAGTAATGTACTTTGTTCAATGAACATTGCCTTGTTGAGGACCCTGGTTTGTAAGTAATATACTTTGTTCAATGAACATTGTCTTGATGTGGACTCTGTTTTGTAACTAATGTACTTTTTTCAATGAACATTGCCTTGTTGAGGACCCTGGTTTGTAAGTAATTTACTTTGTTCAATGAACATTGTCTTGATGAGGACCCTGGTTTGTAAGTAATGTACTTTGTTCAATGAACATTGTCTTGATGAGGATCCTGATTTGTAAGAAATGTACATTGTACAATGAACATTGTCTTGATGAGGACCCTGGTTTGTAAGTAATGTACTTTGTACAATGAACATTGTCTTGATGAGGACCCTGATTGGTAAGTAATGTACTTTGTTCAATGAACATTGTCTTGATGAGGACCCTGGTTTGTAAGTAATGTACTTTGTTCAATGAACATTGTCTAGATGAGGACCCTGGTTTGTAAGTAATGTACTTTGTTCAATGAACATTGTCCTGATGAGGACCCTGGTTTGTGAATAATGTACTTTGTTCAATGAACATTGTCTTGATGAGGACCCTGGTTTGTAAGTAATGTACTTTGTTGAATGAACATTGTCCTGGTGAGGACCCTGGTTTGTGAGTAATGTGCTTTTTTCAATGAACTTTCATCATGTCTACAACTATTATCAGGAAAGTGTAATTAGTCATATCAATTAGAGTTTTACATGTTTTACCTTGACGGAACATTTTATGGTTTTCGCTATTTAACCAAACAACGCATTATCTTGAATGATTTATAATCTTGTCATCATTTCAATAAATGTTAAAAGAGAAGACAATGTTATTATGAAGTAATATGATCTTCAGAAGAACTATTTGGGATCATTGTTTAAATAATCATTTTGCTTATAATCTTGTCATCATTTCAATAAATGTTAAAAGAGAAGACAATGTTATTATGAAGTAATATGATCTTCAGAAGAACAATTTGGGATCATTGTTTAAATAATCATTTTGCTTATAATCTTGTCATCATTTCAATAAATGTTAAAAGAGAAGACAATGTTATTATGAAGTAATATGATCTTCAGAAGAACAATTTGGGATCATTGTTTAAATAATCATTTTGCTTATAATCTTGTCATCATTTCAATAAAT